>JAWZYV010012036.1:0-522731 GCA_038373885.1 Cheiracanthium punctorium
TTTTCCTTTTTTTTTTAACATAGGGGCTAGACTGGACACCATTTCCCAAAATTCGTAATTTAAATCAGGAAGAGTTCAAAACGCTCTTCATACGAAATCCGGTGATCTCAATGGAAAAAAGAGATACTCCATAAAATTCTTCCTGTAAAAAATAACGCTCACGAATACCTAGAAATCAATTTCAGAACATTTCGGATATCATATTCCAAGGTGGATAGACATGTAAAAAACGGGAAATGGCCATCTTCCTTGAAAAAATATGCATTATCTATAAAATTCTTGCTCCAAAATGCAACAAATATGAATCCTAATTTTAGTCACAGCTTGTTTGAAATTTAAAAAATTGTTTAAAATTTATCTGCTTGAATTTTATGTAAAATGAAAACGGCATTTTTGCGGATTCCCCTAATAACATGATTGAACATACACAGTCATCTTTTTCCGAGCTCTGTCTCCATGGCGACGACAAAAGACGCCTTCTTGGGCATAGAAGGATCAATAAGAGCAGAAGAGCATAACGTCACTGCGCAGAAATCCTTCCAGTCGCGAAATATGGATGCTTAGGGGAGGGGCTTTTCGAAACAACAATAGCTAATTCGCTCGAGGAAAACTTCAGCATGCGAAAAATATCATGGACGTACCTGACCAGGAGGCAATGAATTATTGTTTCAGGAATTTCAGCCTGGAACTGAAAACCAGGTGTCATTGTCTTAGCCAACAAAAAAAAAAAAAGTAAGAAAACACTACATACGTAAATACGTGAATGTATCTTGTTTATGTATACTCTAGAATGCTTTTTAACAGTAAATATCAGATGCTAAGAGTGAAAACAAATAACATTTTTCTCTCCCCAAACTTTAAAATTAGATCATATAATATTTTAAAACCATTTCTAATAAATCCATGTTATTTTATGTCCATGTCTTTTTTTTTCTAAAACGGATACAGCTAAACTAAAATTAAAGTACAACTTCAACAACGTAAAAATATTATTACATATAGTTATCATAATCAAAATGCTCTAAACTGCGACCGGAGCCGGAGCTAGGGCAAAAAAGGAACAAATGTACTAAAGTATGTTTTAATATAGTATTTATTACTAGAACATTACTCCTTAGTTACATTCGATAAAATTTTGTTCTATTTTATTTATATTTGTATCAGTCGTACATCTTGCTGGAGTGAATATTTTTCAATATATCGTCATTTTTAAAGAATACTAGCTGAAATATCCGTTCTTCGCACGGGAATGAATGGACTTTTTGATATTACGATTTGTTGTGATTACTATTTATTGTAATAAAGAGATATAGCAAAATGGATATCGCGTTATATTGTGTTCAATAATCATGCATACAGAATTTCAAGGCAATCGCTTGTACGGTGCAGAAGGCGATGCGGCGTAGCTCAATTAGTGGCGATGTTTAGCAAAAGGGATACGGCGAAAATATTCTTCGCATTCAGAAATCGATGTCTACGAATTTTTATGACGATCAGCTGGACAGTCCTGAAGTTCATCTATTGACGCGACATCTAGTGGCAAGTTACAGGGAAAATGATAGCGCCAAACCCTTCCCCGTGTTCAAATATCTATGTATACCTATTTTCATAACGAACAGTTGCACAGTCAAGAAGTGATACACTGCAGCGCCATCTAGTGGTTAATTAAAGTAATGATTTGCTACAGCGCCGTCAAGTGGCGAGTTATAGTAAAATGGATAACCCCAAAATATTCTCATTGTTCAAATACCTATGTATACTGATTTTCATAGCGACCGTTTGAATGGTCAAGAATTTGGCCTGCTGCAGCGTCATCTAGTGGCGAGTTAAAATAATAATGCAGTGCAATGCCATCTAGTTGTGAGTAACATCAAAAGGAACACAGTTAGAATATATTCTTCGTGCTCAAATGTGTAAGTATAATACATTTTATGCCTACCGGTCGAACGGTATAGAAGTTGATGCGTTGCAGCGCCATTTAGCGGCAAGTTACAGCAAAATGGATAATGAAAAATATTCTCCGTGTTCTAATATCCGCGTGTACCAAATTCATCGAAATCGGTTGGACGATATTCGCATATCAAACGGCTAAACGGAATAGAATTCGACGTTCTGCTGCGCTACCTAGTGGCAAGTTAAAGGAAAACGGATAGCATAAAAACCTTCTCCATGATAAAAGACTTAGGTGAACCAAATTTCATGGTGATCGGTGAAACGGTGCTGGAGTTTTTCAACCTCATAGACACATACCAACAATCATTTTTATCTGTAACCAGTCTTATTATCTATACCAGTCTCAAATAAAATCAAGTTTCAAATATAAGCCTCGTCAAAGTGCCAACATGCGCCATTTTGCAAGAGGTTTTTCAGGAAATCATTCGAAGCATTGACTTAGCAGCAATCAAAATGGGAAATGGTTCGACCGCCAAACAGTAAAGCAGGAATTTATTTGAAAATTGGAATCCCTTAATACAGCCGCTTTTTTAAAATTATCAACTATAACGTGTTTTATTCATCGTTACCTCGATGTACTAAATGAGAATTTTTCAATTTTCTGAAATTTTGCGGAATTCCCCCAAGTTAAATCAATCTACTCAATTTGCTAGAATTCTGAAGCTAGATCGCTTGAAATACCCTTAACTGCATTATTTCTGCACGGACAATTAAAATTTCATGCTGTATTCTAATAAAACCTATACACTTGTTTTCAAAAATGCTATTTCCTTAAGCTCTCAGTAAATTGCGCCAAAAGCCCTAAAACTATGCAAACCGCTAGAACTCACTTTCTAAAAATCGGCCTATCAGCCATTTTATTTATCGCCAAACTAAAAAAAATTACATATTAGTCTCGGAAATCTTCAATCCTCATTGTTTAGCGTATAAAACATTACATTCCTGCTCTCATTTCTTATGCGCACACGATATTATAATTAAAAAATAACCTTAGAAATATAAACTAAAAAAAATCATTATTATTCTTTTATTTTTACTTTAAGAATTTAAAACATTTTATTCGGGAAAATCGCCACACATGGCAACAACGATGCTTATTTCACACTTTTTTCACTACAGGGGTTACAATTACGGAAAGCTTTCTGCGTGCAGAACATAAAAAATCTCTTAAATTCCGGGAACGGGTGGACTTTCGAAGTTTTAAAGTGGACTATCATTTATTCTATATTATTTTACATATCTGTGCAAAATTTCAGGCTGATAGGTCCATTTTTGTGGATTTGTATATTAATCAAATCCACAAACAAACAGAATTTCATTTTTATTTATAAGGATTTCGCATAAATCGTTGTGTTTAGTGTCAAAGTACTATCAAGTGTTTAGTGTCAAAGTGTTAGTGTACTATACTGCTGTCGGGATCTGGTATCATACCAGCTATTAATTTGCAGTATAGTAAAGCTGGTAAGATACCAGAGCCCGACTATGTACTGTAAGTAATACTTACAATACTTATTTGAATTGCAAAGCACATGCCACAAAGAACGTTTTGGATCGACCGCCATGCCGCTGATAGTTCAATCGAGCGGGGAGAAAACTGCTGCACTTTTTCAGTGCTGGGCCCGTTTAGATGGTTTATCAAGTTGTTCTTCTATATAGATGCGAAAATGTCTGACCGTCATATGATATGAGATGCATAAAGAAAAAGCGATTTTCGAGTCTATTGCCAGTGTTAGAAAGCGAACACACAGATAATGCGTAGCCATACATAGCTTATCACACTAATTTGAAAGTACATAATTTAAAAAAAGGTGATAAGTGCCTCTGTCCATGCTTTCCCGTATAGTTGTTCGAAGGGGGGGGGGTTAAGAATCCTGCCCAGAAAAATACTATATTTTAGGGTTGGACCACTTCTACATTATACCAGTACGTAGATCATAAGGGTAATATGGGAGCTTAAGGGGAGGGGGGGGCATGGGCGCTAGTTCGGGCTCCTTTTTTAAAGCCCGAGCCCGAGGACTTTTCCTTCGAGCGATATTATTCAATTCGGAACCCGAGCCCAAGCCCGAAATTTCAGCTAATACATAAAAGTCCATTACTTCATTGATAAGATATCATAAATTTTGCCGTTTGTGCAAATTAAAGACAAATATAATAGCAAACTCTTAATTCAATTTCCAATTCTTTCAAGCTTCAAGTTTATCAAAGGATAATAATTTATTTATTTATCCCATGAATGACTTTTATAAAAATCTGTTCAATAAAGGAGAAATTTCTCCCGAGCCCGACCCCGCCCGAGCTCAAACACAATCGTGAATTTCAGAGCCCGAACTCGGTTGGGGCTGAGTCCGCCCCATCTCTAATGGGCGCCCATGAGAGAAGTGCTTCCATCCTCTGCTCCCATCCCGCATCTCCGATCGGACGGATCGCCCGATTTTCATCATCCCGTAGAGAGTCAAAAGTTGCCAGAGAGAGAGAGAGAGAGAGAGAGAGAGGGGGGGGGGGGGGAGGCAGAAAATAACACAACACACGGAGATAAAACTATGCAGCGCCACCTGGGGACAGGTGTTCCGGAGAGCGAATAACGAAACTCGAATGGCAGTGGCGGTGTTTGTGCGTACCACATGCGTTTGCCGTACGGAAGCGTGCGGCGGCAAGGTTAAGAGCAACACTTGCTTTTCCGAGTTCAGCAGCGAAGCATGCTCGAATCTCCGGCGCTGGATTTGACCGCTTGAACTTGAACTTTTTCTTCTTCCTTCCTTCCCCCGGCGGACAGCGGTCAACGCAGTTCTGTTCGGTTTCGATATACTGGAATGGGACTTGGTGCTCCGATACTTTTTATAGATTTTTAAGTGACTAACTAGTGTTTGTGGATTGGTGCCGGCGAATCTTAATTTTGTGTGTTTGTGTGTGGTGGCCGTCTAAACAATAAGCGTGAAAATACATTACCCCCCTTGTGTTTGTGCGGCACATTTTTGTTGTTTTGGGATTGATATGTGACTGAGTTGGTGGTGCCGTGATGCCTTCTCTGGAAGATACATCTGTACTTTAATGGGGCTGATCATTATTTATTTAAAGGTAAGAATATTCTTAACCATATTTACACATTTAACTTTGCAGTTGTTCAAAAAAATTTTCTGGCTGCACATCTTAAAAAAGAACCATTTAAATGGTACGCTACATAAAAACTTCTTGAACCGGTAGCATAAAAGTTTTTGGTTTTTATAACGCACTGTGAAAATCAGGAAATTGAATAACTGAGCATGTGTTTAGATACGATAATTTTGTCTCTTTTTCGAAAATGATCAAAATTTTTTATTTCTAATGTGGCAAGAATTAAAATCGTCTTTCAGTCGTAGAAACCACAAACTTACTTCGTATAATTTGTTTTTGAAGTTTTAATACATTTCATTCTCAATTTACTTTGTAATTTAAAAAGATTTTTACAGTGTCAAATATCTAAACACAGGCCGTGTTAATTACCGTATTGGTCCGAATATAAAGCGGTATTTTTTGACTGATCATTTCCCATTAAAAACCTGACTCACGCTAAATTCGAGGCTTAAATATGGGATTGTTCTAATTATCTTGATGAAAAATTTCGTTATCGCATTATATTCGGACTAATACGAAAGGCTCTACATTCTGGAAGGAATGTTTGAAACAAATTCAATGAAAATAATCTTTAAACAACACTCCTAGAGAAAGAAAAGCTTCAAACATATCTAAAATTTATCTTTAGTTCATAATTTTAAAAATGTAGATAAATGAAAAAAAACACTAATAACCTTGAGGAGTTTTTCAAAGGTGGCAAATTATTAAGAAAATACGTTATTGCAACTTTTAGAATGTTAGCTTATGAATCATATTTCATGGATTTCCTTTATCTTTATTCGAACCTAAAAAAAATTTAATGCTTAAAGAAATACTTAATTTTTAAAACATAAAAATATTAATATGAATATATGTTAAGTTCTTGATGTCAGTTTCAAGTAGGTTTTTTTTTTTTCATTAAATAAGCATGGGATGTTCTTACGGAGTAAAACTCAGTTGTTCCAAATTTTCAAGAAGTTGTCAGTTGATGATCATTTTAGTTGGATCTTACCAAAACTTAGCGGATTTGTCTTATGAAATGATAGTTAATTTTTTACAACTAGAAAGATTATTTCATATAAAATAACACATGTCAATCTCACTTATTCTTGGCGTTTTATATTATATTTATCATTCTCTTTTCTTGGAATCCATATCGATATATCTATTTAAGCAGTGCTCTTTCCTTTGATATATTTTTTTAAATGTGCTGTATAAAATTTTGTCACGAAATTTTCTAAGAAATCTTTGGGAGATTGTGACTAAAATGAGATGTAAAAAATATGTAAGGTCCGTTTTTTGATTCTTTATTTTGATGACACTCACTGAACTTACCTTTACGAAAGTACAACTTTCTAATTGAGAAATCTTAACTCCAAAAACATATTTTATTATTTTAGAAATATATTAAATGTAAAATAATTTCACTATCACAATAGAAAGTTTTACGTTATTTAGTTTTATGTAATACAAGTACTAGTATCCAAAAGAAATTTTTTTCTAATAGAATATAGCTTAGAAAATCTAAAAATAAATATAGTTTTGGAAATCTGTCTAATGATACGATATAAATCAAATGAGGAAAGTTTATCCTGGAGATTTTGCTCGTGAGAAAACAAGAACTGTATGTGTTGCAAATAAATAGATTATTTTTGACTAGCAGTCAATTGTTTTTCGTGATGTGTATGATCCTGGCACATAAGTTTTAAACGCTATTATTCCTTTTCTACAAAGACGTTTTCAAACCAATAAGTATATTTTAAATATTATGTTTGAGATTTATTCAACAAAAGTGTTACTGTAACCGTATGAAATTTTTAAAAAGAATTAAGAATTAATTTATGAAGATTCAAAAACTTGTGCACTTTTCCTTAAATGCAGTCTTATACTATATAAATGCATAATAATCTTTTTAGATGTCTAAAAATCCCTTGTTCTGATTAAGTCTTCTGAATATGTACTTTGACATAGTTTGAAAGCGCAATAGGAATATTTTGTTTTAAGTTTGTTTTAAAAAACTATTTTGTGGTGCATCAATAACAAACTTAGAATATTTTAGACATATTTTAAATAAAAGAAATTTTATTATCATAAAAGTATAAAATTTTACGATATTTTATTTTTATGTTTCCGAATTACTAATAAATAAAACATAATTTTATTCTGGCAGAAACCTTATACAGAAAAATATTTCAATTTTATGCAGCTGTTTTATCCAATCTATTTTTATTTACGAAATTAGTTTCATATTTTATTGACATCCTGCGGCAAAGGAAAATTTTTATTTAACAATACAGGTGTTTTTCAAATAGATCTTAAAAATTTGGTTACTTTTCAAATTATTTCAGCAGTAATTTTTTTTCAATTCAATTTTTTGGAGATACATTTCAGCATTTAAAGTAATTAACTGTGCTTGGAGATGAAAATTAATCCTCAAAGTTTATAAAGATACAAGGGCGGCATGCAATTAAAAGTCATTCCATGTGTACTTTAAGTTTTCTTCTTAGTACAGAAAAATTTTAAATCACCGTAACAGAATACAAGCAATATAAACTACGAATAAGTAATATAGAGCAAAGTTACATTCATAAGGTATGATTTTTATTCAGCTAAACGCATCTTCTTAAATTATTAATAAGAAATGAAATTAGTGACAGAAAAGATTACACAAAAATCTGTCTCACTGTATCTCCAACTGAACCCATCATAGAGAAAGCTTAGAAAATATATAAATACTATTATAATAGAAACTTATTTATAACTTAACTAAAATACTTGATAAAAGTTGCCTTCATTTAAATAGTTCTATTAGAATTTTATTGTAGTACTTACTTCCGAGTACAGGTGAAACCACAAGAAGCTAAATCCCCTCGGACTACTAATCCAAACTCTTTTTTTTTTTTTAAATACAGATTTACACTATTCATGATGCTTTTTCTTTTAATATCGATAAATTTAAATATCTAAATCACACTTTGAGACATTTGGTATTAGTTCACACGTTTTCAAAGAAGAGAAATTAAGATTCAATTAAAAATAAAACGCTGTGGGAGAGAGACTCTATATCGTACATATTAACTTTTGTCGGCAAGATTCATATCTATTTCTTAAAATAACTGTTAAAAATTGTATATCGTTTAAAATTAAAACTTTGGTTGTGTTTCAGATAAACTGTTATTACTTTTTATTTCATATAAGTTTTTACTAATCTAAATTAAATGTTACACTTTGGTCATTGAACATAACTATGAAATATTATGTCCTATTGATTGCAACTGAAATGTAACTGATATTGCTCATAAAATAAATAAACATGTAGAAAACCTACACTACTGTAATACTTATATGACCCTAAATTCAGCAATTAATTTCATAATTTTTAAGTACCCGACACAGAAGTACTTTTTCCAAGCATATTCTAAATTCTCTCATTTTTCATGGAATGTTTCACAAGTTTTTCAAAGAAATACGTTCTTTTACAGTTAATGCTCGCGCAAAAATTATGTTGGTAAGGTTGCACATTACCTGTAAAAACTAAAACCTGAAATATAAAACTCAATAAATCAGTTTTGATTAAACCTATTTTAAATCGATGTTTAAGACATAATTCCAATTCTTTTAACAATACTTGAAAATTTATTTTCAAATTTATTGCAAAATTTTTTAATTAGCAAAATGCAAAATTATGGTTATAATCGTATGAGTTTTGAGTTAATAAAAAAATCCTTCCAAAAATTCCTAAATATGTCTTTCAATACTTATTTAAATCACAAGTTTTAATGCATTTGTGAATAATACCTAAGTCTTTTTAGATTTTTTTTATGTTCCATGCCTTATAATCATTTCTTTTTGCTAGTTCTTTTATCTATTTACCTTTTACAATTTTAATGTATTCTTTTGTGTAAACTTTTCAAATAATTTTTTATTATTTATGTTTCACAGTAAACTTGCTGAAAAAAAAACTTTTTTTATTTTACCATAGACGGTCGGGAAAATTAAAAAACAATGATAATTTGACAAACAAGAACTTTTCGTTCTTTTTATGTAAAATAAAACAGTTAATGATGAATAATATTATCCAAGTTAATCAAAATGATTAATGCTTGCAATAACTTAAGTGATGAGGTTAAGTTTTTGCAAGCATTATATATATATTGCTTTTTCGAGGTCATTCACAGCTCGTAATAAATGATATCAGTCAACGGAATATAACGTAATAGTTGACGTGCAACTTTTACTTTGTGACGTCATAGTTTACGATGGTTTCTTATTAGATGACTTCTAATCATATAATTATTTAATATGTATTTAGCTTGAATTTATTTTATAGATGTTCCAAATACATAAATTATTTAAAATTTTTAATAGGTACGCAAGTTCCATTTAAATAATAACAGTTTGCAATTGTGAAATTAAAAAAATATTTTGTTAAGCATATATATATATAGTTTTAGTTCGCAGCAACTGTTTTACGTCTATTATATCTACTTCAAGAACAGCTTTCTAATTATTTTCAAAAATGTTAAATTAGTCGAATTGCAATGTTTTCATAAAGTTGAGCTTAATAAATTATACAATGACTTTAAAAAGTTTTTACCGAATTAAAATAGTATCAAAATATAACAAAATAACGTGAGCAGATACTTTTTACATATGAAAAACAAGAAATAATTAATTTTACCTATAATTTTTTATAAACTATTTCTCGCATTGAGAAGATCGGAATCTTTAACTCAACAAAAATTCAGATTAAGTCAAATAAATACACAAATAAAAATGACATAATGCTAAATAAATTTCAATTTCCATTGCAAAAAATGAAATAAAGAAATATTCTGAAGTCATTAAGAATGGAAAATAAATATTTCGAGTAAATCGGATTTTCTTTGTTAGCTTTGAATGCATTTTAATTCACCGAAATTCTGTACATTTAAAACACTCAAATAAATGTCACTATACTTTACAGAATGTGCTTTTAAATAAAATGAATTGATTTAATTTGAAACATTTAATACATTTCAATTTCAAAGACAATATAGATGCTGCGAGAGGCACTAGAAACAGACAAGGCATATATGAAATTGAAACTTTTGAAACTTTCATTTATGCACTAAAGTGCTTTTTTAATTGTATGAGCAAGAAATTGTCACTCAAAAGAATTTCAAATTACATTAGATATCTATATAAAATAACTTTACTTTCCGTAGTCTAGAAATTCATTTTTTTTTAAATTTATAACAGAAAATTTTTAAAGCCGTTTTGTCCGTTCTAATCAATCTGCGTTATTTTACCCATGCATTTTTTCTTTGCTAATTTTTTTAGACTATATAAATAAAATGAAAGTACAAACCAACCATATGTGAAAATCATTGCACTTCATATTAATGTTTGTATTGTAAAATAAGAATTACGAATCTCAGAACTTTACTCAAACTAATTTTGAATCTGAAAAAAAAAACGAAAAAAAAAAAAATAAATAAATATTGAATTCTGAGGATACATTCTCAAGCAATCATTTCTTTTTCCTTTTATTAATTTTATGTGTATTAGAACACGAATAAAAACATTATTACTTTTTTATAATTACTCTCTTGCAGTTATTTAAAAAAAATAAAAAGATTACTTTTGTTTGAAGTTTAAAGCACTCTATCCTCGTTTTAAAAGAAAGTACTCTTGTTCACGTTATTAAATTAAAATTTATAATTTTTGTGCACTCTGGTAATGCATATTTCCCTAAAAATGTACGAAAAATATTCCTCTTATGTTCTACTTCTTCTCCTTTCTTTCTTTCTTTCTTTTCTTTTCTTTTTTTTCCCTTGTCCTGAAGTGCTTTGAAATGCAACTACCTGAACAGATGAAACGTTAAAATTTCAGTTTACTGGCCTCCAGTTTTTACCGTGACATCATTTTTGGTAAAATTAAGCACGTATATATTTTTTTCGAAGTTTAAAAGTCGTATACAGTCATTATTTTATCTGAAATATACTTGCATTGATTCAAACCGATATTCATTTTATTAACATATCTTAAATTTTATAAAATTCTTAAATCTTATAGCATTAAACTTTTTCAAAAGAACTTTTTTAATGAGGCAGATACAGCCTTTTTTTTTTTCAAGTTTCTAACTTTGAACCCAGGCTTAATCACTTGTCTCCCATCACTAAAAGGACAATATGGTGGAGATTCCTTCTTGTGTTTTGCATTTAGTGACTGAATGGATCTTTGAATGCTTCGCTGAGTTCCATCAGCTACTGGAATTTCATGACCTGTGAAAATAGCTTGCTTCACATCTCCCTCGTCCCTTGATGATTAAATTGAATTTCTTGTAGATTCTAATTAAATGAAAAGTTTTACCAGGGGGAAAATATTTTTTAGATTTTAGAGTGTATTTTTCGGTAATATCATCTTTAGTGTCATTTTTTTATATTTGGCCAGTTAGGAAGTGAGAAAAAATAATTTTAATCTATTCGATCTTGCGAGCGCTCGATAAATATTCTTATTGTTTGTACAAAATAATTCATTGGGATAACTGGTTGATTTCCTTCATTCTTTTTTAGTAAGTGAATTAAAGATATTTTCTTAATACTGGATTCGATTATAGTTACTGTATTCGATAGCAGAAGAGTGCACTCAAGAGGTCAAGGAACTTTCCAAATTTTTAGAAGCAGATAAATCTGGGTTTTCTGTTACAACAGTATGGAATTTATTGAAAAAATAGTTCACATTACGGATTTTACACATATTTTTCGTTTAATCAAAACATTGGAGGATATTTATTTTGTATATTTGTTCAAAATGTAGATGGTGTCTGTTCCTTACGTTATTGTATGCATGAATTATTGTTCTTTCTTTCGTTACCTATTGTCAGGACAAAAACTTAGTCTCGTGTTTTTTCCTCAGAGCTGCGACAGTTGTAAGGAATCTGAAGTTGCCAACTCCAGCTCTTATTAGCAAAACACTTGGAGTAAATTTCATTAAATAAACTTTGTCTAACTTCTGTCATGTTCCTTTGATGTCCTAATTATGTTTGTAATTTCTTACAGAAATATTTTTTGCGAAGAATTTGAGTCAGCATGCAACATTTTAATCCATAACAGCGATCTGCAACATAATGATTTTTCGTCTTGCTTGTTCACTTATTAACCTAAGAGTAATCATCAGCGTTGAAAAATTAACCTGCTTGAATTATAAAAAAGACACCTAAACTCTGGTTTTCTGATTTCGACGCTTCAACTCTTGTTTTGAGCCTACCCTGTTACAGCTAAATAGTGCATTTGGCTAATATACTACTCAGCGAATATACTAAAAATTTTTTCTTTTGTAGACACTATAATACCTCCCGACTATCAAAAGAAATTTTCTGTACACTTTTATTTCATCATCAGAAATTTGTTTATATAATGAGTTAAAGCGGTTTATTTTATTTTATTTATCTTTTTAAGCAATTCAAAAATTTGTTTGGTCAAACATATTTTTTTTGGGGGGGGGGGAGGAGAAACATGTTACTTTTTTAGTCCCCCTCTTATGCTGAAACAAAATGCTTTCAGGTAATTTTTATTTTTGATCCGTATTTTCATCTATGAAAATGCATTTTCAGTTTCTGGTTAACAATATGCAGATATAAGGTGTGGCTGATACAAATAATTTACAACATCTTAAAAAAAAAAAAAATAGATTGTTCTTTTGTAGACATTACAGTACCTTCAGACTATCGTAACAAGAGTGACGACATTAAACGTAGAAAACGGTATCGGCCGTATAAAAACTTCCTTATTATAGAGAGAAATGAAACGCCTCTCTAAAAAAAGAGAGAGCTTTCATTGACTGCCCGATACGCCCATTATCCTGCTGCCAGTTTGAAATCCTATAACTTTCCACATAACGGTACTCCCTTTTCACCAGCCCGTTGGCTCACCTTTTCTCCGGTGGCAGCAGGTCGAGCGAGCGGGAAGAAAGGGTTGCCCCGTAGAGTTGACGGAAGTAAAAATCCGACCAGGGGCAAAGAACAAAAAACTGGTCATCCCCTAAACAAAAGTCGTGACCGATTCACCTAGTGCATTGCGTGGCCTATGTTTTATTTATTTATTCATGGCAATGAAGGGTTCTTTTTTTTTCTTTCTGTTGTTATTATTAATGTCCGCGCGTTGGCAGTGAAGGGCGATATCGTCTGAATAAAGATGGCGGATAGGCTGGCATAAAAGGAATCTGACTTGCAAATGAGGAACTTGATATGATTCTTAAGTCGGCTTTTTTGTATTATTTTACTGGAAGTCCCCCCCCACACACACACACCTGTTAAATAAGAAGAGGTAACTGCTTAAATGAAGGACTTATCCTCGTCTAATTGACGCGTTTGACCACTAAGGAATCATCAACCAGAAAACTAGGATTACGTATTTTACTGTGTAGAAGAAAAAAAAAAAAAAAAAAAAGGAAAAAGAAATCTACGATTCTTACATTAGTATAGTTTTTTTAAAAATTATCGTTTTTATTAATTAATATTTTTTACTAAAATATAGATTATACAAATCTGCGAGTTTTTCATTTATTCTTTTCTTTTTCTTTCTTTACATAAGCTTACTTCGTACATAAAAGTAAGCTTAAATAAATAAAAAATATTTGTTGGTTTTTAATATTGCTGCTTCTTTTCTTTACTCGTAATGCTTATCAAATTAATTATCATACTCGCATTATTAAATTAACTAAGCAGTATCTCCCAACTAATTGACAGTCAATTTTTTACTAAAATATAGATTTTACAAATCAGCGAGTTTTTATCTTTTTTTTTAAATCTTTTTTTTTCTTTCTTTAGATAAGCTTGCTTCTTTTTAAATAAATAAAAAGAATTGTCTGCTTTTTATATCGCTGCTTCTTTTCTTTACTCATTATACTTATCAAATTTATTAGTCATCTTCACATTATTAAATTAATTAAACAGTATTTTCTAACTAATTGACATTTAATATTTTACTGAAATATCAATTTTACTAATTAGCGAGTTTTTCATTGCTTGTTTGTTTGTTTGGGTAGCATGTATTTCGGATTTGCGTGTTTGGCCCGAAGCCTGCTTATAAATCCGCGTCAGAAGAACAACACAAGGTGGGGAGAGTCCTCCGTGGGGTCTTTTAAGGGGTGCTAACCTGTATTTACGGTAGTTTCGGAGAAAACCACGAAAAACTCCGAACGGTTAGGTCGACAGCAGCGCGATGAGACCCGAACCCGGGTGTGTCACAGTGGTTATGTCATTTTCAGTGACATAACCACTGTGCCATGGTGATGGGGAGTTTTTCATTTTTTTTTCGCTTTCTTTCTTTCCATAAGCTTACTTCTTACATAAAAGTAAGCTAAATAAATAAAAAAATGTTGTCTGTTTTTAATATTGCCACTTCTTTTCTTTGCTCGTTATACTTATCACATTTATTAGTCATCTTCGCATTATTAAATTAACTAAACATTTTACAACTAATTGACATTTAAAAAATGAATAAATGAACATATAAAGTTATTTTTAATAGAGATTTCCGGGTAGAAGAACACGTAAAGACTGCATTAAATTTTGGACGCTTATTAGTTTTGGCAATACTTAGACGGCTTTAAGTAGCAGATGTTATGTAAAAAATGGCAACAGAGAACTTTGTAAGTGATTATCTCATATTTACTAGATTGTCCATTAAAAAATTCAGCCACAAAACTCTTCATTTTATACATTTTGCACTGTTTACTATGTCTGACTGCAAGTAGTACTAGTACTTGCTAGTTCCAACTAAATGTTAAATACACCGACTGGAAATTAAAAAATTCCCGTTTTGATTTTCCTTTAAAAAGCGAAAGGCGTCACAACCTTTTACAGCTTCATTAAAAAGAAAATAAAGTTTACCGCTCGATAAATTGATAATGATTGTTCACCCAATGCACTATGCACTTACATCAACAGTCAGTATTATTATGTATCTTAAAATTCTATAGTATAAAAAATCGTCTTCAAAGATGGCCTGAAGCGCTATCCGTTTGGGGAAATATTGAAAAACTATTTATGCGTAAGATTTTCTTCCCGGATGTTTCGTATCTCTTTTATGTTCAGTGTTTGTGAATTGCGTGTAAAGACATCGTAAATTTTTCCCGAATCTGTAGAAAAACTGAATTCTTTAAAAATCTGTTCAGAAGTCACAGGATTTCTTTAAAAGGCATCGACTTTGGTTGGCTGAGCCAAAGCTGCATGAGGGATATTATCTGGCTAATGCGAGATACCTTAGGGGGGTGATTTTCTAAGGAGTTTTAGCGCGCATTTATGAAAATCTGGAGGAAACCACCCCAAAGTCCAAATAGTTAGATCGACAACCCACGCGGCAGACCAGAACCCTGGACCTTTACACTTCAGCTATCAACCAATGCCAAATGTCTTTCTTATCCACTCGTCCAAGAACAGCATTGATCCATTTTGGATTGATGTTGCGTTTCTGCAACATAAAGTAAAATAAAATTTAAAGAATTAAAAGTCAATTTAAAAATTTACCTGTATATTGACTCTCGTTTTAAACAAGGTTTTGTATTTAAAAAAATGTCAAATCATTTTTAAATTTAATGTTATCTATATATTTACGTCATTAATGTATATACATGTTCGTCATGTTTGTATACAAACAATAACGAGTTAAAACTCTCCTAGTTTAACTTTGCGAATCTCAAAATAATATTCTCTGAAAATGTACGTCTAAAGAGATGGTCAGAGTGTAAAATTTAATTCTGATTGATGTTTTTTATGGAACAAAATATGGATGTATATACATAACTTTAAGTGGATCATGGTATAAAATACCGCTAATAAATATTTTATGCTTGTTATTTAAATAAACATAACAATTTTGAAAACACTTTTACTGTCTTATATATTCATTAGTAAGTCTAAATATTCATTATCTATGACTTTGTGGACTCGAAAATGTATGCTGTCCTTAATGGGTTAAGCAGAAGCGTAAACGCAATTGAGATCATGTGAGCAAGTTTTTCATAAACGATGAGCCCTCGTGACGTATCTCTCCTCGTTCAATCTACTTTCAGTCGCCAATTTTCGTCGGGATTTGCTACTTGCACTCGTCTTAAATCGCAAATTGTTAATAAGTTCTTCATCCAATCCCTGCGACTATAAAATGCGGCTGTACGGCAATCTGTTGCTTTCCGAAATGTGCTATGCCGTGAAACAACCATCCGTCATTCATTCAACGGAATAATCCGCAGAGAGTTGACTGGGTGTGGGGAGAAAAGGAGAATGAGAAAGGGCGTTAGTTCGCGCTGCGTTATGTCGTACAGAAGGTTATGGAAGTTCAAGGGTAGGAACAAAATTCCAAAATTTCTTCCGCGTTTTCTTTCTCCGCACAGAAAAATACCTCGTTTTCTTCAGTGAGATTTCTCTTTTGAATAATAAAAAATAATTTTTCCCTCCTGGATTTTGGGAGAGTGAGCTAGCTGTGAGTGTTTTTTTTTTTTTTTTTTTTTTTTTTTTTTCTTTAAACAAAGGAATGCATTTGTAAATAGACTTAACCTCGACATTCTGAATATCCATCATTCGATCTGCGTCATTACCTCCTAACTTAGACAGCCCCATAAGTTGGACCGTTTTCCGAGGAGCAATATTAGATTGCAACATTTACGTATACCTCTATACGTTGGACTCCGTAAATTGGACACTTTTTGTATTCAATATTTATATCAGTTTCGAAAACTGCAGAACGGGAAAAGAATACTTCGGTATGAAAGAAAAACTGGACAGACAATCCAAATGGACCCAACGCTCAAAAATCGCAGTCTGTGCCATCGCTCGATTGCGCTGTGCGAAAAAAATTCTTTGTGGCAACGCGCCTGACGATCGATCGACCACCTCGTAGCTGGTAGTTAAATCGTGAGATGGCAGCAGCTGCCTTTTTATTTATTTATTTATTTATTTTTTTTTTTTTTTTGCGTTGGACCGTCTATCCAGTTTTTTTTTTTTTTTTTTTTTTTTTTTTTTTAAACGATACGAAAATGGTTGCTTTTCAAAGGATTTAAATACAGGTTTTTGAGTTTTCTTAGCTTCAATCTCTCCATCCAAAATAAATAAATAAACAAAATATGACAGCACACCGAGGCTCTTCACTCTCTGTGAACCTCAAAAGAGATTGAATTGTATCACTGTAATAAATTAGTGTACGTATCCTGTTAAGACAAACCTACACAAAGGATATTTGCCTGGAGGAGAGTTAACATTTGGAAAAGGGTGGAAAATATTTTAGGGGGTTCTAACGCGTACTCACGTTGCATATGGAGAAAACCCATCGAAGTTCCACACAGTGAGGTCGACAGCCGCGCGGTAGGGCAGAACCCTGGACCCTCACACTTCAGCCATCTACCATGCTCCGTGTATTGTCCACTCAGCCATAGTGAGACCCTATTATGAACTAGAATAAAATTATTATTGAAAAACTTACCATGCACACCTAGTACTATTGATAAACTTACCATGTACAAGTAAGCAACTATGATTTAAAACTCCGTTCTGTGACGGCCCGATTAAAACTGAATTTTTTAGTACATGTAATAACATTTTTCAGCTTTAAAGTTTAAAAGTGGAGTTCCGAACTCGCTTTCTGTCAAATATTAGCTTTTATCCAAATTTAATATTTTCATTATTAAATTATCCTGGAATCAGTAGTGCGCGAAAAATTGTTCTTAGAGACTAGTTAATTTTTAACTCTAAATCTAGGTTTAGCGTTTACACTTTCAAGGTTGCAAAGATTCAACGATAAAGATGATTCTTTGTCCTCGCGGAAGGATGGGTCCTATTAGAGGACCCATCCTTCCTCGAGGTCCCAACCTTCCTCAGACTAAACACATCTTCGACAATGCGTCTTTGCAACGATGGAAGTCAATCACGAACCCTTCGAGTTATCAGAAGCTCCAGTTATCAATCAGCATTTGCCTTCGTTCCACCTTCCTTGGAATATAAATAGTGATTAATCAATACCTTAGTCAGAGAAGAATCAAAGAAAAATGGATTATTAGTATTTTAACTGAAAATATATCAGTGGAAATTTTCTTTCGCCATTCTTGTACCTGAAGTTGTCGGCAGGGTGAATAAGGTGTCTCCCCCCCCCCCCTTTCTCCACAAAGCAAACTGAAGAATAGTTAGAATTACGTAGTTTAAAGAGGGAGGGAAAATTAAAATGACAAGTCTCTCTTTTTTTGTATTGTTGTTATCACTGCCCTCTGTCAACCGCGGAGCGTAGCCAGATCCTTCATATAAGGACGATGAAGGGCGATGGGTAGCTGCTTCCATTTTAATGATCCCCACTGGGAGGAAGACCGATTTAGCCCGGGATCTCCTAATTTGGAACCTATTCCAGATGAGAGACCTAGCACCTGGATTAGAACCCACCGAGGTATCGTTTGATCATGGAGGACATTGCACAGATTTTACGTGCACCAGCTACCTTTACTGTAAACGGAGTTCTACAACAGCCCAGTAGAGAGAGGTTTCCACCCTCCCATGTACTGGCTAAACCGGTGATGCTTCACTTTACGCGTTCTTATGAAAATGGAACTTAGCGACTTCGGGACTAATTGTTGTTGCTGTTGTACGTATATGTGCGTATGTTTCAAGCACTAAATGCAATTGAAACTTTTATAAAAACTTCAACTTAGAAACACAAATCTTAGATTAATTAAAAAAATAAAACTTTTAAATGTTAAAAATGCCAAATTGTTTCGAGACTTTTATGAAAATTCCGAGGTGAACGTAGAATATTCGACTTAAGAGACTTCGGGTTATAGCGAATCAACTGCATACATCCATTTTTCTGTAATCCGCGCAGCGTACGGATCTTCCAAGCAACTGCTGTACCTCTCAGGTGAGTGTCGGTATGCAGACTATGTACCACTGCGATGCATCACGGGAGGAAGGGGGGGGGAGAGAACTGTGTGAAGCAATTTTGATCTTCCGGCTCCGCCCTGGAGGGGAGGAAGGTTAAAGAGGACCAGCTACCGCTCGAGTAACGGCTGCGGGCACTTGTTGGATTTATTTTCAGGCATTATTATTATTTCTTTTTTAATATTGGCATCTGGTCTGTAGGCAACCGGGGGAAGAAAAGCAGATGGCAACGGAGGTCAGTCATTTTGTTGTCGTCGTAATATTCCCCCCCCCCCCTCCGAATAACTATGGAATACTGCTCCAGTGGATCGGTAGCCACCTTGTAAAACTATTCCGGAAGACAAAATAGTGTGACACTGGCTCGAGGTCAACGCTTTGTGGGCTGGAGATTGATTGGAAAGGAAGAGATGTACATAAAGTAATGCCAATGAATTTTTGCTATAAGTGTTCACTGGTTTTAAAGTGTGGGATTTCGTCAAGACTATTAAAATCTGTGCAGTTTTATGTACGCAATATGCAAGTTTTAGGAGAAAAAAAAGAAAGGATTTACGTAAGATTGAGTTTTTAAAAAATGCTTTTTCATATTTAAGAATCTAAACGGTGTAGACAAGTAACGTAAATTTCTTTCGATACTTTAATCTTCCCACCGTTTTAAAAAAAATTTATCATTTATAATAAGAAATAAAAGTCTGTTTTACCAAAATATAAAAACAGTTTGCTGTGAAATTAGTTGTAAATAAAATAATAGTTAACAAAAACAATAGTTTGTAAGCAAAATAATTATTTCTACAAGACACGGAAGTCTAAAACAGAAAGAAGTACTCCCGTAACAGCTAACTTAGCATTAACTGTGTTTATTATTATTGTTATTTGTTTTTTTTTTAAACCTTCTTTAGGACAGCGTTTCTCAACCGGTAAGGCACGACCGCCCCTTAGAACGGCACACAGCGTTTGCAGGGGGCACGTGGAAAACAGGCAAAGAACAAGTGATTATGTATGTTTTCAAATATCATTTTATTTTTTCTTAATTTTACCTCAAAACATATAAATTTTCGCTTAAAATGTTTATTTAAACTTTTCTGATAGTATTATTTTGTAGAAAAGGGAACTAAATGTTCATGGTTGAAGAATAAAAAACTATATGTATGCGGAGGATTGTGGGAAGGGAGGGGGACCGCCATTGTAAGTTATCCTTTATTGTGGGGAAAAACAATTTAAAAGGTTAGGAACCGCTGCTTCAGGATAAGACTTCCCCCTTAAGAAGAAAACGATTTGTTTTAATTGCCCGACTTAGAGATCAGCTGTAGTAAAGTTAATGAAAAAATGTGGTTGAATTGAAAAATTAAGGATCACCTGGAACTGGTGTAACACGATGTCATCGGGAAAGGGGGGGGGGCAGAAAGGAGACACTTTCTTGCGAGGCGTTGAGTATCAGCTGTTTAATATCAACGACGTCTGGTTTTTAACCGCTTGCGTTACAATTCGCTTTTATGATATAAATTGCTTGTTTGGGTGAGACGCATTCTATCATCCTTGAAAGCTTGACTGAAAGGTTCTGATTCAGTTTGTACCCGAATTACATTAGACGCTTTTATTAGAGCGTGAGATTGCACAAAATGAAATTGCTAGTTTCCGTTTTGGATTAAAACATTAATTAATTTTGTTTTTCATTTTTGTTAGGCATTAAATTACTACAACTAATATGTCAAATCAAAATTTGTTAAATATTCTGTTAAAAGAGGATTTTTATTCAAAGATTAATGGAATTTTCATCATTTTAAATAATTTAATAGGAAGAAGAACAATTAATTTTTTTATTACTATGAGGTAGCTAAATTCATATAAATCACCGCTAATGAAACAATCTCTATCGTCGAGCCATTTTCAGGAAACATTGAAATTCTAATTACAAGTGATGATACTAAGTTTTCATTATATGCAATTGGAATTATTGTTTACGCAATATATTGAAATTACTAAAATTTCTAAATATAGAGTTCACTAAAAAACTTCGCAATTAAAAAAAATCATGTGTCATGTTCACTCGCTGTTAAAAATTATTTATTTTATATGCTCTTAAATAATTAAGTTTTGTCATTTTAAACTTAAATATAAATTACTCTGGTTTTTTTTATTTTTTTTGTCATATTCCTGGAGAGTTTTTAAAACTCGTTTGAAAATTTATAAAAGTAATAATTTTTAGTAAACAATTATGTTTTCATAATATGCGTTCTAGATCTACAAAAGCCTATAAAGAGGTTGGTCGAAACTGTAAAAAATCTGCTGTAAAAATGACATATAATTTAAAACTTTTTTAAGATAGTGTTACCTAAAGCAATTTTTTATTCAGTTTTTTCCGATGCCATAAAGTATTTGTGAGAATAAATTGACTTGCAATTCGTCAAGTATTTCTTTAGAAATTCGATCAAAAAAAAATTTTTTTTTCATTTAAACTATGATCACTCGCATTTTTGTGAGTTCTTTCTTATTTACACATAAGCATTTATACTTTAAAATTACAGCCAAATCGCATTATTGCCTCTCAGTTGCAAATGACTCGAAGTGAAGGGAAATTTGTTCACACCTGTCCCCTTGCATCATTCGCTGCTTCTTCGCCCGTTATTTTGTCGTCTTCCATTCCACACTTCACTGATTTCTTCCGTGGCAACGGAACAGTGGATATTCTAATACACGCAAATGAAGAGAGACGCATACAAGCGGAAAAGAAAAAAAAGAAAGAAAAGAAAATAGAATTACTTAGTTACGGCGGCCACCGCAGGATGTCGCTGCATTCGATCAGTGGGCCACTAGGGCCAACGGAGGACATTCACCCCGGCAATCGGTGAAAAACGGAACAAAACAAACAAAATAAAAATATTCACCATCATCATCCAAATGATGAGTAGTAGGCCTCGCTCACTAGAGCGTCACCTGGCACAAACCTCAAGGCCACGCATTTAAAGACTTTTTCTTTGAGATACTTTTTTTTTTCTTTCCAATATTTAAAGTGGGAATGCTTCTGGTGGATTAAAGGGGTGAAAAAATTCTATTGCTGAGAATATAGGAGATATCTAGGTTATTTATATAAGAATTTCTGTAAGTGGGAAATAAAGTATGTTACCCTCGTTGTATACAAAAGATTATTACGTTTTATTCAGAAAAATTTTAAATATGCCATTAAATAAAGTTTGCGTTTCATTTACTGATTTTTTAAATGCTTGTTTCGTGTTTTGTACAATTTTAAAAATGTGGAAAATAAATCAATGAAGGAATAAAAAAATAAGTAAAAATACTGTTGCCCTTGTTAACTGATTTCACGTTTATATTAATTGAACCGGAAATAATTTGAACATTTTATTAAGTGTCCTTCTTTGTGAGACTTTTCTTTATCTTTTCATCCATGGTATTTTTAGACATTCTATTCTGGTAAAAATCTTATGCTAATTGAACAACGATTTTATTCTTTTGCGGTTTCATCTAATAAAATTGTCCTTTAAATGCTTCTTCAGTCAACACCCGAAACTGATTTAGGATTATTATTAATAGTTTAATATTTAACTCAGATCTATGTCTCTGATATTAAATATATTTTTAAAAATGTGTTTATCATTTTCTCAACAAGAATTCAATGAAAGGTTAAATTTTAAACTAAGCTACCTGTTAATAAACATTATATATAAATACGCTCTTTGAATATTAATTATTTAATTTAACCAACTACGTATTTATTGAGAAGACTGCAAAAATTTACTAAATAACTGAGGAATTTCTATCAGTGTACTCGACGGGAATCTTAAAAAAAAGGGGGAAAAATACTCTTATATTTATGTAGTGGAATTGGTTTATAGTAATTATTGTGATGTAGGTAAACATTATACATATTTGTGATAAATTACAGCTAGCCTGTGAGCAATTAATATCGTCGTTTTCACCCATTTAGCCTTTTTAATGTTCATAAAAAAAGGAACTGGTGTTAGGGAATTAGGATAATGTCCTTAACAAATTCTTCTTTTTTCTCCAAATTGTCCTTTTTCTCTCTACTTGGCATTTTCAGAGTAAGTGCTACGAGTTTATTAAATCCTGTTTATCCAAACTAAATGTTTTATTTGTTTTCTTGTTTTAATGTAACTCTTTCTTTAATTTAAGAAATTTCTAAAGTGAACTCATGTTTTGCATTTAGAAATTTTCTCCTTCAAGAGTTTCTAGAAGTGATGCTTATTATTAAAAAAAGTTTTACAGAATTATATAAAAATAGACTTACAGAATAAAGTAAACAAAAAAAAAAGAAAATTAATTTTTCCATATTTGTCTGAGAACGTATCTTTTTATCCAACATTAATTTTATAGAAGACAAACTTAAAATTGTTGCATGTAGTCGCACTTTATGTTAATTAAATTAAAACTTGAACGATGTATAATTTTGTTATGAAATTGCATGTTTCATTAAATCTCAGTCAACATTTAACATTTCACTGTCACAGACTTCCTAAGGGAGATACAGTTCGCTGTAACCGAAGTTCAGTGGAAGTGAAATTACTTTGAATGTATAAAATATAAAAGCAGAGAAACGTAAATACTTTGTACTTCAAAGCTTTTATCAATAAAAAATAAGCATGTATATATATATATATATATATATATATATATATATATATATATATATGTGTGTGTGTGTGTGTGTGTGTGTGTGTAAGAAAATATTCAACTTGTGTATTTACTTAAAAAAAACATTAATTGTTAATAACAGTATTAATAAACTTTCGCTGTGTTGTCATTGTGCTTCATAAACAAAATGTTTCATCCTGCTTAATGTTTTGTGAATAGTTCTGAATTAACATTTTGTATAAGTCTGAACAGAAAAAAGAAAGTCGGGTGAGATCATGATAATTTTGAAATCTATTTGTTATGGAAAAAGAGGCATTTAGAAGAAAAATTGTATCTTTTTCGAATTGTAGCTTAGAAAGGAGTAAGTTAAATGTGCGCCAAAGGATTTTTGTGTTTTATTCTGAATAAAGAAAACACTCAAAGAAGTTTATATTCATTTACAGCTACTTGTATAATTGTCGAATAATAGGATGCACTAATTGACATTTTGTCCTTATTTAACGAGTGTTCGTAAAATATAACTGCCAAAAATTGCATACGAGATATCTGTTAATCAGATTACTATTTCTGGTATAAGATTTTGATGCGCATTACATACTTATTTTGAATAGATAATGCATTATTGAATGTCATAGTTATCAGTACGTCTATGTTATATCAGTATGCCATCCAAAAATGTACAAGTGGTTCTTAAGACCTAACCAGCAAGTCCTAAAATAATTACCAGCAAGTCCTAAATTATTATACCTGCTCTCTAGAAGTGTACTTAAATTTTGCTTAATTCAATCAATACCTTTAAATATTTTATTCATACATTGCAAACTACTATAAAATATTTACCACTTTAACAACAGATTCGTGGAAATTATACATCTTCCGTAGAGTCTTAATTGAAAAGGCGTATTTATAATTCCTAATTTACAATTTATTGCGGAATTAGAAAAAAATAGTACCTATTTTTAATCATTATTAGGTATGTAAATAATTTTTTTATAAATTATTTCAAAGTCAAAGGAATTAAAATTCATAATATTCTTGGACCTATGAACAAGAGCGCTTTCAAATTCCATGCACATCTTAAATTCGTTAATAATGTTGTAAACGTATATAATATATATATATAAATATATATATATATATATATATATATATATATATATATATATATATATATATATATATATAGATAGATAGATAGATAGATATATATAGATATATAATAAAAGGCATAACTTACGAATCAACGTAGCATCCAAATGGCATATATATGTTGTTGTAAACGTATAACGTTAAGAAAAAGGAGTGTGAAAATCCCCTTCATAATAAGACATTGAACATTCATTGGCAGATGGCTGATGTGTGAAGGTGCAGGGTATTTCGGGATGTTTTCTTTAGATGTGATGTGAATATGCATTAGAACACCTTAAAAGTCCTCTGCACAATGCATTCCTACCTTTTAGAGATAGCCCTAGTATGCTTTGCTTTAACCCTTTGAAGTGTAACCATTTCCCAATGCCGAAGAAGTACATCTGCTGCCATCGCGTGATTTAACTATAAACAACATGGCGGTCGATCGAGTTACCCATTGAGTACCACAGAGCTAAAGACCACAGCCAGCATGCAGAATGCATTCTTAAATGTCAAAATGAAAAAATGAAATAAGATGAAGAATCAAATGAAATGAGTTGAAAAAAAAATAAACATTTGAAAAAATACATGTAGTTTGAAAAAAAATTTCTGAAATGAAATTTATTTAATAAGCACTATTCATGAAAAGTCTCTTTAGTACAGTCTTTGAAAATGTACTATACCAGTTCTCATTTTACATTTACTAAAAGCTCTTCATTTAACTGTGCAAATCTGTAAAACAAGTTTCACTGCAGGAGTACTCTTACGCAGGGGGAAATAGCAAACTTACACATTCTTGCGTTTTTATTTATTAGACGTTTCTTTACAGACGGAAAGATATTATGAGATTGCACGTTTGCTTTGTTTATTTATATTTCACAGATTGGTGTGAGCCTTACTAATTCCATCTATTCAATTAAAATGTGACGTATTCTTTATTTAATTAGAAATGTTAGTTTAAATTATAATATTAAGCATTTTAAACGTTTAGAAGAGTTTGAAACGCATTTTCTTTAGTTTTCTTTATTTTGAGTCCTTGTACTGCTGAAAACAAGTAATAATTTTCAAGTTTTTAATTAAAATTTTAGGTTTACTTATATACATAAATAAGATTAAAACTTTCATTTCGACGTAAAAGCCATTTTGCTAAAAGGCTTAACGTGACTTTAATACTAGAACTTTCGAGTATTCCAATGAATCCTTCGAAAAGATTCATTAAAGAAATTCAACTTTCACGAAAATTGTTTTAAGAAACATACATAATACATTCTAATGAATTCTTTAAAAAAATGACTAATATCTTAATGACTAATATCTTAACTTATCCTTTCGGTTTTTTTGTTGCATGCGTTCTAGAATGGAGATTACAATACTACTAACAAATGGCAGTTGGAATTTTATATTTTAAAAAGTTGATTACGCGAAGAACATATTTTTTCTTTATAAATAATAAACTGGTGTTGTTTAGTAATATACACTGCTGGCCACCCAAATTGCAACACCAAGAAAAACAAGAGATATCACAACAAAATTTATTGTGTAGATAACATGTTGACCAAGTAACAAATGATTAAATTTACAGCATTCTATGAAGCGTGGTTCCTGCCAAAATCAGTACCCAGAGTAGCCGCCGTTGTTGGAGATCACAGCTGCCACACGCCTCGGCATTGATTCAAAGAGACTTTGAATGTGTTCTTGGGGTACAGCAGACCAAGCAGCTTCCACACGTTGCCAAAGTTGATCTGGTGTGACAGCTGGGGATGAACTCTGGGTCAGTCGTTGAGCAACCATGGACCACATGTTTTCTATCGGCGAAAGATCCGGAGAGCGCGCCGGCCAGGGAAGCAATTCAATCTGGTGATTGACGAAGAACCCTTGGACAATGCGTGCCACGTGTGGCCGTGCATTATCCTGCTGAAATATGGCTGTTGGCAAGCCCTGAAGGTAAGAAAGGACAACTGGCTCCAACACCTCGGAGATGTAGCGCTGGCTGGTTAAAGTACCGGCAATGCGTACTAGAGGAGTGCGAGAGAGATATCCGATACCGCCCCATACCATAATACCCGGTGCAGGACCAGTGTGACGGTGCATAATGCAGCTGTTCAGCATCCTCTCTCCACGGTGTCTCCAGACTCGAATCCGACCGTCGTGGTGTTGCATACAGAAGCGTGACTCGTCAGTAAAGAGAATTTCATTCCATTCTGTCGTCCACATCCTTCTTTCATCGCACCATTGGCGGCGGAGACGTCTGTGGTTCCGCGTCAGAGGTAGACGAAGCAACGGACGTCTTGCGGACAGACCATTCTGCTGTAAACGACGTCGAATGGTACGCGCAGACACTGGATGATGCGTTACAGACTGAATCTGCTGTGATATGGTTCGTGATGTGACTGAGCGGTCCGTCACTGCCATGCGTACAATCTGCCTGTCATCACGTGACGTGGTGCACTGAGGTCGATGCGGTCGATCACGTCTGTCCGTCGTACCCTCCTGCACCCAACGATCACATATCCGCATCACAGTTGTTTGGTTTCGTCCAATACGACGACCGATTTCCCTGAAAGATAACCCACAATCTCGGTATGCCACTATCCTTCCTCTGTCAAACTCGGATACTTGATCAAAAGATGATCGTTGTTTCCTACGAGGCATAATTTATCGTTTTTTTGAAAAAAAAGCAAGAAAAACACAATTGCTGTACTTGAAACCGTCGAAATCTCCAAGCCTTAAATAGCGCTTTGAGGTGGCGCCACAGGCGCGCTTGATGTGCGTCTGCGCTGAAATTCTAATCATTTGCATATCTCACCTCAGCTAATGCATGTTGTAAATTTCATATTATTTGCATGCTTCCTTCAGGGTGTTGCATTTACGATGGCCAGCAGTGTATTATGAAAATATCGAAAATTTAAGTACTTAGATAAGTTTAATGAACATTTAAAATCTTGCTACAGCGCGAGTTCCCGATTAAAGGATAATATATTTTAATTAAAATAGTTGATCGTTCATTATTTTCAACGAGTTAACTATTTTTACATTTAAAAAAATGTTTCTAATCCTTTCGAAATTCAAAATATTTACGTAGCTGCCTGAAATATTTAAAATTCAGACAGAAAAAAAGTCTGTGTGCGTTTTGGATATTGATACCTCTCGGATCTGACCCCCCCCCCCTCAGATACCCTCGGCATTGCCTTGGATGGAATTTTTAAGGTGGTGCTATGTATGTATGTATGTTTGCTTGTTTGTTTTGTATTAGGGAAAGTCAACACGAGAGGCATCTGCCTAGGGGGTTGTCTTGGGCGGAGTAGTTTTTAAGGAAGTTCTAAAGCTTACTCATGTTACATCTGGAGAAAACTGCCCCAAACTCCAAGCCGTTTGATCGACAGCCGCACGACAGGCCCGAAAGCGGTACCTTCACATTTCGACCATTTACCATGTACATATTTAAGGGGTTCTAACGCTTATTTACATTATATCTGGAGAAAACCGCCCCAAATTCCAGACTATTAAATCGACAGCTTCGCGATAAGCGGGTTTATTATAAGTCTAATTTATTCTCTCTCGTAGACAATAAAATCTTAAGGCACTACTTCACTAGGAGTTGTATTAATTATTTTGTTGTTAATTTAAGCGCTGGCAATGTATTAAATATTTAGCTAGTCACAATCTTACTGCAGTGTTGCGTACATTAAATAAATACTACAAGTGATTATAATAATCAAAGCATTTTATAAGCAGAAATATAGGTATATGGAAATTTCACAAAACTTGTACAAAAAAACTAAGGGAACGGTAATCGAGAATACAGCTGTTAAAGTTAATAAAAGAAAATTAAGGCGTCTAATATTTCTTAAATCTTGTAAGAGACAAAAAATTATCTTTAAGATTTTTGACGGCTTTCCAACTTTAAAAAAGGACTTGGATCATTTCATCATTTTTTACCAAAAGATATTCTCATACAAATTCATTATTAGACTGCCGCATATCAAAAGATGACGTTTGTGTTTTACTAAAAGGAATATCTTACCAGCACACTATAAAGGCCTAATTATTCTCAAAAACCCCTTTGGAGTGCTCCAGCTCATTATTCGACCAATTAATTCAAAAATGAGATTCCGTAAGTAAAAAAAAATAAAGAAATAAAAATCAAAAAAGTTCTTTTGAAACAAAATCTGAAGTGTCTTTTCCCATCAGCCTTTGTGTTCGCGACCTGTCCTTTGAACCCCCCGGGACTATCAGAGACTTTCTAACGAAGGAAGGTTTTCGGCGGGATCGCAGTGAAATAAAATTAATGAATCGGAAGCAAATAAATAACAAGCTCTTTTCCGATTGGAAAGTGAAGTGCTCTTGAGAGAATCTGGGATATTCCTCTCTTTTCTCAAAAGAGGCGCTCTCCCAGGGGGGCACATCTGCATATTTAGAAACGGAAAATGGCAAGGTGAGGCCTGGTTTCAGGACTGTCGAACAAACAGATGAAATATATTGCCGCTTTTCAAATTAGCTATTATTATGGTGTTAACCCTTTAACTCGCAGTGTTCTCGCTCTGGGAACACCAAACTCTGACGTTTTGACTGTTGCCAGTCACGAAGAATAAATTTTATTTCTATAAAAATAGTTGCGGGTGACATAGCTCCACGAGAATCCTTTACTTTTTAGCACGTCGCATTTCCCGTAAAAAAAATGTCACTATTATTTTTAACAGCACTGACATCTGCTGAAAAATGGAAGAATGCGAGAACAGCTGGATAGATTGCCCAATGCTGAAAAAAGGGCAGCCGTTGCCATCGCTCGACTTAACTACCAGAAAGATGGTGGAAGATCGAAACGTTCATCGCGTGCCACAGATCTAGAGACCCTTTTTTGACGACAGCTGGCGGTGCGCGGACACAGCCAGCTGCCGTCAAGAAAGGGTCTCTAGATCTGTTGCACGCGATGAACGTTTCGATCGTCCACCATCTTTCTGGTAGTTAAGTCGAACGATGGCAACGGCTGCCCCTTTTTCAGCGTTGGGAAAGGGTTGCGCCTCAAAGGGTTAAGGCAAAGCTACACGAGGGATAGCAACCGAAGGGTGAGGGAGGTGCCTTGGGCAGAGAATTTTTTGAGGGTTCTTACCGTATTTATGTTACGTCTGGAAAAACTGCCGAAAACTCCAGACCGTTAGACTGAGAGATGCGCGATTGGCTATAACACTGACCTTCACATTTCAACCGGGTAGCAATATTCCGTGTATTATCTAATCGAGAATCCAATTCAGTAATTGTAAACACACCTTGCAGTAGTAAAACGCAAAATACTATAGAGATGAAATGCTGTGTGCTTTACTAAAGTAGTTCGCAAATTTTCGGTTTTTTGTTTATCTGTTAAATTAGAAACTTAACGTTTATTTTCATGCTCTTTTCCCTTGATTTCTATCAACCATTTTGATGATTTGTATTTCTTAAATGCATTCAAAATGTCAACAACAGCTTAAAATAGCTATTGTATGTATTGATATGTTTAAATTGCAATTAAATTCTTTTTTTTAACTATACATTCTAACAAATATATATTTAATCATTTAGAAAATATCGCAGGTAATAAAAGTATGCTCAGCGTATATTCTTACAAAACAGTTTTAATTGCTAACAGGCGCGCACACAGGATTTTTGGCTGGAGGGGGTCCAACTTTTACAGTTTGGGGGGGGGGGGTCCAACTTTTAGGGATGTTCCAGATTGACAAAAATCAGTGATGAAAGAGCTCCTTTTCATTAGATGGAATTCATCAAAACTCGTTCGATCCCTAAGAATACACTACACAGTACAATAGGAAGCAAAGTATTAGTTGTACAGTTTTGAGAACAAGATGGTGTTTTATGTTCGCTTTCAGTTCGTTCTTGAAAAGTTGAGGAAAACGAGAAAAAAAAATTCTTTTTTTATTTATTAGAACTGAAACTATTGCTACCTTTTTTGGAATTATTTTATTTACTATAGATATAGGATAATAATCAATTGAAAAAAAAAATATCAAAGCCGATGGGGGGTCCGGACCCCCTGGACCCCCCCCCTTGTGTGCGCCACTGATTGCTAACAATTATTTTGACATTATCATTTTACATTTAATAATCTGTGAAGTAGATGATCCATATTTAAAAACACAGTGATTTTAATTAATGTAATTAAGCATCTAAAGCAAATATTTATTATTGGCCACATTCTGTGATATAGAAAATTGAAATTACCAGAATACATCAAAAGTTTTATGATTCAAATTAAATAAGTGTTTTCAGGTTTTGTGCTGAACTGCAAAGAACGTTTTTACATGTTTTAAGCAACCTAAATTGTACACATCTGAAAAAGAATTATTCTTGTTATCTAAACTATAGTAAATAACAATATGAAAAATCTGTATAAATTACAGAAATTTCATAAAAATGTTACGAAATTAAAGCCGTACTTTAATTTTAGTCTCTTAACGTTACTTAATTTATTATTTATATACTAAATCTGTACTATGTAACTATATTTTGTAATAAACTAAACGTAATTGGAAAAAAACTGCACGAAGGTATTGGATCCAATGGCGGCAAATAGTTTAATTGAGAGGGAGCAGTCCCTTCCCCCCCCCCCTTCCCCGAATTTTACAAAAGATATATTTATTACATACTGTGGATTTTAACCTTTTACAGACCGCATTGAGATCCAGGAATATTTTAAATTAGTTTTTTGAATATATTGTCTTATAATGCGTTAACTAAAGGATATTAGTAATTTAAATGGGGTGTGGGGGGGATTTTACACAATTTTCATTGTTTCGAATTAAGAGCATCGGTCATTTCTGACTATAATTTTCATTGGTTTCAAAAACTGAATATATTGATGGGAAGTTTAATAAGGAAAATATTAAGAATTAAAATATTAAGTTTGAAGGGGGAAGGGTGTATCAAGGTAGCTCTGTAAAAATTTATGAAAATGGATATTTTCTTGATATGGATATTTTTTTTCAGTTTTCCAAACGATAGAAATGCAATTTTTATTTTTAAAAAAACAGTCATCTTTTAACTTTATCTGCTAATTTTTTCAAGTCAACATTGATAAAGTTTCGTTTTTGAATAAATTTTTAATTCTATGTTCCCAATCGGGAACATTGGCCTGTAAAAGCTTAACACATCAAATCTTGCACCTCCAAATGAAAAGCTGAAATGAAAAGCCGCCTCTAATGGATAATACATGGAGCCTCTTTATAAGTGTCATCTAATTTTCATACTTAAATTTATTATTATTAATTAAATAAGGCTTTATGTGCCTTATTATTATTATTATTCACTTTTTAAAAAAAAAGCCAAATGTTTTCAGGGAAAGCCTTACTCCTACCTATTTATACTAGTTTATATAGTTTTAAAACAATATGTAATGTTCACATATCTCTGCAAACCCTTAATTTTACGTCTGGGAAATTTATTTACGTAGTTTTTTTCCGATTTTCTTCTTTCTGTATTTGCTATTCGTTTGAATAGATTTCCATACTTTAGAAAAGAATTAGTTGTTTCCCCTCAAATAGCTTAATATAAAGACAGCTCAGAGAGTAATAATCTGGTAGGTAGTCACTAACTCAATTTGAAGTACAGAGACTTTTATTAATAGCAACTTTCCAAAGGGGGATAGAATTGTTTACATGTGGTAGAATTATTCACTTAGCTGAATAAGTACTCTTCACAATTTTATTTCCGATAGTACAGCCTGAATAATAAATTTTTCGAAAAGCTGAAACACAAAATAAGGCAGTCAGAAAGTTACCATACACGCGAAAGGTTTCGAAACTTAAAAATGACGTTCCTCAATTTGTACTGCCGTCCCCCTGTCACGAGACCACTTTCCTATACGAACGAATACCTCTTTTCACAAACTGAGGCCCTCGAAAATAGGAAAATTAGCCTCTCCAGAACCACAAGGCATGCTTTTCGGATAACCTCAAACGGGAAAACAGAAAACGATGTAACGAGGGGAGGAAGAGTGTAAGCTCTGGTTTCGGGATAGGGGGGGTACCCGAACGCCTTTGTGGCACTCTTTGATCGTCCTTCGTTAGTGAGGATTTTCAGGTTTCATTGACGGAGTTTTAGAAAGGTAACTAATTAAATAAGGCTTTTATGTGCCTTATTTAATATAAAGAGGTAGCGAGATGTTTCCAGTGCGAAGGATATTTTTGTACTAATGGCGTGGGCATTTATTTGTATGTATAAGACCGCGATTTGAATACAGAAGTATGCGGCGTCCCCGATGCGCATGCTTCGCTTAGTGCTTAGTACTTTTGTGGGGTCCGAAAAGGATAAATGCGCTGCGTTTCGACGTTGAATACGTTCATGGAATTGTCGTATACTAAAGATTATGAATGTGCGTATTTGCTAAAGACTCAAAGAACTAAGATATAAAGACATGAAAACGTACTATGTAACTTGTAATACCATTTACAGATTACAGGAAAGGTAGTGAAAGATAATAAAAATATATTGAAATTATTGTAAAAACACTTTCAGGGATGTCAAGGTATAAATAGGGGTTTTTACGTTTTTAAGCAGATTACTTATCTATGCGAGAGGTATAGACTTTTGAGTGCAGCATCTTGATTTGAATTTCTCTTACAGAAATTCTTGTGTATCGCGTATTCGGAATATATTTTTAAAGAAAGCTACGAAGCGATTTAATAACGAGGATAAATCTAGATCCTCGTTGTAAAAGCTGCGTAATGAAACTGCTCAACTGCTGGTGTGTCTCAATTGCAAATTGTAGTGTTATTTCATCAAGTGAGGAATATTTCATCATTAGAATATAAAAAACTAATGCAATAAAGCGACGAATTTTAAGAAAATTAAAATAATGCAATTCCACCTTGTATAAATTCTTTTAAGCTATCTGGGATCTGTTAAATAACTTAAAAAGGACTGTATGACCTTCATTCTTCCAGGTACACTGTAGTTCTTTGTTTAAATTTTGATGAAGTATATTTTATCTTTATAGTCACTGACAAAAGAAAAATAAATATGTTCAGCTCTTTTTTTTAAGCTATAGGATATTTTTAAGTGCCTGAACCATATCAAATACACCAGCAGTCAACTAGTTCTTGCATCTTACCATGCCCCAATTTATCTTACTGATGTTGATTCAAATTATTTAATTTTTTTATCAAATTATGTTGAATAAAACAGAAATCATGCCCAGAGTATTTTTTAATGCAGCCTCTAAATTGATAGCTTAAGTATTACAGTAGAGTCTCGATAATTCGAGGTGGACGGAACCGGGCTTGCCTCGAACTATCGAAAACACAAAATTTAATAAACAAACAAACTGAAATAAAGCAATTTTTGTAATTTGACTGCATATTTAAATGAAAAATGTATTAACAAGTAAACCCGTTTCTGTGCAGCAATTTCGCACCTTCGTCAAAGCAATGTCAACACTGCACAAAAATGTCAGTGTGATGCCATGTGTGAGTGTCATGTATAGGAAGAATACACTTATTTTCTTTGAAAGTGGGATTTCTAATGTGTGTCAATTATTTGAATTTTGTGGGACGAAAAAATTATTTCCCGTATTTTGAATGTGTTGGTCATTTTTTGAAAGCTAAACTGATTTTTTCACAAACTTGGATTTATGGAAAACTCGAACAGTCGAGACTCTATTATAAACTGTGTGTGCGATGCATATATTTTAAGAAGCGTCAAATTGCTTTAAATGTAAAGCAAAATAAACAGCTGTGCAATCAATTGCAAAAATACGAAATCACCGGAAAAATTCTTATCACTGCATTTTCAATAATTACTTGCTGCTTGTAAACTGAACTTGTTGGGAGAAAAAAAGGGACTTTCGTATATAATTTTTTATTATTTTGAGAAGATTAAGTCCGTTATTTTGAACTAAAAATGTACGTTATCCACTAAAATAATCTGCAGTAAGCAGTAGTTGAAGTGCTATAAATGTAATTTTTTGATGAATAATTTTCTGGGGGCATACACCATGTACTTGCCGTATAGGGATAGGCATTCTCTTTTGCGAAGACTGGAAGTGTTGACAATTGTATTATTAGGGGGGGGGGGCACTGCTTGCAAAGGGCGAACTAACTGACAACTAAACACGAATAACGAGTCTAACCCGAAACCATAATCGTAGAGACTGGTATGCTAACATACAATTTGAACTCGGATATTTATATTATAATAATTATTGTAATTTTTTCCATTATAAACTATTTATTTGTTTTTATATCCGTTGAACAAAATTTTATTGGTTGTGGAATTTAGTGATCTAAAGAGTTTAAACTTGTTCGCTGAATTTTATGAGTATTAATATCAATGGCTATTTAAAATGTCTACAAAATTATAAAATTATTACTGAACAGGACTTTCTGAGATTTGAAATACACATTTAAGCATAGTATATGCAATAAAGTTTTCAGTAACTACGCAAAATTACCAAAATGATAATTGCTAGTCTTCTGTTGACACTCTATCCGAATATTTACTCATTCAGTTGTTTCTCTTCGATAAAAGCAGTTTTTTACCAAAAGAAATAATCACATATTAAATCTGACTCCAGTTTTTTAGAACAACACATTTATATTATAACTACACACTACTGCCACATTTGCCACACAACATTTAGAAACGGATACAATTTTAACAAGCATATTTTCGAATGACATCAAAACTTACGGAGTTTACGGAAACTAATGGTTTAAGTCAATACCTTTTACTATTTTATCAATATTTACTCGCTTTTGCCATTCATTTTTAATTCATTAATCTTATTTTACAAATAGTTTTTCATATCACTTTTATCACTACACAGCAGAAAGGAAAGGAAAAGGAAATAAATCGAAAGACAAAAAGCCAGTAAAATATTTCTTTCTTTCTTTTCTTTTCTTTCTGTCTCTTTTTTTTTTGTATGTAAGGTCTAAAAAGATATTGAATGTTTTTAAAAATACCTGGAAATCTTTCAGACAAGAAAACTAAAATTCGAATAGAAAAGGCTAGCGTGCAGCCCTAGGCGATAAAACCGATGAAAGTGTAATGCGAGAATGAATTTTATAAAAGGTGAATTTCACATTGCAACTCTGAAAATTTATGGCAGTAAAAGTTACTGTAGGTAATAATGCTACCTATACCTTATGCGCCTCTTCTAATTGTTAGGATCGAACTTGTCCTTTTGAACTTTTTCACGGTCATGCTCTTTTTTCCCCATTCTTTCCCCTCTGCTGATTCACGATTTTCCTTCAGAGGGAAAAAAATACTATGAAGAGGGAGTTATTTTTTACATAACGGTAATATTTTTTTCTTCCTGATTTTTTAAAAGCCTAGCACCCTGCGATTTTTTTTTCACGAGAGGGGACTGTTCATGTCAGTTTTTTTATTGGTATTTTTTACTAGTTTCAGGACAGCTGGTGTTCAGAATAGAATACAGGTGCATACCAAGCAGTAAACAACGTGGCTAAAAATAGCTATCGTACTTTTTTTTTTTTTTTTTTTTTTGAAGCCATACAGTTAACGGAGATTTTTTTTTTATGAGAGAGGGAGAGAATAGTTTCCCCCACTCTCTTTTACACGAGGGGTTTTTAAACATCCCATATGTATAAACAAAAACTTCATTTATTTTTACATCATTTTTGGATGCCAGCTGAATTTCTTGACGCACAAGTTTTATGTTAACAATTTGCTATTAGTCCATCTGAAAATATCTTGTTATTGTTGTAGAAAATTACTATAGGAAGGAAGTAACATTTTGTGAGTACGTTCTCTTAGAAAACTGCTGGTCTTGATATAATTACATTTTCGTCATATTCTTTGAGGTAACTAACAGATTTTACAGACCTTATCTTGTAGCTGGTCTTCAAAAAATGATAACAACACATAGAGCCCACATATTGAATCATGCTGGAAGTGCCGTTGCTGCAATGTTACGTTTCGTCGCGTTCGTCACGTCACAAGTGTGATGTAAATGCACGCCACGTGATAATTAATATCAACGTGACGTCGCAATGGGACAAACGTGTGACGTTTCAGGGAGTCCATATAGATCACCATGAAGTCCATGCTCATCAACACTTGGCATCTCAAAAATTGGACCATTCGACCATTTGTCCGTCACCACAAGCATTCTATTACTTAAGCATAGTGCCACACGAAGTCATAAAGTTACACTGTTACCAGTATGCGTAAATGCTGCGATGTCACAATGCTGAATGAGAATGCATGATATTTTTCAAATTAAAACACAAATTATTTAAAGAAACAGAACAGAAAAAGATGTTATTTTATCTTGTCAATCTTTATGGATATTCTTTGTCAGTCAATCGTTAGATTTATATATCATCTGATGATCCTCTTTAATAATTCTTTTTGTAACTGTTTAAACTATAAATGCAAGTAAATTTTACATTTTTTCTTTAAATTGATATTTCTTTTATTTCAGAGATCTAGGGCTGTTTTTATTCGATAGCATTTTTCTTGATCTTCGCTTTATTTAACACAGACCATTTCGCGAACTGATCTGAATAGTATTCTTTTGCCTGCGTAAAATAAAAGTAATCGTACTGTACAAATTTTATAAATCCACTACCTTTCCACCATATAAAGATAATTACTTGAAAACCAACAGTCGTCTCAATCGTAACCGTCAACTCACACCAAATCTTCTTTTTAATCCAATTTAATGAAATAAATGTAGGTATCTTTTCACAAATATTTTATGACACTATTTTGCTCTTCGCGTACGAATAATTTTTGTACTTCAATTTTCCCTTAGTTTCTCTATAATTAAAAATGCATCGGTAACTGAAATATGCAAAGAATCAATTAAGTTGGAGGATTTAAAAGAAAAATTAGTACGTAAATAAATAAAAAGCAGTCATTAGATTGCACCAAATTATTAGTGTAACAGAAACTGACTCGAAATAATGCAAATTAGTGAACAAGATTTTTTTAAGATGCATTATTTAATTGGATAAAGAATAGTTTTGTTTGTGCATTAAGGGGACCGATGCGTAAGCATGTGAGGTATATTTTAACTAAAAATTGACACATATTAGTTAAAATATAATTACTAATTGCATGATACACTTATTGATGTTTTAACTAATCACTTTTATTATAGGAAGAGAAAAGTTATTCGGTTTCAGTACACACGATGATTAAGTAAATTAAACTAATTGCTTCGAATCCAGCATTGTTTCTTTATATTATATTAATCGGTTTTGATCATCCATTGCCCAACTGAAAAAAAAAGAGAAAACAAGCAGTTTCAAGTTGATATTCTTGGCCATACTTAATTGGATGAAGGTTTGAACAGAAGTTCTTTATTCCAGATCAATCTTGAGGTAAAAAGAGATTGAATAAATATGTATACTAAATGCATAACAGAGAGACAGTTTTTTTAATAGGTTTTTATTATTTAATAGTTCTGAGACTTTTTAGTGTTTGAACCTAACTTTGTTTCATAAGAATCTCAAATTCGAAATTTTCTCACGAATACAAAATTTTCTGTTCATAATACAGCAAAACCATAAAGAAGGTAAACACTATGATCCAGAATTTCGATCTTGAGGATTTTTTCCCCCCCTTTGTGCCACAGCATCTTAAGTGCACTACATTCTAGCTTCCACTTTCTAAATAAATACACGACATCTGCGCGTGTACTACAGGTGTACCCAGGTAACAAATAACGTTTTCTAAATATAGAAACTAGATTTCAAGGGCAGTATTTGGTGTAACGGAAGTTTCCACCGCTCTGCCTTATGGAGGGGCTCTTTCGCGTCTCCCTGGGGAACAATGAATTTTTTTTTACTGCAAAATGCACGGGAATAGGTAAATAACGGTCAAAATTGAAAATACAAACAATAATAATGTTAAAAAGAAAAAAAATGCTGTTCCTATTTTCACCAAAAAGTATAACACCTGTTAGTTCTGCTGAGGGAATCTTGTTTGCATATGTCTGCTTTGATGTTTACAGCGCATGGGGTAAAGAGGGGATGGCTATGATAATTCGTAATGCATTGAATAGAACAAACGCAGCAAATTCAATAAACTAGCTTGTTAATTATTTATTTGTAATTTTTTGCTCATAGGAATTTTTTTATAAATACTTATGCAGTTCACTTAGTGATTAAAAATGAATGATTTTATTGAATGAATAAAAGTATCTTTAAATATTAAAGACTTTGTACTCTATGCATTACAAAAAACAATCTAAGTACTCAAGTTTTTATTTAAGATTTAATAAATAGCTAGAAAAATATTAATGCAAGTTACTACAGAAATATGTTTTGAGTTCGATTCATTTAAGCATACTGAAGTCTTTCCAGTGGCCGGGTCAGCGACTTACTGTAGGCTTGGCCGCTACGAAGGCCTGAGATGTTTTGGTCATTTCATTGAGAGTGCCCAGTAGGCAGGCCGAAATTGTCACCCTAAGAGTGGTCTCTTAGTTTGGAATCCATTCCAGATGAGAGACCTATCATCTAGATTGGCACCCCCCAGAGATATCGTTTGAGCATAGGTAAATGACGCCACTGCAGATTTTACGCACACCAGCTCTTTTTAGTGTACACGGTCCACAGGTGACTCAGTTGGGAGAGGAGTTCACCCTTCCAAGCACTCGCCAAGCCGGTGCTACTTCACTTTCGTTGTTCTAATGGGAACAAAGTTTCACAGACTGATCTACTGCCGGACCCCATCAAATTCCTTAGGTCAAGCATCAATGTTATTTTAACAGCATTCTCCAATTTGTGCTGATCCTTCTAGTGAAAAGTACATTTTCAACATGAATGATTTGGATTCTCTACAAAATGTGTATGAAAAAGGGAGAGGAAGGGAAGGGGGTGTACGTTATTGTATGCAAAAGTATTAAAATCTTGCTTTCATGTCATATTTTGAATGATTTGTGTTAGTTTTTCTCACTAACATTTCGTTAATCACTATTTCAGAAAATACAAGGTTTAGAAAACTTCACTTGCCCTGCCGATACATTCTTGTTTCCAAGATGGCATAACTTCAAAAACTCTGCTTCGTTATGTGCTAATTCAAGGTAAATGAATTTATTTAAAATATTGCTGGCTTTCAATTATTTCTTTAATCCTCTTCTTTTTTTAATAAGTTATTTGTTTGCGGAGTAAAAACCGACTAAAAGATTTTAATAAGCAATCTGGTTCTTAATGAGTTGTACGTATTAAAAGGATTTTTAAATGATATTTTTCTCTAGAAAGTATTTTAATTAAAAATAGTAGTATAAAAATAAATTTAAATTAATATCACTTCTTCGTCATTTGATAAACCTTTTTACAGAATAATGATTCAGATCTGGTAATACAAAACAAATTTATTAACTTTGAAACACTTCGCACAAGTATTCAAACATTTTAGGTTTCCCCCCCCCTTATAAATCACGTGTTAGCTATGTTTATGTGATATTTATATTTTTTTACATACTTATCTAACTCGCAGATACACCCAAATACGTGTAAATATCACATAAAGCACTGGTTATCTCACTGAACACGTTACACAACGTACGATAAAGAAATGTATCTTTAAATAATTTAATTATTTCTAAAACTGTCTTTCTAATTTTCTTTTTTAAACTTAAATATTCATATTATACTTTTAATTTTTATTTCTTGCAAAATCAAACTTTTGCACTAAATAAAATATCTTTAGAGAAATGATATTTTAAACTATTTTCATGCTTAAACCTTGAGTTACTTAATGTTGTGCAGACCTAAACCCAGTACGGCGTGTATTATAGTAAAATTGGAATAAACCTTTAAAAATACATTCCTCAAGTACTCTAACAGCAGTTCTGATGCGTACTGTGGAAAATATAATCTTATATTCAATCGTGTAAGTATTCAGATTTTTACCTGCACACTTTTAACTCGAGATGAAAAATAACCAAAAATTTCTTTCCCTTCTTCGCTAAAAAATGAACTCAAAGGGCTTTCCTCTTCTTAAAATATAATTCAAAACGTAACTTAAAATGTAACTTGATACACTGCAAAATTTTTATGCTCGCAATAGCATCCAAAAAATCGTGGCGTAACTAAGGAAACGCAAGAAAAATGAATGAAAAAAATAAGATGAGGTATATATATACTTACCTTAAAGTATTTTCCCTCGTTAGATGCTTCAGTATTCGCCATCAGTTATGAGTTATTTCAGTATTTTTAAAGCAACACACCACTATTTAAGATTTAAAAAATATGTATATATCAGCTAGATTTTTATTCACTTGTAGAATTTAACGGAGTTTTTAGTTCTAATGGTACTTTTATGTATTGGGGGATTAGCTCTATTTTTTGCAAAAGACTGCGACCAAAATTATCATAATAGAGAAAAGCATAATGTCAAAAACAATAACAATGATGATGATGATTATAATAGTTGAAAGTTTCAGATGCAAAAAACTCACACTCTCCGTTTTACAAGTTCTTAGAAAAATGCAAAGAACTGATTATTGTTAACAAGCATGACATATTGGCACAATTTTTATGTGTGATATATTTGTTACCATAACAACTACTTGTACATCGTCCTAAACCTATAATAGTTCTGATAAAGCTAGAATTTAAAATTTAAATATGGTAAAAATGCGTCTTGCAGTAAACTTTTAAGGCTAGTGTCATTTGTAAGCAAAAATAGTTATGAATTCAAAAGAAAAAGAATCAAAAAATGAATGTCTGAACATTAGTTTTCATTATTATATCATATTTTTGAGGAAAATAAACAACAAAAATCACCCCCCCCAAAAGCATTTATTAAGAAGTTTTCTTGATTTTAAAAGCACTGACATATGTATAAAAGCAATCATGCGATCCTTTGCAAGCCTCCCTAATTAGTTGAATTTGGAGGGTGTGAGTTTTGCTTCAAAACAGTCGTTGAATGATGTGAGTTATGCATCAAAACAAGATTTTCAGCATTTTTATTTTCAGCCTTAATATGCCCATTATGGTCCAAATCACTATTACACTCGATTCGTTTTAAAAAGACGAACACGGTAATATAAATAAATACTTGAGAAAATGGATATTGCGACTACACCCTTCAATAAATATAACAGTAATAATGATCCCGAAAACGACAACAGCAGCAATAATAATAAATAGCGGATGTATAAATTTATGAACAATAACTCTTATTACTAAAACTAAACTGCATAAAAAAATTGTTTTTTCATAACTTAGGGCTTTTTTTATAACAACTATAACTGTAAATTAGATGTTTTGATTTATTTAATTTTACTAGAGTTGAACTGAACTAAGAAATCTCCCCAACTTAGCTGTCTTAAAATAATGCTGTTTGTTTTTGAGAGGCTTTCTTGGGGTTTTTGACTGCAATCTCGAGAATAGTCTTGCGACCCTGTATTTCCGTTTAGAATTTATTATGCTTTAAGCTATTTTCTTCTATAACCAATTTTTTAACATATATATAAATAAATTTTGAAGTTGAAAAAAAGTATAAGGATAAAAACATTTTATGTATAAATTTTTGAAAATCTTGAATTCATATAGTCTAAAACTTAAACTTATATTTTGAAGTGTATTATAAACTGCAGAGATAAAAATTTGTGTTTAGTCTGAATTAGAGTTGCTAACAGGATATGTTTTAATTTTGTTGAAATTGTGGTAATATACAGGGGTACTTATAATTAAAGTTCCACTTTAAAACGGTCAGAAAAGGAAAACTACTGGACAAAATGTTATAAAATTTGGTAATCATGTAAAGGTGGTCATGTTAATTTATTAGACGTGGGCAAAAAAGTTCAAAAATTCACCACCAGCGGGGGAATAGCACTGTTTGCAATATTGGTAAACGAAATAAGGCATTAAAAAATTTTAAAATCTTCGTAATCGTTTTTGAAGCGTGTTATAAAGCATGTTCTATTTTGCGTCCACCATTGTCCGAAAGCAATTAGAATCGTATTACGGCATTCTCAACAGCAGCTCTTAGTATATCAGGAGGAATGTTACAGACGTGTCGGTATATGGCACCTTTCAATTCCGCCAAATTGTTTAGATTTTCGCCATAACCAGTGCTTTTAAAGTAACCCCACACCAGTTTCGTTTTAGAAATGATTACGAACATTTTAAACCGATGTCTTCATGTCTTATTTCGTTTACCAATATTGCATACAGCGGTTTTTCCCAACCCCCATGGGTGGTGAATTTTTGAACTTTTTATCCGCGGGTAATAAATTCCCATGACCACCTTTACATGATTACCAAGTTTGATAACATTTGGTCCAGTAGTTATCCTTTTCTGACCGTTTCAAAGAGGCACTTTAATTATAACCACCCTGTACTTAATTTGGTTATTTCCTATTTTTCACATACCAATAATTATTTTATGAAGAAAGTGATGGTTCTTTAATATACATTTTGGCAATTTTTCGTCATTTTGTGAGGGGGGGTCCTCTTAATGGGATATTTCTTAGTTAATGGGCATATTGTAAAGTACTGAACTGAGTTTCCAAAATTATTGCTCATGCGCAAACATAAACAACTGTAACAGTTCCACAAGTATCTTATAACTGCCCTCTTGTAAATTCTATTGCAGATTTGATTGTTCACAACAAAAAAATACCACAGCAGATCACCAGAAACGAGATAGGAGAAGCGATCGATGACGGAAAACAACATTTTCATTTAGAATTTAGAGTAATAGTATTGAACTATAAAGATAAATCATGCTGAGCGCATTAAACTCTTTCATGCACAATCGTATTTGGTAATATACATACGTAACTCAGTTTACCTATTCACTCCCCCGTAGCTAAGTCTCAACGTCATTGATCCCCCTTTCTCACCTCTTCGTGAGTCCAGCAATTGCGCAACCAAACAGGTGAAAGCAAGTTTCTTCACAAAGTTTTCGAATAGTGAAAATCGTGAAAATCCACTATTCGATTAATCAATGACGGATTCTATTTGAATAGTGGGGAGTAATCGAACATACAAATCATTCGAACGGCAAATCACTAAGCCAAACCGATTTTCAAACGGAAGCTCTCAAAGCATCGGCTATCGCTCAGTTTACACAAAGCATAGAAGACGCATTCCGCTGGACAAACGATTCCATTCGTGTTTTACTTCCCTCAACCACAGCATTACAAACATTCTGATCCTTTGAATGACGCTATAGTTGAATTTAAACCATACTTTTCTTTCTTCCTAACTGTTTTCCCATGAAGCCAGTTCAACTGTAATTCTGTTTTTATCCCGATACTTCAGCTATCCTCAAAGAGCGACAGGAGGAAGAAGGGGAAAATTTTTAAAGGCAGGATTTTATCCGCATTTTAATATCGTGTAGAATGCCGATCGACCTTCCCTCGAGGCCTCAGACCACCCCGACGGCCTTCGGATGCTGGCCAATCGACAAATTGGCTATGCGTGCTCAGTATTCGGAATGGGCGCCGGGAAATGGATGATACTGCTGACTGATGCTGAGCCTGGACGGTGACAGATGATGCATTACGCAATGAAATGTTTTACAGATCAATTAAGAAAGACATTGCTTAGTGCTGAAGATTTATTTAACTGGTTATTTCTGATGTAACTTGCTGCATTTAAACCGTAATGCAGATTGGATTAACTAAATTTATTAATTATTATTATTATTATTATTTCATTTCTCAGAATTATTTATCTGTTTTGAAAAGTGATTCTTAAATTTTCCTGTGAAATAAATGCGTAATAAGGTCTATGATTTTAAGTAAAACTGTGAGAGTACAGTTATTTTATAAAGTTGTTTGTTTTTAATCAGGGAACGAGGGAGTGGCCAATCTCTCTTCCCTCCCCCTGCCACCTCTCTCGTAACAAAGATAGATTTTTAAAATTTGGTCCCTCATTCATATTTTTCAAACTGTAACACATCGTGCAATCCTTAAAGTGATCGTTACAGAAATGCATTTTTAGCCGTAATGAATGAATAATAAATATATATTTTGAAGGATATGTTTTATTTTTAAGGATGGAAAATCAGATAAGGTCTCATATAGACAAGTAATTTTTTATAATAACAGATAAAAAGGAGCTAGAAGAGTCTTAGATACAGATCTGAAGGCTACAGTTCCGTTCCGTAAATCTGAAGACAGAACATTTTCTGTCAAACTTGAGGCTCTTGAGAGTCAATAAGAGTATAACAAGAAAATTTCCTTTACCTTTCTTTTCAGTTTTAAGTAACTTCATCGTACTACTTTGAGCTTAACATTCAAAATAGAAACGGCTCTACTAGTGATTGAACAGCTTTTGAACAGGAAGATTGCATTACTGTTTGACCTATTAAAAACCTAAGACCTTGTTAGACTAACTGTCGGGAGCTGTGGTGGATTTCATCAAATATGGTAAAACATGAACCACTTTTTCTTGAAAAGGCCTTAATTTAGAGCACCCCACCACCAAGTCTACATCCTTCGCTTATGTAACTGGATTGGTGACGTATTTTTGGTAAAATAGACTTTAAAAAAATAGGAACCTCTGGATATTTCTTATTCTTTTAAAAAACGATAGTAGCGACCACTCACATAGAATTTTTGCTATTGTTGTTGTTATACAACAACAATGATAACATTAATCGCATAAAATTCCAAATTAGGCTAAGTAGAATATTTAATCCATACAAAACTACATTCATTTGTTACGTCACTCTTAACTACTCCTGCGTTAAAAGCGCAAAAATAAGCTAACAAGCATCACTTTCCTCAAAACACATAAAAGAAAAAATACTACCAACAAGTCACAAGGTCAACGAAAGCGCTGAGTAGCAATCAGCATCGTAGTCATTGAAGACGCCGAAAGTAATAAAAAAAAAAGACTCTCATTGGCCTATTTAGAACTGGATTTCAGAAAAACCGATAAGAATGAAAAAGAAATCTTGAGATATGTGCACCGGTTCTCTCCCAATATCCTTGGGTGTACGAAAATTTGAGCAGGAAAAAAAAAATTCAAAATTTCTCTCGCAGTGTAGGTTAAGGACAACAACATCGGGAAAAGTAGTCTACAAAACATTCGGAAAGCCCCTTTTAAATGCAATTCCACCCCCACCTCGCCCACCTCTGAACAAATCACTAAAATTTTTCCCTCCCACATAGGATTTGCTATTTTATTTTCTTTCTTTTTTTTCGCGTCTTGTAAACTAGTAGTGACTGGATAATTGAATTTCACTTTCAATGTTCTTTAGTTCAGGCTGTTATTATTGTTTACTTCGAGTGCAGATCGAGAAAAAAAAAATTAAAAAAAAGATGCGAAGTGTTTTATTTTAACGACATGCGTCTGATATGACCAACTGAGGTTATAAGGTTAATTCTGCTGTAGTAGATAAGTTTTTAAGATGTAAAAAACTAATTTTACCTTTGCGATACAATACTTTTATATCTTTGAACAAATCTGTAAATCCAATTTTTTCAAAGAAAGAAAACAAAATAATTATAATTATAATAATTTTGTTGACTCATCAACGTGCTTCAAATAAGTTCCAAAATGGAATGGCTTGAACATTGTGGTTTTGTCAGTAGATTGAACAAAAAAACCCTCCAATATTTTAAGATATATCATTAAATTTGCACCCTTATAACTCCATACAGTTCGGTTTGCACGCGAACGCAACATGCAAAGGGGGGACAGCATTTGCGCTTCCGCGTAAACGGTGAGCCGCAGCAGGGCATCCAGACTCATGCACCTCTCCAAAAAGTCCTCGTAAACAAATTTAAGGCTGCGTATATGTACCAATAGAAATGTGCATTTGCTTTATTGGATTTTGTGCAATTTTATTAAATAAAACTTTAAGAAAATGAACTGTCTCCATAAGAAACCAAAGGGAAAATATCTTTTAATTACTGGCACAGCTAAAACAGTCTGAAATGGCTTAACGGCCATGCTTAATTCACAGCAGCTAGAAATTCTAAAAATACAGCAAAAGTTGATAACCTTCCAGTATTTGGTTGAGATTCCATAATTTCCGGAGCCAAGAATTTATTTTTTTCGTTTTCAATAGCAAGTTGTCTTAAAATGCGAGATCAGTCTTAAAAACTGCGCAATGAATAATATTTTTTCTGTGCTATTGTGCTTCTGTGCTTTTCGATGCAATTTTTTCTGAACTAATGGAGGGATTTTTTACTCTGCTGGCCTTAAATATTAAATGTTATTGAACTTGAATTCAGATGAAATCTTCGGACAGGAGGCTCGTGCTCGAAGAAGAAATTAAGATTTTTTTCACTGTACGTGAACAATAGTCATTTTAACTCTTTTTATAAAAAAAGGATTTTAGAACTAGGGATGGACGCAAGACGACTTTTTTGCGAGACGAGACAGAGATTTACAGCTTTTTTGCGAGACTAGACACACATTTTCAACATTACGATATAGGGATTTTTGCGAGACTCAATAGCAAGTTGTCTTAAAATGCGAGATCAGTCTTAAAAACTGCGCAATGAATAATATTTTTTCTGTGCTATTGTGCTTCTGTGCTTTTCGATGCAATTTTTTCTGAACTAATGGAGGGATTTTTTACTCTGCTGGCCTTAAATATTAAATGTTATTGAACTTGAATTCAGATGAAATCTTCGGACAGGAGGCTCGTGCTCGAAGAAGAAATTAAGATTTTTTTCACTGTACGTGAACAATAGTCATTTTAACTATTTTTATAAAAAAAAGGATTTTAGAACTAGGGATGGACGCAAGACGACTTTTTTGCGAGACGAGACAGAGATTTACAGCTTTTTTGCGAGACGAGACACACATTTTCAACATTACGATATAGGGATTTTTGCGAGACGAGACAAAGCTTTTAGGCTATTTTGCGAGACGCGAGACTCCTATTTTTCGTCTCGCGTCCATCCCTATTTAGAACCATTAAATAATAGGCAAATATAAAACAAGCAAAATTTTGATAAAATAATGTACTATAATTAGTATCTGATGCTGGTTAAATGTTACAGTATAGGCAGTTTCTGTGTCTATAGATTGAATTGGTTTCAAATGAAGTCCTCAGGCCATGAGTAGTACAACAGAAATTATCTTTCATATCGAGCATGCCTAAATAATTATCATAAACACGGGTTACTTTCAGTGGCGAATACAGAAAAATCTCTAGGGAGGATTTTATTTTACTTTTTTCAGAAAAAAAGTTATTAGACTAAAACTTTGATTTGAAACGTAAAAAAAAAAGCATGAACAGAACTCTAAATAAATTACTAAATAGTGAATATTAACATTTTTTTCTTTAGTGGTAATGCATTAACATGACTAATTTTCATTTTGTAGCAAAAATTAGTCTTTGAAAATGTGAGACTTCGAAAATGTAGAGGGTAGTTTCATAGCCACAGCAGTCTCATAGTGCTCGTTTTCAGTTAAGGGTTAATTAGAATGTACAATAAATCAAAACAATACCCTAAAGTAACTTAATTTTTTCTTCTGTTTCGAAAGAGATAACTTTTTTTAAAAAGCTCATTTCAGCTAAACAAAGTGTACAAGGAAGTAAAATGTTTTCCTTAAGTAATTTATTTGGGGGTGGGGGTGCCTGAAGCCCCATAACTCCTGCCCTGGATACAACACTAGTTACTTTGGCCCTTCTAAGGGTGATTTTTCTAACTATATTTAAGATGGGCATGAACTTGGAGTACAGAGTTAGCACAAATCAAAGAGCAGATTTTGAATATTTGTACTTTCGAAATTATTATATATATTGTGTGAAACAAGTGATATACAAAATTAATTAAAGATATACCAAGCTTTTTCAGTTATAAATATTCACTGAATGACAGTTTTGTTACACGACAATAATATCTAATTGGGAATCAAGTTCGTACCACACGTTTTGTAGTATCACACTGTTAATGGTCTTAAATGCTGCTCAGATGCGTTCTTTAAGTTCTTGCCGTATTTTAACATAGGTGATTCATAAACAGCATATTTGTACACCATTAAGAGTCATTGAGAGTGTGATACCACAAAACGTGTAGAACGAGCTTGAATGCAGATTAGATGTTTCTCGTATAACAAAAGGATCACGCTTCGAACATTTGTAACTGAAAAAAAGAGAAAGAAATCTTGGTATATATATTTCTTTCATTTCGTCAAACAGTTATATGTAATATGTGTAATAGTTTCGTAAATATACAGATTTAAAATTCGTCCATTCGTTCGAACTTTTGAGCTAATCCTATAGTCGGTTATTATGCAAACCTGAAGCACTGAGATTGTAACATTGTAATACGTGTGATTTCATCACTGTTCCGTTTCGGAGGAAAGTAATACTCCAAGGCCAAAGTAACTTGTATTCAAGACGGTAAAAATCTTTATTAAATACAGTTCTCATCAGCTTCTAATAGCTTGAACTTCGCATTCAGGTGAAACTGAACCTTTAAAACTGAGCTCAAATATGTCATAAAAGATAAGTTCATTTATACATGAAATAACCCTTTGAAGCGCAATCATTTTCACATCAATATAGACGATCAACTGTACAGACTACCCAACGCTCCCACAGCCAGCTGTGTCAAAAAACTTTACAGAGGACTGAAAACAGAGGACTGAAATGGAAAGATCCCGGATCCGAGTCTATCGTACGGCCATCGATCTAACGGTCTGGAGTTTGGGGCGTTTTCCTCTAGATGTAAGGTGAATACATGTTAGAACCCTTTAAAAAGACCTTCAGCCAAAGGCGGACATAGGCAGATAACCCTCTACTAGCTTTACCTTAATACACAACTATCTTAAATTCTGGAAAATTACGATCTAATAATTTCTAAATTCTTTGTAGAAAAATCTATGAGAACAGAGAGACGGAAAGTTGTTTCACTTTTAAGGAAAAATAGTCCGCATTATCCGGCGTTTAACATTGCATTCAAGATGAAGCAATGTCATCGATAAGCAAACTTTAAATCAACACTTATGCCCAACCGAGATTGTTCAACTGTTTACTTCTCTCCCTCTCTCTCATAATTCGCCTGCTGCATGACAGAGAACAAGAGAAAATACTTTCCAGCTTTTTAGCTAATATGATTTGTTCCATTTTTTAAGGCACAAAGCACAGAAAAGCTAGATGCCTTAGGCAGGAATGCCCTGAGAGGGAGAACTTTTTAAGAGATTCTAGCCCGTATTCACGTTGTAGCTAGGGAAAATTGCTTAAAACCCCGGACTGTTAGGACTGTGTCGACAGGGTTGTCCAGAACTCTGTACCTTCACACTTCAACCGTCCACCAATATATCTTATCTTATCCATTCGGCCATTGGTCGGCCTAGCTAGTATGCAATTCAGTAATCGTAAACACAACTTGGAAAAGTAACGAAACACAAAATACTATTGAGATAAAACAGTGTTAACTTTATTATATTAATTCGCAATTTTTATTTCTTTGTCTCTTTGTTAAATTAGAAATTTAAAAAGTTAAAATCTGTTTTCATTTTCATTTCACTTGATTTTTTCGACCATTTTAGATTGTAGAACAGCCGTAGAAATCTGTACAAATAGTTATTTTATTCGATTTTGGAACTCAAAAGGGTAAACATTTTTTCAAAACAATCCCTAAAATATCCCTCCACTTTATTCTTTAAATCCTATGCAGAAACAGAAAATAACGTTTTTGTTCTAAAAAAAGTTTAAAATTGCTCATATAAGTGCTCTTATAACAACATATTAAACATATCCCATTGAAAATAATAATAATAATAATAGTAAAAAAAAAATAATAATCGATTAAAATTTGTCAAAAATCCCCACGTTTCTAAATCGTACATTGTGTTAAGCATATAATGATGAAGTCCAAAAATAATGAAGTCCTTTAACGGTGTCTCGGAACAGAACACGTTCTACCTATCGAATAACTAGAGGAATAGATTCGAGAAATACCACAATTAACCTCTCGGTCGGGTCAAGATTGCTCGTGCGTGCAATATGACAGTGCAAACACGTTTGGATGCATGACCGAAGGACTCTTCCGGCTTATAATAAATTGAATCGCTGAATTTGAATGTAAGCAACTCTAATTTAAATATATCTTCTGAGGAGTGCCATTTTTTTTTTCAAGTTAAAAAAATATTGTCTTTATCCTAATTTGTATGTTTCGGGTTTTTTTTTTTTTTTTTTTTTTTTTTCCGTTGAGGATTTTGACCTGCGATCTCGAAGACGGTTTAGTATCCCTTCCAAGGGCCTTATTACCGCATGGGCAATTCGGGCATTTGTCCAAATCCCCCAGACTTGTAGGGTCCTCAAACTTTTCTTTTAAAAAATCGCTTTACTCTACTAATAATTTTAATTTTTTTTTTTTTAAATCCAGTCGAATTTTAAAGAGAACATGGAGATGTTTCATTGTTTACTAAAATACAGCTGTTTTTTTTTTTTTTTTTACTCTTCATCATTCATACTTAATATTGATACAAAATGACTCATCTTTTGAGTACGTTTAACTGCAGTCTGATTTCATGATTTAAAAATGACGTCATATCAACGTCTGGATATGATACAGTAGCGATCTGAGAAAATTTCACAGTTGTGAAATTACAGAATTTCACAACTTTTCTCAGATCTTAGGTGATTCAACTTTAGAAATTAGATAAAGTGATATAATTCATGAATCTGCTTGCGAAAAGTCAAGGTGAAAAGAGTACGTTATGTTTTACAGGTAGGTGATTGAATAAAAGGTTCGTTACAGTGAGCTAATGACGCATGAATGACCTGTTGTAGGGAGGTAAGGTTGCGGAGATCATGAAAAACAACAGATTTTTTTCAGATTTTACGTATAGGCTTAGTAAGTGGAAAAAAAAAGATTGGAGGGCCTATGTATTCGATTTCCAAAAATTTTGTTAATTTATGTCTGTATTTTCTACAAGGTGCCTCCAAAATATCTGAAGTCCCTGGGCATCAGCGTATCATAATCGGGGCCTGCTTATATTCTAAATGACCTCGCAGCGGTCTAGTCACTGAACCGGGTCTTCCGTTCTCATAACAACACAGAAAATAAAGCAGAATTCTGCTCGGCCAGTGCTTGGGAGGGTGAACTCCTCTCTCGGCTGGACTGCTGTGGGACTGTGTACGCTAATGGAAGCTGGTGCACGTAAAATCCGTCGTGGTTCCAAATCAGACAGCTCATCAAGTAAAATCAGACAGCTCATCAGAAGAAACTGACCGTCCCCATGGAAAGAAGATAAAAATTTAAACTCAGTTTATTTTATTTTTAAAAATTTCCGAGAAAGTGAAAAAATTCTTAAGATTTCAGTATGTCTCTTGACTGTCCGTTCATCTGTCCGCGCTAAAATTGAAGTAAATAGCCATCAATTGCAACAAAATTTGTATAGGTTGGAAAGGTATTGCATAGCATAAATAATTTCTCTAGCTGGAAAGTCCAGAAATTTTCCAGTTCATGAAGTTCTAAGGGCAATTAGTGTTTTATGTATATTTCGCAGACATTCATATATTTTTAACAAAATTAAATTAACATTTGAGTTTATAAAATAATGCTTTGCACAGAATAAAGCATGTATAACATTAATGACTTTTATAGAGAGAAACGAAAGAGTTGTCCTTGTATTTAACTTCTAAGGGCAGTGATTAAAATAAATACTCTAGTGTCTTATTTGATTTACTCAGTACCATGTTTTCAAAAACCTGGCGGCTGCAATTCTCCTTTTGAGCTCATGTTTGCTTCCCGAAGTGAGTCTGATTGTAGAGGAGGAATTACTTCAATTGGATCTTTGCAACGATGGGAGCGAATAAGTTAATAATTCATTAAGCATGATTCATCTCAGGGCTCAAAATAGAATTTTAAAGCTGGCAGCAAAAAATATTCACCTCGCGGCAAAATCTTTAATTTTCGCAATAACGATAAATTGCAGTTGCGGTTTCTCACTTAACTTTAAAAAGCTTGAATCAATAATGCAACGAAAAAAAAAAAAAGAAAAGAAAAGAAAAGAAAAAGAAATGCTTTACTTTTCTTGTACGCATTCTGTAATTTCATATGTAACCTCAAAATACATCTGAGATAGAAAGAAACACTCAAGTAAAAAAGCCTTAAATACTCGCAGCTAAACTTTAGAACTGTTGATCATCGCAGCTGTTTAGGCTAATCTCACGGCATTTGCTATGGTCGCCGTGACTTACTTCGAGCCCTGATATACCTTCTGGGTTAATCAACTAAAATGTGGACTTAAAGTTAAAAAAATGGGAGGTGACGCCAAGCATTTTATGTCATCAGTCAAGTTTGCGGTTTACCGTATTAATCTTTTGCCGTTGGTTTCACGAGAAACACCTGGCACAATTTTTGCACGTAAAATTCACGAGAAGAATGCCCTCTTACCCCCTGTAGTCACATCAGACGCAGCGCCATCAGGTGGTTGTTAGCGATATCAGTTGGTCAGCGTTGAAGTGATGAGAAATCAACTTCACATTTTAATCTTTCTCGGAAGAAGCTCAAGAAGTCGATTTAAGTTCTGTAGGCATCGATTTGCACCTGTGAATTACCTCACATTTTGTTTACAGCATTTTGAAAAGAAAACTGTCATGGTTATTTAGAAAGAAGAAACATTATTCAAACGGAAACTGGCATCCACACTATTTATTTATCCCTTCGATACACTTTCACCCTTCCACCCTTGAAATGCTGGCACCGCCATATTAACACTTCATCTACGCACATCCCTCCTCTCCCCTACCACCCAAGGCCGGCCAGCAGTCCTTTTCTATCTGGCCGACGCCGAACAAAAGGCAAAACTTGATCCAGTATTTAGAATTGAAAAAAATCGAAAAGAAAAAGAAAGTGCAACCGAAAGTTTCGAATTCTACACATCTAGTCGATTGTGGATCAAGGTCCAGCCACGCCTTTCTTGGATTTCCTCGTTTTTCTCCGGGCCTTAGTGTATGTAACACTTCTTTACATAGTTAACCCTTTGAAGCGCAACCATTTCCCACTGTCGTAAAAGTGCAACCGTGGCCATCGCACGATTTAACTACCAGCAAAATGGCGGTCGATCGAATCGCCCAGTTCGTGCCACAAAGAACATTTTTTGACACAGCCGGCTGTGCAGCGCCGCATTTCGCGTTGTTAAATCTTGCGATGGCCCCGGCTGCACTTTTTGACATTGGGCAATCTATCTAGATGTCCTCCTTAAGTATATAATTGAAAAGAAATGTATTCTTCGTAGATCAAAACAGCCAGAATGTCAGAGTTGTGTCCTCACAGCAAGGGCACCTCGCATTAAAGGGTTAAATAGAGTTGTGATTCTTGCATGGCCATTGATTAGGAGCGTAAGATGAACCAAAACATGGAACCCTTCTGTACGATAAGCAGTTGATTAGAAGGTGTCTCGGTGGGTGTTGCTGCTGGAGCACCGTTATGCATCGTTACATGAGCGTGGGGTTTGTCTTGTAGTTAATGTCTTGGTTTAGATTCTCACTTATTTGAAGAGTTAATTGCGTAAAATTTTTGCTTTCCTTTTAACTAAAGTTGAACCGGAATAAGTTTTTTTTTTTTTTTTTTCGTATTCTCATATCTATTTCATTTTGTAAAATTTCAGTTAATGTTGTATTAAGGAAAATTATCCGTGACTGTATATGCATGATTGGCTGATTTTTCATTAACGATCATAAAGCTTTACCAAGCATGCTTCTCGTTCATTCACTTTAAAAAAAGCCACTGACATCTTGAAAATAATTGGTCGAACTAGAATTTATGAGTCTATGTACTCCCTATAAATACTCTCTCTAGATCATAGAACAAGACTTCTGAACCCACTTATCCAAATTTTAAATCTCTCCTCTATAATCTGGTGCTTGTACCCAGATGAAAAGATTTGTAAATCGCTTCGTACGCTAGCAGGTCGTCTCACAAACAATAATTCTAGTGCTCCAAAAATCGAACGATAATTTCTCGGTACACAAACCAGTCATTCTACTGTGATTAGCCAGTATACTATGGACTAGAAATTCTTGATCATTTCGTCTACACCATTTGTGTGTATTACTTACACGCATCATTTTAAAATCTATTCTTCTAGTTTTGGGACAGAAAAGTCATCTATTCGTTCTGGATAAGAGCAGTATTTCTTTTTCCTCCATTTTGAAAAAAGGATTTCTTTATATGTGTGTTTTCCCCGCTCTATTAAATAAAACTTTTATTTTTTCACTGTATTTATTATTTATTTTTTAATTTATTCATTGGACAGTGGCGTTCAAATAATAAAAACGCAAATATTTAGAGCCAGACCTGCAAATATCATTCAATTTCGCACGCAAAGTTGGTTGGTTCTGCAATTTGTGCCAGAAAACAAGTAAGATCCACGTCGTCGGAAAATTAATAAAATTAGCTAAATGTGAGCTTCTTCCTTTACTCTTCTTGCAATACCACATAAAGTGACAATAACATAAAAATATTCTTTATATAGAAATATTAAAATAATATAATATATTGTATATAGCAAAAATTGGACACCTTTAAGGTAACTAACAGTAACTGTGAAGTTTGTGACTAACTTTGTTCGTATTTCTACATTACGGTAATTGCTTGACTTTCTGATAAGTCTGGGCCTCTCAGTTCTTTATTATCTCCCATTTCAGTGCTAGATAAAAAACTAGCTGAAGATAAGCAATCCTCACTTTCAATAATACTGTGTAACGGGGGGAAAAAAAAATTCTTTAAACTTCGTTCACTTCAAAGATTTTTTGTTCCTAAAACGGAAACTGAATTTGTTATTCCACATTCAGAACAGATTAGTCAAATTTTCTTACACTTCAATTTATTTATTTATATTTCGTTTGCAATGTTTCCCAGGGAAAAAAAAATGCCTAAATTTTATAGAAATCCTTAACCCTTAAAAAAATTTACTCAGACTTTCCAGAATAGTAAGTTTATTTTCTATAGAACACTCATTTTGAACTAAATAACGACATGAAAATTCACGACGTGGAATAATTGGGAATTCTGAAAATGAATTTTAGGAGTCTCAGGACCCTGTATGCTAGAAAATTAAAGCATTACATTATTTTCTGATTGTTTTCACTTGTTGAATCATAACTGAATAAAACTTTCTTCCTTACGCAGTTATAGAAACTACACCCTAACTGAAAGAAAAGTGACATCAAAATGATGAGCACATACTTATTTTTTTACGACAGCTTTCTAATGCCCAAGTAGTCATCAGCTATCCGAGAACCAAATAGTCATGTCTACAAACAAACTGGCCTTTTTCGATATGTTGTTTACCGTCCTGGCTACTCAACTATTTCTACTTGGCTACTCAACTATTTCTACTGTCTAATATGTGAGAAAGAAAGAAAATAAATGGTGAAAGCATTGAAATTAAAGGCGGTTTCAGTCAGTATAGCAAGCTAACTTTTTTTTGTGGGGTGGGGGGGGGGAATTTCAATCAGACGAGTGGACTTAAGCATAAGGTGATTACGCATTCTGACGTACACACGTGAAAAACTTTTCTTGTTGTCTTGCGAGTCCCGCAAAGGCCATCGCCGAAGGTCAAAAATCCCTGTTAAAAAGTGAACGCTACGAGAGAGAGCCGGGCCATTAAAAACAAACAGAAAAAAAGTAACTAAACAAAGATGAAGACGAAGAAATTCTTCGTCCGATGAGGAAGTTTTTATTCACTTATCACCGAATCCAATCACAGCAAAAGTGATCTTGAAAAAACCCGTTCGCTTTCGCCGCTGCATGGAAAAGTAGGTCAGCGATGGACAGCAGGGGCAGGCCCTTTCCTTTTTTTTTTTTTTTTTTCTTTTTGCAATATTTTTTCATTGTTTCAGTTCTGTACGAACATTAGTATATGTTAGTCTTCAAGACTACACATGTAAAATTTAATAACAGCTTTTTCGTAGAATGCTGAAAGCGGTACTAATAATTTTCAGTATCCTTTCCAGTCAATGTCCTCTTTGTTCATAGAAAAAGATCTTAACAGATGAAGTCAGTGCCGTGGAACTGGGGTTATTTGAGTCCCGCGAAAGATAATGAATATGTAACCCAGCTCTATCAATTAATTCTTTAAATTTAAACACGTGCGCATATCCCCCTACCCCTAAGTCCTTCATCTTCTTCTATTGACATGGCAGCTCGGGGTGGGCCAGAGCCTTCATGAGAACTTTACTCCATTCTACACTCCTCTTAACGATAGTTATAAAATTTCAAAATTCTGAAATCCTCATCCACGCAGTGAGTTCACCTTAAGAGTGTCCGTTTTGAAAAGGGATACTCGTCTCAAAACTTTTGAACAGGTTTAAAGGTAAACCAATCAAAGTTGTTGTTTGTGATAGTTCACAATACAACTTGTAAAGACGCGTTCTAAATTTTTTCGAATTCTAGTGTAGCTTAATTAAAATCGGTTCAAAAGTTCCATGATTTCATAAAAGAACAACCTTACCTCTAACTCTAGTTGCTACTGGTCTATGGTTAAAGGTCTTATTAAGTCATCCTACCAGTAAAAGTATTAATGCTTTAACCCTTTAATGCGCAGTGTTCCCGCTCTAGGAACATTTATCTCTGACGTTTTGACTGTTGCCAGTCACGAAGAATAGATTTGATTCCTATAAAAATAGTTGCGGGTGACATAGCTCCACGAGATTCCTTTACATTTTAGCACGTCATTTCCCGTAAAAAAAATTGTCACTATTATTTTTAACAGCACTGACATCTGCTGAAAAATGGAAGAATGCGAGAACAGCTGGATAGATTCCCCAATGCTGATAAAAAGGTCAGCCGTTGCCATCGCTCGACTTAACTACCGGCAAGATGGCGGACGATCGAAACGTTCATCGCGTGCCAGAGATCTAGAGACCCTTTTTTGACGCAGCTGGCTGTGCCGCACAGGCAACGGCTGCCCTTTTTTTTCAGCATTGGGAAAGGGTTGCGCCTCAAAGGGTTAAATTCTGTGAGGGAGTTGAAATAACTTTTGATGTAACTGGCACAATTTTAAATATTATTTTACTCCTTTAAAAAGGAAAAATAATCTTAATGTGATAATTTTATTCCGAATACAAAGATTACATCTCCAGTATTTATAAATAAAAGTTAAGACTTATTCCCCTCGTGTGTGCAGTGCAGATTTACTTCCTAATATAGCTGTTCTTGTTATTCTCCATGATATTCCTCATTTTCCTGTAAATTTAAGTTACATAAAGCACTCTGTTCTAATTCATAATAAAAAGACTGTTTATAAAACAACATATACTCTTCTTCTCCGATTCACTCACAGAACAGAAATCCACTAAAACTCCCTCTTTCTTCATATAAAAAAACCCCGTTGCCTCTCTTGAAAAAGGCAAGAATGAAGATGCGCGCATTAATATTCATTTAAACTCACCTAAATCACTGTGAATCTTAAGTCCAAAGTCTGGCACTCCACCCTCACAATGTAGTACGAACGAAGGATGGGCAAATCTCCATACCCCCACACGGGAACAAGATCCCATGCGCTAAGCTCTGTTGTTGTATGATGTATGCAAACTTTTTCCGCTTCCCATTCAAAAAAGATGGCGCTCTAAAGCCCCCGAACATTCAAAATTTTTTTTCCTCCGGGGGGGCTTTGGATCTGGCCTAAATCCGACGCTGCCAGGATTAGAGGAAGAAAGTTGAGAATTGCGATTTCTATTTTACTTTGCGTATTATTCTATACTTCGTACTTTTCCAGTGAAAGAAAAATGTGTTCTCGGTTTATTATCTCAGAGATGAACAATCAGGAAAAATGTATAATGTAAGTGTAAAAAAAAAAAAAAAAAAAACAGCGTAACTGAAAAGAGTTTTCATTTTCCAACAGGATACGCAGTTGCACTCTAAAAAGTAACCGTACATTTCTAGAAGAAATTTCGTTCCAGGAAAGAGCCTACCTCGATTAACGGAAATTGTCCTGTATTCAAATATAAATAGAGAATTTCCGTAAAATTATAGGAAACTTTCCGTGAAATTTTACGGAAATTCTCCATTTATATTTGAATACAGGACAATTTCCGTTAATAGAGGGTCAGCTCTTTCCTGGAACGAAATTTCTTCTAGAATTTAACAGAAATAGTGCTGGCGTCCCATTTGCCAGTACATTTTCCGTATTTTCATGCTTTTTTACAGTGTGGTATTGTGGTTGATGGCAAGTTTTTTTTTATATATAATAATACTTTTTTATATACAAAAGACATATGGAATATTTAGGGAAATACCTTTTAGCGGGAATATATAAGGCTAACATTTTGCTAAACCCTTAAAAAATGAAATGCAAAAATAAACAATTTTTTTTTAAAGCTAGCGTAATATGAAAAAAAAGACCTGTACTCTAAAAACAGTTATAATACGTTTCTTTATCCGAAAACTCGTCAAGAAATAATGGTGTTATGAAAAAAAAAAAAAAAAAAAGAAGGGACTTAAAGGGTAACTTATGATATCTCAAGAATGTATTTCACTCTGTTATACGGGTCTTTAGGTCTGAAAGCTCATTACCACCATCAAGAATACACAGAATATTTTTTTTTTCTTTCTTCAATATATTAACTATTTATACTTAAATGTGTGTACTATTTATAAGAGTTTAAGAAACTTATGTTCCGAGCCACACCGATTGAAAACTGTTCAGTTATGTTGCAGCTCTGTATTTCGGTCAAATTTATGATGTGATTGGATAATTAATAAATACACTTGAAAGATTATCATGCATTATTATGTACGTTTTAACGCTCGTTTAAGTTATTGTGCACGTCTAAGTTGCTTTCTCCAAAAGAAGATCTAGAAATAAGAGAATGACAATTTCTAACAGTTTTGTTGCTTCCTACTGTAAATCATCGCTGAATGTATCTTGTCAAGTCTCTGCTGCGTACGTTAGATACGTATCTCACATTACTTAAAAACGATTATCCGTGAAATAATGTTGAAATTTTGCATTTAGGACTGTTGTAACGCCTGATTGTGCATCTCACTTTTTGGTTACAATCGACAGAATAGCTTATATACAGGGTACCTCAAAAGAGTCTCGAAGCATTTAAGAATTGCGCGGTCATCCTTTCAAAATGCATTTCGCAGTCATTCATCTACTTCAAAATCACTTTGATTCTACCCCGGTAGTAATTGTATAAATATTTGATAAAGATATAGCTATAAATATATTTTAGCTATTTAATTAATGATTTTTTAATTTATCAAAATTGAATCTCCGTGTCTCGTTTTCATGTTAAACGTTTAAATCAAATACATAAAAACTTAATAGACGTAGAAGAAAATCATGTGGTGTGGACATTAGATTCAGACATCAGCTCGTTTATTTCACGAAATATTAAATTTTAAAGAAATAAAAGCCGTGCTAAAATTCCAATTTTTTTTTCTTAAATTCATGATAATATTTTTTATCCTGAAATATATGTATATTCCATACATAGATATTGCCAGAAAATACTTAACGCCCAGATTTCCAATTGCCTCAGCTTCCGTATTTGGCGCCCATATGTCACTTTATTTTGGCCTAGGCTTTACTCATTCAAAATCTTTCACCTCCAAACTAATATTAGCTGGTTTACTGAATGCATAGTGAAGTAACTCAAATTTTCAGTCGAGATTTTGATACAATGCTTGTGTGTTGCAATACTTTCCGCGGTATTGAAAAACTAAAGCGATTTATTTTTCCGTGTACACGGTCTCAGAACCCACGGACAAGTAATTTCACTGCGTGATAGATATGTCCCATATTCATTTTCAAATACCTTTTCTGAAAAACTTGCGATGCACGTAGTATATTCAGTCTTGGAAAAATACTTCCACAAGATAGTAAAAACGAGGAGTTCTTTCAAAATTCTGTTCTTTAATAAAGTGACTGAAAAAAAAAAAACTTTGAAACTCAATTCATATATTTTTTTAAAAATTTAAACCGTTATTTGAAATGCGTAGCATAGGCTTGACGGAGTGTCAAGCTATCCTTCTAAGTAGAAAGTAATAAAGCACAAGATGTGTTTCTGTCTATTTTAGTTGCTGGTGGAATGCTTTGCTTTGCAAGGAATTTTACCTTATTTTAAAATAAACAACAAAATTGTCTTCTTTATGAGCTAGTAAGTATAAATAACAATTTCTACATGTAGGAAATGCCACTAAAAATTTTTATTTCAATCAAATATATTTTTAAATAAATAAATAAACAGAAAAACTGGTGTTAAGATCAACATAAAAATAGGAAAGATTTACAAAAATGTCCACACTTTATCACCTGCAAGAATACCAACCTATACATAGGCAGGAGAGCAGTTATTTATTTATTTTGTTTAACCTTTTGTATCACCGTCCTTCCTATTTTTAACTTAGACCATGGTTTTAATTTAACCATGATTAATCACTCTTGTTTTAAATGTGAAAAATGCCTCATGCTTAAAATGCATGAGATATTCGATATATATATATATGTATATATATATACATATATATATATATAATATCTCATGCATTTTAAGCATGAGGCATTTTTCACATTTAAAACAAGAAAGATTAATCATGTCAGACGCATAGGTTATAAAGCACTTTCCGAACATTTGCCTTGTTTGTATCAAAACTATTTAAATAATAATTGGCCAGTTCTCTCCAATCATTACTCTCACGAACGACACAGATTCCCAGCATTGAGTGCCTACCGATTATGCACAGCGGTAAGAACAATGTAGGGAAGCACAGCTGGATACAGAACAGAAATCTCCTCCACGTTAAAAGATACATCGATGTTTTGTGATTATATTTGTTTTAAATCAATTATTTCTTAAATATGTTTTAAACAGTTGCTACCTATAGGCTGCATATAGAAATTTGTTCTTGTGCTTCTGTAAAAGAGTCATAAATTATACATATGACCAATTTTTTAGGAAGCATTGTATGCTGGAGCATTGCATTAGGAAGCATTGTAGATACAACTGTGATACATATTTATGTAAATTTACGAAAATCAGAACACGGACAGATAAAAAACCAAAATCATAAAACTTTTCAGCTATTGAAAGTGTAAAAGAAATTATCATCATTGATTTTTTGAAAAGTTTTTGCATTAAAGTTTCTACATATGTGATATAATCTGCTCTTCAAAAATATATCAGTTTGCTATCGTCAAGTTCAGTAAAGCTTTATAGTCTAAGAGCTAGCGACCGCCAGACCTTCGTCATAGTATAAAAGCTGAAACTTTCTCTGCGCACACCCCCCCCCCCCCAACAGAGGTAGGAACAATCGGCCACTATAAAGTTTGGATGATCGTGGCTTTGGCAGGTAACAGGTGGCAAAGGTGTATAAAATTGCAGAAAATTTTCGTCATTTCATAAAGCTTAATTTTTTTATATGTTCTTCTTCGCAGTACTAGAAATCACTTTATCCCTTGCCAGACACTTTTCCATCGTGGCAAACCCCCGCCAGACAATCTCAAAGTCATGGAAAACGTAATTCTATTACGAGCGCGCTGCAGCATCGTAAGAAAGTTCAGAAGTAGCAGTATAAAATGTGCTTGGCACTTTGTGACAGCTTGACGTCCTTCGTCGCGGGAGTTTACGAACACAACAGTTTTCCATGACTCCCGTTGACTTTGAGATTGTCTGGCAGGGGTTTGTCACGATGGAAAAGTGTCTGGCAAGGGATAAAGTGATTTCTAGTACTGCGAAGAAGAACATATTAAAAAAATTAAGCTTTATGAAATGACGAAAATTTTCTGCAATTTTATACACCTTTGCCACCTGTTACCTGCCAAAGCCACGATCATCCAAACTTTATAGTGGCCGATTGTTCTTACCTCTGTTGGGGGGTATGCGCAGAGAAAGTTTCAGCTTCTATACTATGACGAAGGTCTGGCGGCCGCTGGCTCTTGCTCTATTATATTAATGATGCAGCAAACTTCCTAAAGAATCCAAATTAAATTTCATGGAGTTTTCTAATTGTTTTAATTACATTTAAAATGTTAGCCTTCACTTTTTAAATAAAAAAAATCTACATTTTAAGAATATAAACAGTGAGTGAATTATTTCCAAAGATTTTGCATGTTGAGTTGAGTCAAAATTAAGAAAAAATAATTTTGAGATAATTTCATTTAAAATATAAAACACTGAAAATCAGATTCTAAAGAAGTTTCATATTACATTTTATAAATAAAAAACATATTATTTGTTTATTTAAAAGTTTTATATTTATAAACGTAGTAATTTTTTAATTAGAATATAACTAAGTAATCTGTTTTGTTATTATTTTTTAAAAGCTTATTTTTTAAATTAATTATACGTTAATTGTTTTGTAAAATTAAAAACCGAAGTATTTCGTGGATTCTCTAATTAGAAATTTCATTCTTAGGCTCTCTATTTGATGTATAACATCATTTTATTTAAGAACCAACGGCGTAGCTACGGTTATTAGCTGTCCTTCAGTTGGCCAACTTTCTTAATTTCGCCGCTATGCCGGTCCACATCTTTTTTTGTTTTTAGCTTGTGTGACAAGACAAAAATAACAAAAAAAAAAAAGATGAAGGTAAGGGAGCTAGCTACCTTTGCTCGACCCCTTTCCTTCTTTCTAGGGCAGTACATAGAATAAACAAACAAAAAATTAACATTTTAGTGATAGTTTGTGAGAAATATAGGGCACGGTTGTCTAATATGCATGGGTTTGCTCACTTTGTCGGGTATTTATAATTTTTACGAGAACTACAAGTTTCAAATATATTTTTCATTACACAATCTCCCCCTGCACCCACCCATCCGCATATAATTCCATAAAACACCAATTAAACTCCCGTTTTCATTCTTGCCGGCTTTTACTTTTCACCTCCCACCCGCTGCATAAAACACTAACCCTCCCCCCTCCCTCCCTTTATGTTATAACACAGCAGTACACTTGTTGGAAAAGTTATCCGGATAAGTCACTTAATTCGCACCCTTCTTTTCACGCATGTGTGTGTGTGTAGAGGAGGGGGTCATGGGCATTTTCATACCTAATATCGAACACCCCCCCCCCCACACACACACACACTCGCTCACCCTTACTCTCTATCCTCCTCTCAAATCCAGAATGATATACCCTCTGAAAGCATCGCAAAGGGGGGGGGGGATGTATATCTTTTTTTTTTTTTTTTCTTCAACTATTTCGTTCGACTTTCCCCTGGTGGTTCCGCTTGTCTGCCTGTCTTCGTATTGTGTTCGAATCGAACAAAATGTTCCGGCGCACATCCACCCACCCCGCACTGTTTATATATATATACATGTGTGTGTGTGTTCATGTACGGTAACAGATTGAGAATAAAAGAAGGGATCGAGGTATTTCGCTGAAAAGGGGATTTGCTACAAGTGCTATAAAAGATTAAGAACTTTTTCATCGCTCTCCTCTCTCTCTCTCTCTTTTTTTTTTTTTTTTTTAATAGAATTAATCTACTTTTTTCCTCTCTATTTTTTAAGGATGAAATAGGGAATAGTCTACCACACTACTTTGTTTGTTTATTTATAGTTCTTTTTTTTTTTTCTCTTTCATCTTGTATAAAGCTTCAAGGAGCGAATTCTCTTTTTCCAGATTTAGCAAAGGGCTGTATTGGGTGATCAATATAAATATATCTGTTTTTCCCTCGGGTGATAAAAAGAATATCCGTCTCCTCTTTTTAAGAGATCTGTGAGGATTTGTTTGTTTGTTGTTGTTGCAGACCATTTATCTTGTTACTAGTAGTATATTCCGTCCCTGCGGTAATCTCGAGGGTCGGAATTAGTTTGCTGGGTGTTACACTGTGGCGCCCGTGAGAAAAAAGGAAGAAATGCGGAGATATTTTAGAAACAAGGAAAAGTTCAAGTGAAAAGAAATAAATAAGTGTGTGTATGTGTGATTTTCGAAATAAATAAATGTTGGTATCACGTCGCAATTTTTATAATTATCTTTTGAACCTTGCAGTTGAATATTTAAAACTAAATGCGTATGTATCCAAAACTTTTGCTCATGTAACTTTTTCGGGACAATTGAAAAATAAAGATTAAGAATTTTTTAGTAAAATAAAAAATAATGTTGTTGTTTTCGTTGTCACTAATCCCCTCTGACAACCGCGGGGCGGGACCAGATCCTTTATGTAGGACGGCGAAGAGTGAAGGGGGCGGCTTGTATTTTAATGAGCCCAGTTGGGGGGGGGGTAGTCCCATTTAGCTCGAGTTCGTCTGATTTTGAACCAATTCTAGATGGCAGACCTAGCACTTTTTCTGGCAACCCCAGAGATATGGTTTGAACATGGAGGACATTGGAACTACGACAAATTTCACGTACACCAGCTTCCTTTAGCGTTCACGGTTCCTCAGCAGCCGAGCAGAGAGAGATTTGCGCCCTCCCAAGCACTGGCCAAGCTGATGCTGCTTCACTTTCCGCGTTCTTATGGGAACGGAGGAAAAATAATAAAGTAATATTCCATAATTAATACTGCCTACACAAGTACTCAGTGTACAGATTTCTGTAAATAAAACAGAATAAAAGATGACAGCTTTCAGGAATTTTCTGATATACAGTCGATCCTGTTCAGGACGAAATCGAAAGGTGGCAAAAATCTTTTCGTATTAACCGAAATTCGTCATTGGGTAACTGTTTTCATTCGTCTGAAAAGAAATTTCGTCTTAAGCAGCTTCGTCTTAACGAGGTCCAACTGCAGTGCACACACGGCTTTTGCTGGGTGTGTGGTGCAGTGAACAGCCAACATCTCAGGAGCGCTTTCCTGATATAAGTGTACGGAAGAATGGTGACGAAAGATTTGCGCTCTGGTGATGCCCAGGTTTCATTTCTGTGGAAAACAGCCCCAAATTTCAATTATATCGATCCTTCTGCATACTTATATATTTCTTCGGAATTCGTAGTGAAAGTGCCCGTGCAAAAGATAAATAAAAGCATGGCAGCCCATACCTATGGGCAGGAAATGCCAATTGGACCCCCCGTAGCTCACATATTTTCATTATAATTTGTATATACTGTTATAAAGCAGAAGTGTCTTTCTGTGGCAGAACCCTTGACTTGCCTTGCCCTCCCCACCCCTATAAACAATCGTATGGGCACCCATAATTAAAAGTAGTCCGTGCAAATTCATTTCATCATGGGACTCGCGGGCCAATGAAACAGGTGTCGCTGGTCAGTTTTGGCCCGAGAGACATAGGTTGTGCATCCCTGCTCTGTTGTTGTTGTTGCTAAATGCCCTCTGGCAATCGCTCCGCTGTTGCCAGATCCCCCGCATAGGAAGACGACGGGCGGAAGGGGCGGCTTCCATTTTAATGTGCCCTAGTGGGAAGAAGACCGACGATAAACCATCTGAAATCGGCACCCCCAGAGGTAGCATTAAATATGGAGGACATTGGAGGGTCGACGGATTTTACGTGCATCAGCTACCATTAGCGTACACGGTCCCATAGCAGCACAGCCGCGAGAGTAGTTCACCCTCCCAAGCACTGGCCAAGCCGGGTGCTGCTTCACTTTCCGTGTTCTTACGGGAACGGAGTTGAGTGACTAGGCCACCGCGGGACGCATCCCTGCTGTAAATCACTCTAATGAAATCCATCCATTAATCCAACAATTGAAAAGAATAACGTTACACTTAAAAAAAAAAAAAGAAACTCAGTCTTCATCCTATCATAGCTGCACACTTACAATTGAAAAATAAAGAAAGAAAGAAACGCGCCTTTGTTTATTTACAGTTTGTGTTTATTTAATTTCGCACACTCAACAAACAACAGAACCATAAACTCCGCATCCCAAAGTCAACGGCACTGCGGTCTTTCACTCCGCCTTTTCTTCTCTCCCGCCAAAATGTAGAAGAAGAAAAAAAAGAAACTCGCGTGACGCAACAGCGGCCTCGGATTGGCCAACCTTGATCCACTTTTGCCAGCGCAGACCACGCCCACCACTTTTGTTTTCTTCCGCCATTTGCCTGTTGCATCGCACGGACCTCCACCATCAAAATATTTTCTTGAGACAAAATACCATTGTAGCCAGATGCGGACGAAATTGACTTTCTAAGGTCCGTAGAGAAAAAAAAAAAAAAAACCGCCCACCGATCATTTTTAGGATATCACTTTTGCTTGGTGTGCGTCTTTGCATGGGCGCCGGCAGAATATTTCCCAGGGGGGCAAAGACTGCTTCAACGTATGGTTACCATGTTGGAAAGAGCAAAAAAGCAAGGAAAAACACTGCACACAAAAATCCAGGGGGGGGCATTACCCCCCCCCCTTGCCCTATGCTGCCGGCGCCCATGCGTCTTTACAAATCTTCACAACACCACCGAGAGAATTTCTTTGAGGGGAGCCCACCAGGCAGTAGCGGACCCAGGGGGTGGGCTAAGGGGGTTCAAACCCTTCCCCTCGATGCTACTATGTGTGTGTGTTCTGTGTGAAGGTAAATCTACAGGAGAGGTATGTGACTAAGGAGAGAGAGTGCCTTGAGCGGAGGACTTTTTAGGGGGTTCTAACGTGTATCCACCTTACATCTGGAAAGAAACCGCCCAAAACTCCAGACCGTTAGATAGACAGCCGTGCTGTAGGCCTGAACTCTGGACCTTCACACGTCAGTCAACTGCCATGTTCTGCATGGGCGCCCATAGGAATTTTTCTAAGGGTGGTCAAACTTCAAAAATTTTTTCTAGAGGGGATTCAAATTTCAAATTTTTAACAAATTAAGTTCTGGTTTTGCCATTTGTTTACATCATGAGACATTAACCTAAAACTCTAGGGTGGGGGGCAAGTGCCCTACCTTGCCCCCCCCTTATGGGCGCTCATGGTGTTCTGTTTCATAACCACTCGGCTAAGCCCCTTCAGTGCCGCAACTAGAGTTTGTCATTCGGAGCGAACCTTACTAAGGGCGCCCCTCTCTAATGGAACAAGAACTGCTTTTGGCGACGCCCGGGGCACATGTCTCGTTTTGTACATCCTCCAGTTGCGGCCATACACCCCACCCCACCCCCCTCCTCAGAGATATTACTTACGGTTAACATTTTGCTTCATTGCACTCTTTGCGTACGCCCTTACTGGCGGATGCATAGATTTTTCCCTTTTTTATGTGGGGCTAATTGTTAGAAAGAGCTTATTTGACCTAAACAAAGTGTAAATGAAAGGAAAAATTCACGCTGAATCAAGGTTTTTTGGGAGAGGCTATTTTACAAGGAATTGATAAGAAAAAAGACGAGAAAGCTCATTTGACTTATACAGAAAGGGACGGGAAGGCATATTGGGATGTATGCCACTACGTATGTAGCGCCATAATATGTAGCGCCATAAAACTTTCCGCCTATAATTGGTCTTCAAAATCAAGGCAAATAAAAAAAACTACTAATGCATTGACTAACATTTCGGAGGGGGGAGGGGGGGCAAACCCCATGATCCCCTCCCCTGGCTACGGCCCTGTCTTACTACCCCTCCGGGATTTTCCCATTAGTTTAGCATGAGTTTTTAGATTTTTTTTTCGCCCTTGTACCAATTTCGCCTACTTTAACACGTCTCTGTCATATCCCCCGAAAAATGTTCCCTATACTGACTTGTAGATTCTTTTCGATTCCGGCAAGCCTATCCTCAATTACGTTGGCGGAGCCTCGTGTTCAAGTATTTCCAAGGGTTTTGTAGCTTGTACATATTTCACTTTAAAAATCTAGTGGGTAAAACCTATTGCGGAGGCAGTTACAACGGGCTCTAGGAATAAAAATGATTTATATAAAAAAAAAAATTATTCTCTAGTAGCCTACACTCAATACATTTAACCTCTGTCCACTTAAAATAAATAATTTTCCGCTCAGTTTTGAATATTAAAGGAAAGCTTTCAAGCCTAACTCACAAATAATATGTATTTTATTACATTTTTTGATATCATTTTTTTTTTTCAATGGAGGGTAAAACTACATAACCAATCCCCCCCCCCCGTCTTAAGTATTTAAGCTTGTGGAATGAAAACAAACTTTACACTTTTGAGCTTTGCCAAGACGACGTGATAGGCTGGCGGGAAATAATCAGACGGGGCATGTGAGCATAATTAGCACTGCATCAAAGTAAAGGTTTCAGCAACATGTAGAATCTGATTTATGAATGTGTGATCTACTAAAGAGAAAAAAAAAGTGAGTTCATGAGGTCAAATTTAATCTGAAGAATCTTGATAAGATATTTCCCTTGCTTTCATTTTGAAATTATTTACAGTCTACAAAAACATTTTGTTAAGAAAGAAAAAAATGTCTTCAATTCGACATGTGCAAATTCTGATGTACTTTCAGCATGAAGATCTGTCTGTATGGGAAACATTTAAAATTAAAACAGTTTAAAAAAAAAAACACGATGAAATGATAATTTTTACTATCATTTTAATTGTGTTCCATTCTAAAAGAAAATATTCAAAGAAGAGAAAAGTGAGATCTAAGTTAATAAATTTTACGTTCTTTACCGTGAATATACGTTACACAGATTTAAAAACATTTCGCAATAATTATCGTTTAAATACACTTTCAAAAAATCAAATAAGTAAATAAATAAATAGGTATTTCGTATTCAGAAATCCGATTTTCGTATTCAGATTCGTATTCAAGAATCAAATTATCATTAATTAGGTATGCGTAAAAAAATTTAAATTAATTTAATTTTTATGTATAGTTAATTATACTAATTTGTTACATAATGTAAAATAATTTACTTTGTAGGAACTTAATTTAAAAAAAAAAGTCTTTTATGAAACTTCTACTAATAAATGTTATGATACATAAATGTGTTTATAACTCAAAAACTGTTAAAATTTCCCATTGTACATTTTCAGTTATACAAACTTTCTCTCCTCCTCAAACACAGCGAACACAGGAACGGATCGCACGGATTAAGTTAATACTTCTCTTCTAGGGAACTAAAGAAAAGAGAAGCTTTGTAATTTCACGGGTTTTTAACACAGGCCGGATGTCTGAGCAAAAACTTCATCAACATTAAACTAGTTTTACAGAGTTGAATATTTAACACAATTTATATAAAAATACAGTTATTACTACATACATTTGTTCCATTTTAACAGATCAAAATATCCCTGAAAACAAATAACATATTGCAAGCTTTAAAATTTTTAGAACAGAATGAAATCTTAATACATTATAATTCGAAAATCACATTCTGTATAGAAATCCACGGAGCCACTGAAATGAATTCGTTTCACTGATTCAGTAATTTGTTACACTAAGCGGTTCTGCTCGGTGTCAATATTCAGAAATCGCCACCTTCTGATGAGGATCTAAATTGTATAAGGAATCTCTGAAAAGAGCATAAATTGCTTTGAATAATAGTTGCAATGACATAAGGTATCCTTTCTCGTCCAAACACAAATGAAAATATTTTACTATACCAATGTATTCTATGAAATCAATAAGGAATTAAAGATAAATCATTTACGAATACGCTCTGGGAAAATATCTCTTGACCTTTTGATACGCGGTTTTTGCGTCTTGAAACCACCTTATTTCAGCGTTTTCACTGCTAGTGACAAAGAAATATGGTTCATTGGTCCCAATGCTGAAAAAGTGCAGCCGTTGCCATCGATCCGTTTTACTACCAATCACATAGCAGTCAGTGGAATAACTCATCTGGCGCCACAGAGCGGAAGAACATTCTGGTGCTAGCATCGCGCGGCCGCACAGTCAGCTGTGTCAGAAAATTTCTTTAGATCTGTGGTGCCAGATGGGCTATTCGATCGGCCGCGTTGTTGGTAGTTAAACGGATCAATGGCAATGGCTGCACTTTTTTAGCGTTGGACAGTCTTTCTGTCCAACGCTTTCAGTCCAGTTAGTCTTCTATTATGATGTGAAAATGCCTGCGATTCAGAGGGTTAAAGTTTGACTCGCTTCAATACGACATCCGTGCAAAAAGATAAATTGTAATAATAAAACAATACGACATCCGGGCAAAAAGATAAATTGTAATAATAAAATAATAATTCGTTTCAAATGTAAGTTTTGATGAAGCAGTTAATCTTTTTCGTTATTTTCACTTCTAATATATTTTTATTTCAATTTGTCGTAATTGAAAGATATGTTCTCAAACTGTTTGCTTCGCTATTCATAAGCATGAAAAACATGATCTTCGAATGTCATAAGACGGGAAATGCTAAGTCTAGAAGTACGTGTCAGCAGTTTAATAAGAAAAATCAAATGAGCGAAAACACTTTCTCTGTGATGAAATACGTTAATCTTCACAACTGAAGAGCATAAATTAATTCGATACGAGTATCAAGCGAAAAGCTTACTCGAACTGCAAAAATTTTATGGAAATAGAGATAAGATTACTGCACGATTGGGGAAAGTGAGGCACCGGATGACTTCATGTAACTTTTATTTTGAAATGCTCTTTGAAATAATGTTTTTATCAGATTTATTAGGAATTTCGGAACGAACTCTAGTTCGTGGGTGTGCTGTTGTTTTTTAAAACATCCAAATACTTTTACGGCTTCTGAGCAAAACTCTATGCAGTCGGTAGTTATTCGTATTTTAAGAATCGAGCTTTCAGTTGTATGTTAACCCTTTACAGCGCGAGGACACAACTGTGACATTTTGGCTCTTTTAATTCACAAAGAATACATTTCATTTCAATTAAATACCCAAGAAAGACATCTAGCTAGACTACCCAATGTCGAAAAAGTGCAGCCGTTGCCATCGCACGATTTAACTATCAGCAAGATGGCGGTCGATCGAATAGCCCAGTAGGTGCCTCAGAGCTAAAGAAAATTTTTGGCACAGTTGGCTGTGCGACGCTGCACAGCCAGCATGCAGAATGCATTTTTAAATTTTTAAAAATGAAAGAATGAAATTAGTTGGAGAGAAAAATGAAATAAGTTGAAAAAAATAAACATGTAAAAAAATGTATATAGTTTGAAAATTTTTTTGTGTAAAATGAAATTTATTTAATAAAGCATTATAAAAAATCATAAAAAATCTCATTCCCCACTAAAATAGCACATTCTTTGAAAAAGTACTAACAATTTTCATTTTACATTAACATTTCATTTCACATTAAAATGGTTGCGTTTCATAGGGTTAATATGTATTTTGAATTGTTTCTAAGCAGTGGCAGATGCAGATGAGTTGCTAAGAGATTTCAATCCCCCCCCCCAAAAAAGGGGGGGGAAAGAAAAAGAAAAGAGAAAAAAAAAGTTATTGCTTAAGGATAGCTTCTTATTCCATTGTGCGTGCATATACACAGTGTCCCAAAAAGGAGGTAACGCGCTTTGATTCTTTACCTATTACAGATAAGTGGGGAATGTAAATTGAAGCAGACCTACTTCTTATTGCTATATAGGTATTTTGTGAGAAGAGACGGCCCTATTTTTTGTTGGGTACCCATCCGTACAATACGTACTGAATTAAACGTTTACAAAAATTATCCATACAGTACATCAAAGAAAAGATTTTTTTTTCATGCATATATACGTCTTCAATTAATACTTATTTATTTTTCTTTCTTTCAGAAATGAGAATGCTGCCTATATACTCGATTGAACCGCAACCACCCGATGATAGGAATATCCCGTAGAGAGGTGAGTCTGTTCTCATTTTTTTCTTCTTTCAATCCAACAGAACTAGAATTCTAGAGAACTCTGGTACGCAAAAGCTACCAAATTCGTTCTTCGTCATAAGGAATAAATTTCATATAAGTATGGATGAATATTTAAACATAAGAACCGAGGCGCAATTAAGGGCGAGATTCAAGTGAAACACAATTCGAACGTTTTCCGCGTCGAACAGGGGGAATTTCGCAATATATCAATGTTTCTTATTCAACTGAAACAAAACAGTCGTGTTTTGATCACGTGACAACGCGATAGGTTTGTTCACTGGAAGCATTCTGGGGACTGAACTGGGAACTGGGGACTGAACTGGGAACTGGGGACTGAAAAACGTACGATTCGAAGTCGATCGCGCGCATTTCACTTGAATCTCGCCCTTAATCTCACTCTAATCATATTTAAACCTTTATATCCCAAATTTATTTTATGGAAAATTGTTCGAAAACTTTTCATTACATGTTTTTATGTTCTAGAAACATTTCATATTAGATTTATAAAATTATTACATTTTTTTTTTCATTTTGGTAAAAGAAATATCAAACCAGAGAGACTGTCATAAGATCCTTTTGGTTCTTATGGCAGATTTATTTGCCACTAAGCAATTTTTCTCTGGAGACTATTAAGTCCTATCCTGTCATAATGGGCAGCAAATGTGACCGTAAATAGCTCAATTTATTAGCCAATTGATACAAAAAAAAATTACAGAGATAAATTGTTGCTTGACTATGAAAAATTATAAGTTGATCTCAGAGTTTACTTAATAAGAAAATATCTCATGTATTCTAATTATTTAAACAAAGCTCCATTTGCATCTATTTTTGCTTCTGACATCATTCCCTCCCCTTAAGTTTGCTTTATGTAAGTGCAGCAACAGTTAGTATTCAGATTTTAATTGCAATTAAAACTTTATTAGAGGAACAAAATAATTTTGGTAAACAGATGAGATTTATCAGCAAAATTTCAAATAAAACACCACAAATATTTTATAAACTAATGTTATAAAACTAGTACTAACTTATATGTAAACATTTATTTAAAAAAATCTCTTTACCAAACTTCAGTTAGATTGAACGAAATGTAAGTTTTTCAGATAACATCATTAATTAGCATATTTTAATACTTTTCTTGGTTAATTTGACCTATGAGATTAACTTTGATTATGTTTTTCCTAATCAAGCAAAACTGTATCAATATACAGAATTTTTTATCGATTATCCAGTAAATTTAAAAAAAAAAAGTTTGTTATGGTCCGTTGTCACCTTAGCCGTGAAACATTTATGTCTGCTGCAGAATTGCTCTAAATACTTTTAAGCAGTTTTAATTTGGTAAATATTCAAATTCGCCTTCGAAATTTAGTTTTCATTAAAATTACATTGTATTTTTTTATGAATAAAAGTACTAGATCTACATATATCAGTTTCAAAACATCTTTAAAATGCTTACGACAGTTTTATGAGAAAGACATGACAGTGTCCAAAATTTGCTTTTCTCCTGAACGGAGGGACTTACATTTGAGAGGCATCAGCATCACAGTGTAAAAAGCAAAAAGAAATTTGAGAATCGTGCTCCAGAATAATAAATTTTATAGATTTGCATTTTAAAAATTGTGTATATGTGTACAAATGCTTTAATAGGGTATATTGTAGTTTTGGGTTTATTTTTTCTTATATAACTATGTATGTTTATGTTTATGTTTGGCGAGAAAAAAAGTCGCCAAGGTTAGTCATTGGCGACAAAAAAGTCGCCTACTAAACCTGCCCCCGCTTATGGAATTTTTCCCACGTCTTTATACTGAGTGATCATTTTCGTATCAATTCATCAACTTTTAAGCTTTTATGCAAAGGGGTTTTTAAATGGAGTAGTCCAGAAGATTGTAAAACTACGACTATAAAAAATGATGCTTACTAGGTCTTCCTCTTAAGGTACACTTAGCTCTCTCTTCAGTACACTTAAGATTGTGTTATCTTAAGCTTTAATACTTTTTTCTATGCATACACAAATTCAGAATCAAAATAGGAGTTGTAAGTAAGGCAAACAAATGTAAAACAGATTATAAAATGGTAGTCAACGGGATCGTCCAAAGCTTCCCGTCTCCCTTAACCCTTTAATGCGCAGTGATCCCACTCTGGGAACACCCAACTCTGACGTTTTGACTGTTGCCAGTCACGATGAATAAATTTGATTTCTATAAAAATAGTTGCGGGTGACATAGCTCCACGAGAATTCTTTGCTTTTTAGCACGTCCTTTCCCGTCAAAAAATGGTCACGATTCTTTTTAACAGCACTGACATCCGCTGAAATATGGAAGAACGCGAGAACAGCTGGATCGATCGCTGTGCGCGAGCACAGCCGGCTGTCGTCAAAAAAAGGGTCTCTAGATCTGTGGCACGCGATGAACGTTTCGTTCGTCCGCCCTCTTGCTGGTGGTTAAGTCGATCCTCAGTGTTGTTTTTGTAGCATGTCTCCCATTGTCATATGTTATGTGCATGTCTCCCATTGTCATATAATTGATGTTCCGCTGTTTCTCTCTTTCTTTCCCGATGTCCCGTCGAAGTACCCAGAATGGAGGATGCTGGCCCTTGGGACCTCGCCCAGATCCGGGAAGAGGAATTCGAAGCCCTGGCCGTTTACCTTGTGCGGGACCAGCCCTGCGACCCGGCAGAGGAGAACAGGGCCGAAGCCAGCCTGCCCAGGAACCTCATCCTGAGAGCGTCGCCCTCCCTAGGAGATGTGAGTACCGATTGCGATCCTTAGTGGGAATAATGAGGGGCAATCAAATGAAAACGGCACTCGTGGGTAAATAAAATGTTAATTATTTCAAAAGTAATTGCCATAACACTGCTAATACATTTATCGCAGAAACACGACGGCCAATGTCTTCACGGGAAAATGTTTGCGGTTTCCAATGGAGCCATAATTTACGCAAGCATGCACCTCTTTGTCCGAAGCAAATAGACGAAATCATGTTCAAACGGCGTGTAATGCTGACGGACGGCAATCATTCTCTTTCACAATAATGTTCGTCCACATCTCCTCAACTCTTATCGACTGATGACTCTGTCAATCCTGCCTAAATTTCTCTGGAACACCCTTACACATTCAAAATCTCGTACCCGATTTTTATATTTTTAAAGCCCTCAAGAAAGACATTTGCTTCAGACATCATATTCGTCTACTTGCTTCAAACGAATAGGTGCACGCTTGGGTACAAATACGGTTCGAAAGGCAACCGTAATTTTTTTTTCCATAAAGGCATTGTGACCGTCTTGTCTTACAATATTACTAATATATTAACAGCTATGGTGATTACTTTTGAATTTATTAATAGTGCATTTATACTTTTTCCTTCAGTCCCGTTTTCATTCGACTGACCCTTATAATTATGAACTTACATTTTACATGTTTGAGATCCATTCCTGTTCCTGACCTGATGTGATAAACTTCTCACGTAATAGCTAGAAATGCCTGAACATTGACATTTCCTGCATGCGGGTCTAGTGTATAACTTTTGCTAAAAATTTTGATGTGTATTTATGTCGTTCACGGAATAAGCAGAAAATATCTTACATCAATAGTTAGTGATTTAGAAAATATTTGGTTCTACTGCGCTTTTATGTTTTCAAAAACTACTAGGGATGGACTGCGAGACAGAAATTTGCGAGACGAGACAGAGATTTGCAGTTATTTTGCGAGACGAGACAGGCACATTTTACATTGTGATATAGGGATTTTTGCGAGACGAGACAAAGCTTTTCAGCTATTTTGCGAGACGAGACAAAGCTTTTCAGCTATTTTGCGAGACGAGACAGCCTATTTTTCATCTCGCGTCCATCCCTAAACTACTAGTATTCAGTTTGTCGTCGATCCTTAAAATGAACCGTGCGTAATTCGTTATCTGGTAAGTGTGAGATCAAAATATGTCTTTAACGCATCTCTGTAGCTGCAAATCGATTCGTCAAGAATTTCCTTGTGAATACAAAAAGATGTCCAAAATCCAAAGTGAACTGTTACTTTCGGCTTCATTAGGCGTCCTTCCGGCTAACAGTGTAAACAGGTCTTCTTTAACCCTTTAATGTGCGATGTCCTCGCCGTGAGGATACAAAGCAAAGTGATTTTTATAAAAATATTTGAGGGTGACATAGTTACATGAGAATCCTTTACTTTTTAGCACACAAATTCTCGTGAAAATTGCCGATTATTTGTAAAACTGTCGGGATTATTTTTAACAGCACTGGCATCTCGCTCAAAACTGGTGAAACGATGGAAATATACTGAAATAGAAGAACAATTGAACAGACTGCCCAATGCTGAAAAAGGGCAGCCGTTGCCATCGCTCGATTAAACTACCAGCAACATGGCGGTCGATCGAATCGGTCATCGCGTGCCACAGATCTAGAGACATTTTTCATACAGCTGGCTGTGCGCGCGCACAGCACTGTGTCGATCGACCGCCATGTTTGCTGGTAGTTAAATCGAGCGATGGCAACTGCTGCCCTTTTCCAGCTTTGGGAAATGGTTGCCCTTCAAAAGGTTAACCGTTTGAATCTCAACCATTTTCACATCGATGTAGAAGAATAACTGCATATTCTACCCAACTCCTAAAAAGTGATAGTCAGCTGTAGTCAAAAAAATTTCTATAGCTCTACGGTCGATTCGTTCGACCACCATATTACTGGTTATCGAATCGAGCAATGGTTGCAACGGCTACATTCTTTTAGCATTTGTGGCCATTTGGGCAGTCTCTCGAGTTGTTCTTCTGTACCGATGTATTTTCATCGCATTATACAGTAGCAGAAGCCAGCTGTGTACTGATAAAAATAACTCTGACATTCATTTTATAAATAGCTGGTCATTTTTACTGGACATTATGTGCTGTAAAGTAAAGGATTCTCGTGCAGCTGGGCCACCGATGAGTATTTAATCGAAATCCAATTTGTATTCTCACCGTCAATCAAATCAGTCAAAAATGTCAAAGATTTGCATCCTCACAGCGAGGACACCGCGTCCACAGACCGATGCCGGTCCGCGTATATCAAATTTATTAAAAAATAATTAGTCGCAAGTGTCCTTCTGACTAAAATTTGAAGAGCATCTGATTGAATAACTAAAATGCACGTTTATGTTATTTTTGGCTGACACTGTCCTGACAAATATATTTGTAATTTTTTTTGTTTTGCCGGTCCGCGGACGTGAAAAAAGGTAATGAAACACTGCGTTATACGGTATAAAAATGCAAATGCACACTGCCAGAAAACGCGTATCCGATCGAGTCGAAAATCGACTTAATGCGTGATTCTTAGCATGGCGTATAAGGGAGAAAGGAAAGTGAAAGTGAAAGCGGCCTCTTAGTTGAGCGCAACTAGCGAACATTCACCATAGCCTCGACTTTTAATACGTCCGGCAGAGGACATCGGAGCGGGCGTACAGGAACCGCGGAAAAAAGCCCTTTCTTGAAGAGAGCAGAAAACCTTATTCTCTGAGCTGTAGCAGATTACATTTGTGTCAGACCTGTGCCCTGTGCCGTGTTGTACACCGCAAATGGTGTAAAATGCATAAGAGTGGTGCTGAGCTGATAACTTTGGAAATCGGCCCCTGTATAGACGTAAGTTGTGTTCCTACCATTTCTTTATGTTAAATACATATCTTTTGTCTCTTAATACACGTGAAATGTGCTCCCATATACAGGGTTATTCAAAACTATATGGAAGGCGAAAATGTAAGAGGTGGTAGTGGAAACTAAGATGGTTCAGAAACACATAGCAATGCTGAATCGGTAACGTTGTCTTCATGTACCCGCTAGTAATCACTTTAAAAGAAGTGCTGAAGTGTTCGTCTATTTTCTCAATATTAACAATGGGCTTTTCTTCGACAATTTCCATCAATAAAATTCAAAAGAATTTGTCATTCAAGTGCTTTCTGTAAAAGAGCATTTGACCGGAAAATTCACTATCACTTCAATACATCTTCCAAATTGATTATTAACACATCACATTGCTAGGTGGTTATAAATTGTTAACTTTATCATCAATCGCATTTTTCCCTCTAGAATATTGGATCAACTTGTATTATCTTGTGCTACGAATTAAAAAGAAAAATTCGTTGAATCTTTTTAAAATTCAACTCACAAAAATCTTGATTTAAAAAGAGAGAAGAAAAGAAAACATTAGCCTTTAAATAGATTAAGAAAACTAGAAGTGTAACTTTTCACAGATTTTTAGGTATAACTATGTAAAACATTGTGGGAAAATATTGTCTTAATACTTTCAAAAGATTTTGAGAAATAACTTTAAAAGAAAGTAACAAATGTTGCCGTTTAAAAAACATTATGCATAACTCATATTTTTATGCTACATCAATAAGAAGTTTAAAATATAGACATGTTTTGTCTATGCACTGTAAAGAAAACGACGAAGTAACAATTGTGGCTTTAATAAAATGAATTTTGTTTAACTCAGATAAAGCTTTTATTGTTTACTTTCCGAACATGTGTCATGTAAAAAAATAATTGTAATCATGAAAAAATCTGACTTTGAGATTTTGGTGTATTGACACGTTTTGAGGTCTTCTAATTTCCTTTATGCTATTTTTACGAGATGTATGTTTGTATGTATGAGAGTGTGTGTGTGTGTGAGTGAGTGAGTAAGTGAACACGATAGCTCCTAAACGGTGCTTTTGATTGAACTCTAATTTGGTAAATATATTATAGACCACTGTCGCACCACCGTTATTGATTTTGGTGTGTATAGAAATTATAGTTTTTTTACAGGGCTACAAAAAAGAACTGTTTTTCATTACGGCCAGAGATGGAAATTCTTGAATGTGGCTAGCGTCTGAACGGTGTATTCTTTTGTGCTCAAATTTAGTATTTATACTATGGGCTACTCTCGCACTACCGGTATTGATTTCGGTGTATATAGGAGTTATAGTTTTTTTTACAGGGTTAGAAAACATAATTTTTAACATTATGCCTTATTGACTGAAATTCTTGGGAGTGCGCTAATGTCTAAACGGTGCATTCGATTGAGTGCAAATTGGATATGTATATGTCACGGTCATATGACCTGTATAGAGTTTAGTGTGCAGATCCGATAGTTTGTTCACGGGGTAGCATAAGCAATTTTTATGCATTACGGAATACGGCCGATAATCATTTAAAGTCTGCTAGTGCCTAAATTGTGCATTCAAATAAGTTCAAATTGGGTATTTATATTATAGGTCACCGTCACACAACCTGTATAGATTTCAGTGAGCGTGTGGATTATAATTTTTGTACAGGACTACAAAAAAGGTCCGAATATAAAGGCAAAAATTCTTGAAAGTGCGCTAGAGTCTATAATCGTGCATTCGATTGAGCTGAAATTTGGAGAGTGTATTATAGGCCACAGTGTTACTTATTGTACAGATTTTGGTGTGTGTAAGTCTTACAGTTTTTTATAGGGCTACAAAAAATATTCTTATGCGTTGTGGCCTATAGACTAAAATTATTTGAAGTGCACTAGCGTCTGAACACCACATCCGATTGAAATGAATCAAACTTATTTAAATGTTTGATAAAAATCAAGTGTTCGAAAAGTCGAGTGGAGAGTCACTCCAGATTTTTAAAACAGAAATTAAAAATGAAATGAGAAGAAAAAGGTAACATTCACTTTTTTGTTACTGTTAAAACTGTTCATTTTCGATCTCAAATTTATTTTTTGGCTAATTAATTAAGTCTAATTTTGTATCTAATTATTAGAGGGACAAAATAAATCATTTTAAAAATAACATTAATATTTTAAAATGAAATAATAATGAAATTAATCGAAAAACTTAATCAACACAGTGATTTTATACAGGCGCAGCATTTTCTTTCTTTCGTTGTTCTTTTTTTTATCTTATTACGAAATTATACTTTATGAAAGAAAATTCTTTTCCCATTATTTCATCAATAAAAAGAAGAAAAAAATTGAAAAGTGTCATTTTTGTATTACATCGCAAGTTATAAATGCTCGGATATGTTGAATATAGAATAAAGTAATTCACGAAAATAACCGTAATTTGTCAAATCAAATCTCGTTAATCAACAATATCAGTTAAACAATTCTGTTGATGTGCACTTCAAGAATCCTGCATGATTTTGTCGCATTAGTACTATATCCAGTGTTTTAAAGAAATAATACAGTTAGGTTTCTAAAAAATGGTTTATGCATTTTTAAATTTAAGTTATAAAATTATAAAAAATATAACATTTTTTTTTATCAGAAATATTTCTGTTAAACTAAATCAGAAATGTAATAATATTGAACCTATAAAACGTCTTTAGTGTTTTGCCTTTTTAACTCAAAGACTCAGCTTCTTCTCTTACGTCTTTTTTATTTTACCGATAGAGATCTGTGAGGAAGTTAAAAATATTCTTATATATAGAAGACACGATTTGAAAGCGTAAGCTAATTTATACATCTCTTTTTTTAAAAAAAAATCAGGCTAAATCTAATTACGTAAATGCCGTCCTTTTCAAGAATACTGTGAAAACATTGATTCTTAATTCCTCTGGCATTATTTTCGCTTTTCAGGTTTACCCGAATGCTGCATGTTTTTGGGAAACGCTTTTGTTATGCTTTCATTTACATAAGCTGCATAATTTAAGATTTCTTTTGATCAATTGGCGACATATTTGCTGGCGTGAAATTTTGTCTTTCATTACATTACATTTTTGCTTTTTAAAGTTTCTCCTTTTCATATTTAAATCGCACTTTAGATTTATAAGCTGAGCCCGGCGTTTGATTACTTGTAAAAATCCCACTTCATATATATTCGTTTATTTATTTTTTTTAAGTGCTGCCTCTTTGCTTACTTCTAATATAGTAAAATAGGGTTTCTGCTTGAGTAAATTGTAATTTCTTTCATATTTTCATGTTATAAAACTTGTATTTTTTTTAAACAAAATTTTCGAACCTTGTCGTTAAATGCTCTAAACAAAGCACGCGCCTCTGAAACAGTCCTGCCTGTATATCAGCGTTAATACCGATACCAATCAAATAATTTATGTAGGAGTCACTTTAGAATGAAATAAAAATACAGATGTTTCGAGGGATACACATATATTCTTCTTCAGCAGCGGGATTCTGACTATTTCACACCTAACATAATATGCAAAATAATTATCCATAAAAGACATATTTTCAATTACATACATATTTCTAGATTGATACGTAAACTTATTTTTGACCTGCAGTTCTGGTTGTAAAAATCCACGAAAGTGCAGAGAAGTATTAATTTTGCTTCTATATGGGGTACTGTCAAATTCATGGGAAGATTTATTTATCTTTAAAAATACTGTTCCACACAGCACTTTTTAGTTGTTATGAGCTGTCACTCCCATTTCAATAATTACAGACACATTTTTAAAATAATAAGAAGAATGGCTTAAAAAAGATTTAGTCCTCACCAGTGGCCGAGCTCGTTTGCGCTCTAAATTGGGAGACAGCTTCACATTTAAAAACAATTTAGAAATAATTCTATTTGAAAGATAGAAGAATCTGTGTGTATATCTTCTGCAATTTTCTTGCTTTTTAGGCAAGTTGTCAAGAATTTCATATTTTTCTGTAAATGGGAGAATTCTTTACACTCTTAATTTTAATATTTTCACTTCAGTAATTTAAATGATAACGTACGCCAACTCAAAAGGAGAGGATGCAGTTTTCATTATAGATTTTCAGGCGAATGATGATACAAAAAAGCAATGTATGTAAGTAAACATTTTTACTTTTAAGCATAAACATAAAAGCATTTTTTTCTGCTTCTTAACATGTGTAAAAATAATTTTCCTATTTTATGTAGAATTTTCTAGTTTTCTCAATCTGCTAGAACAGAGCATTAATCTGAAATTCAAAAAATCAGTGAAAGTTTGTTAAAAATTATAAATAATTATTTTAAAATTTAAAAAGTATTTATTAAATAAAATATAGATTTACATAAAAGTTTATTTAAAAAAATCTGATGTGTCCAACACATGACTTCCTTGCACGTCTATTAAATCAAAAATGTTTTCTACGCACTTCCTCTAAACTTATTTGTTTGAAAGAGATAAAATATCAATAATAGTAAGGTTTAGCGATTTCTAGTCAAATATTTCGATATCGCCAAGCTGAGTTCAATTTGAATGATTTCCTTCTGACACTTTATTTGGCGATATTTCTCCAAAAGCCGACAAACTTGAGATAGTTTGCGAGATTTTGTGTATAGCCAAAGTAGTCATTGAACACACTTTCAATGAATTGAGTGCATCCATACACCTTAATGTATTTAAAGTCATTTGGCTCACCCTGTAAATAAATTCCCAGTCGATTGCTGTCAAAAAAGATATTGAAAACAGTTAGATATTATAATATAGCTCTAAATACAAAACTTCAAAATTCTAGGCGTTAAAGTTTTAGAGTTATACAAAATACGAAATAATTTTTGGCTCCAAATTTGGCGATATTTCGGCGAAACTCGTCAATGTCGACGATATTTGGCGAGATTTTAAGCATGGACCAACAATGACAAATTATCGCCAAATTTGGTGATATTTCGCCAAAACTCGCCAAGAGCGATGGCAAATGGCGATACTTTGGGCATGGACAAAATGACTGACTATCGCCAAATTTGGCGACATTTCGGCAAAACTCGCCAAGGTCGAGGACAGACGGCGAGATTTTGGGCATGTACCAAACAATGACTGTCTACAATTGTATTATATTGAAGATGTCCATAGACATTAAAGTACTGAAATTCTTTTCGGTGGTCCTGTAAATAAACTCTCCAGTAGATTGGAACCAAAAATCGAGATGCACAACTAGATGTTACAACAATCTTATATATGAAATTTCATACTAGTTTTTGAGATTTGAGAGTTAAATATGCCCACACGTACACGAAAAGTCGCCAAGCTTGGCGACTTTTGGCATAGTTCTTGAGGGAGGCACGTGACCGTGGTCGGACCATTACCTAACTGTGGTAGGACGGTATTGTGCTTGAAATGGATGAATGCCCCTAAAATTGCCATTGACCGTAATGTATTGGAAATCTTTTGAGTTTTCCTGTAGCAGAACTGTAAATGATAAAGACACTTTTTTTAATGGAGAAATTCATTTTCTAACTCTTTACAGCATATATCACTTCTGAGTCGTTTGAAATAGCCCAATACCTCTAAAAAACGCTTTGATGAATTTCGGCCCATTGAGCGTAATGTATTTCGAATGTTTGGACGGTCCTGTAGATAAACTATCCAGTCGAATGGAACCAAAAGGGAAGGTGCACAACTAGATGTTACAACTATCCAAAATATAAAGTTTCGACATTCTACGCCTAATAGTTTTTGAGTTAGGCGAGTTCAATGAATTTCGGCCCATAGAGCGTAATGTATTTCGAATCTTTTGGGCGGTCCTGTACATAAACTATACATTCGATTGCGACCAAAAGGGGAGGTGCACAACTAGATCATAGAACAATCCTAAATATCAAATCTCAATATTCTACGACCAATAGTTTTTGAGATATGCGAGTTACATACATACGTACGTACGTACAGACGGCATGGAAAAACTGACCACAATAGACTCGCCGCTGGTCAAAATGAGTTGCAGACGCGCTAATATGATAGTGCATGCTAGCCTACGATGAGATTCATCGAAAAAATTCTTAAAATTCAATTTAGAGGTAGTCAAAATCGGTTTTTTTATCGAAATTTGGCCCCCAAAATTTTTCGGGATCACATTACTTCCTTATACTACGTACAAGGAAGTAAAAATTGCTTGCTTTCCAAACTGTGTAAGATAAATACAGCATCAAAAAAATGACCAGGCCACCTGCAAATGAATTAAGAGAAAAAACGAGAGAGAGATTTCGTTTTTATCATCAAAAATATCACAATGTAATTGCGTACCTCTTCATATTAGCAAAGTAAGCATCAAATTTATATTTATCTTTCTTTGTTGAAATATAAATAATAAATTTAGAGGTCAAATTGTTTATCATCTATTTCAGGATAAAACTTTAACGGTCGTTATGGAATTTCGTTTCCTGTTTGTCTGTTTTTAATAAAGAACACCATTTATGGCGCAGTTAAAGGGGGGAGGGCTAGGGAAATCTTTTTCACTGACCGAAACCATAAAATTTAAGTGTCTTATAACTTTAAAAGTTCTCTTTTCTACGTTCTCATGGGTATAAATCTTCTATTTCTTTTGAAAACTTTTATGTAAATTATTGGCTAGTTGACCAAAATTCTAGAGAATTTACTATACCGGGTGTCCCAAAATTTTTGGGACAAATGTCAAGAGGAGGTATTGTTCATAATAAGGAATCTGAATCGCATAGCAATGTGGGGTCAAAAGCGTCGTTTTTACTTACCTGTTAATGATAGCTTTGAGAAATTTTTTGAAGTGTCCGTCTAATTTCTTACCCAATTTTCATAAACAATGGGCTTGTATCCAAAAATTTCACCAATGAAATGAAATAGTAGATTCAAACTATCAATTTTAGTCACGTGTTTTCTGTAAAATATTCATTACATTTCGACGGAGAATGGTCGGAAAGTTCACTAGTATTTCAGCAATTGTTCCAAAGTAATTATTAGCAATTATATGAAGATGACGTCTACGACCCCACTTTGTTGTGTGTCTCTGAATATTTATCATGTGGTCTACATGCTTTTAAATTTTATCCCAATCATTATGAGACACTCTGTATATACAGGGTGTCCCAAAAACACCGACCTAGGCTTTTATACTTTAATCCCTATTGACCCCTGTTGGTCATAGACCTATACAATATATTGCAATGTTACGTAAAAAAGGGGGGTACAGAATTTTATAGAATTGATTTAAATGTTCAAGATATTAAATCTAAACAGATTCAGAATTCAAATTTTTATACGCCCCCATACCAAAAAAAAAAAAAATCCCCAATTACTAAAATTTGCACCATAAATTAATTAGATTATGCTCAAAATTTGAGCATTTTATCCTAAAAAATGTTGTTGATATGAAAATAAATATGTGTTGGCTTAAATAGTTTTCCAATGGCTCTCGAAGGCAAAGAATCACGTCGGATGATAGCATTTCAGGGACTGTGCACAAATTGCGAAAGAAAACAATGATTTTATAAATAAATAATACTTAAAGCTATTATATTAGCATTGTATAACCACTCACCAAGATTGTTTTAACGTATCTCTGAGCCATTTTATGATGAAAGGCTGAAATTTTGTACATCCCCTTTAACATATGGGTCACATTTTACTAACTAAACATTTTTTGTACGGAGGCTGTATAAAAAATTATATTTTGGATTTCTTTATATTTAATTTCCTGAAAAATTTAATCGATACCCTAAAATTATGTACCTTTTTTTTAGGAACTTTGTTACATTGTATACGTCTATGGTCAGTGCTTTTGGGACACCTTGTATATTAGTTTTTGTTTCATTAGAAGACATACTGTGAAATAAGGTTAATATCACTGATTTAACGTTTAACTAACATTACAGTGAATCAGTCGCTGAAATAAAATAGGTAACAGAAATACAACTAAATAGCATTAAAAAATTAAAAAAATAAATTTTAACACTCAGTTTCTCCCGTTTGCAATGCTATCTGGTAAGGGCTAATGCTTAGAGTGTCCAAGCTTACCGAAGAATTGTAATAAACCAATTAATAATATCAGTAAGAACTCATGAAGCTTTTACAGTCCATAAGAGAGAGCAGTTTGCATCACCAAGTAAAACATTTTTTACTTGGTGATGCAAACTGCTGTTTATATTACAGCAAGTTTATTTATATTTATTTTGCATTTCCAAATATTGGAAAAGGAATTCTCTTAAGCCTCTGCTCGTTTGCTCAACATGGCTATTGAAGGAGATATTTTATCCCAAATATTAAACGGGCGCATTCGCTACATGTACACGGTAACTGTTAAAATCGTGCGTATCCAATTCTGAATTTTATTCTTGAATTTGATTTTTCCTCTTCCGACGTAGAAATTAATGTTGTAGAACAGCGGCACTCAAACTTTTTTATCCTGGGACCCACCTTCATCCAGAAATTTTCTTTTGATACCCACTATTACATAACTATAACCAATACATGTTTATATAAAACATAACGCTGGTTTTGTAAATAAATTTAATTATGAACTTTGTACTTGGTACACTCTCAGAAAAATTCGTCTTTATACACTAAGGGCCTCATTCACCAACCACTTGACACACGAATTAATTCTAAGACGCGTTTTAAAGTCGTGGGGGAGATATCTTACCGATGACTTTAACACCCGGGTTTGGTTTCATACACGTGTCAAGTGTTTGGTGAATAAGGCAGTAATTTATCCCTCATTTTTCAGTGACTAATTTTCGTACACCTTTGAAACGTAATATTTCCGTGAATGCTTCTTCCAGATATATGAAGAAGAGGGAAAATATTCGTTGAATCTGGAGAAGTTTCTTCTATTGACAGGAGAAAAAAAAGAAGCGGATGTTTGTCAAATAACGGAGATATTCCGGCAGCACTGACTGCTGTAAAATTTCCGTGAATTGAAGAAATAACTTTTGAGGGTGTAGCAATGAAAGTTTCCTTCAGCTATGGAAGTTTTATTTGGATTCTTAAAATTAAACGCTCTCTTTCCTTATACTGAAAACAAGTTTAATTTTCCGCGACCCATAGTTTGGAAACCACTGTTGTAGAAAGTCTTCTAATCGACGAGTAAAGCTTGTTGTTGTACCTGGAACATTTGTTTCAGGATTTATGTGCTTGGTTTTAAGAATCGGCTTATAAGTCTTCGTCTAATAAAGTGGACAACACAGACGTGGGTTTTACTAGCACAGACAAAGAAAGTTTAAACAGAAAGACGATTGAGTGGGAATCGAACCCATGACCGTACACTTGGGCGATTAACGAGACGGAGAACAGGCAGGGTCTGATGACTGAAAGGGTTCGGGAAGCTCAAATTTTTAAGGATAGTTAAAAGGGCCCAAAAGTGACTGAAAAACTGCAATTAAAATTACAGCTTTTGTTTTTAAATGCAAGGTTTTATTTATTTGTTAATTTATTTACTTATTTATTTATTTTGTGGGAGTGAAGAAAGTTGTCAAAGCAAGAGAAAAAGTATATAATTTCAACCATTTCAGACCTGATTAAATAACTTCACTTTTAATTAAATAATTTTATTAAATTTTCAAGAAAGATTATTTTAAAGTGCACAAATTTTTAAATCTGTTCTGTAATACAGTATAAATAATTTATGTGTCGTTTAATTTTGAACGCAGGGTTTGAAAATGGGGGCCCAGAATAAGGCTGAGCTTCGCCTAACTTAAGAAGTTAACAAGGCCCTGAGAACAGGACCCTAACTTCTAATCCAGTGGCCCCGAAAAAGACTTTAAAATTCAATAACTCGGACTTCCCTTGCTCAGTCAAAACAAAAAAGAAAGAAACCTGAGCACTGTAACGTGAATCAAAGAAATTAGTTCAAATTTAATAAAACTCATTAAGCGTGTTTCTTTTTGCCTCATGGACACAGTAACACATAAATAAGCAAATATTCTTTTGCTGCAGAAGTATTTACTATTTGGCGACTGTCGCCGCAAATAAAAGCGATACCTGCTCGGGGCATGGCAAACATGCACGCGTTCCAGCGTAATTGATTTTATTCTTTCTGTGCTCTTTTCTTTTGCCCTGTCATTAATTTGTTGATACTAAATTGAATAATCACACTTTATTTTTTTGCGAACTGGAGGGGGAGGGAAGTGGGTATGAGAAGACCTTAATTGAGTTGAAAGTAGAAAAGGTTTTCCTGGGTATTAATTAAAATGCAGCGAGGCGGCGTGGAGTTAGCAAAACGAACCGCCTTTTCAACACTAATATCTTTTACTTCGCCTCCCAGCAGGCCTATTTCGAAAGTTGGACTCGAGAAAGGGGGCTTCTTTTCTCAATGAGGGAGAGAGAGGGGGGGACACAGCATAAACTGTACACGTGCGAAGCAGAGGGTGGGAAGAAAAAAATTATATCGAAAGATCAAAATGAATAAAAATACCTTAACGGCATAAACGTAATGAAATCAAAACTTTTTGGTGTGATTTTTCCCATACCTTTTGTTTAGTTAATCCCATAGATTTTCCCAGATCGCATGTTCTTAGGTTTTTACTTCTTTATTTTTATTTTTTATTTTTTGCCTCGCTTTTCAACGAATGTCGTTCTTTTTGTGTGGAGAATTTCCGATATTTATTTTATATAGTATGCGTTTTCTATAAGATGTGTAATGGCGCGAAGGAAAATGGAGGCGGTTATGAGGAACTTCTCTATTATGCAAGTTAATCCTGGTAAAGAAGCCTTTTATGCATAAAAGCCAGTGCTTGAAGGGGGAGCGGGATGAAAAAAATATAAAAAACTCTATAAATTATTTTTGATATTCCACTGCGAAGTTCTGATATTACAAAATAAGATGTATTTTATTGTGCAACCATGGACTTCAGGGAGAAAAGAATTTGTTAATATGTTATAGGGCACATTCTGTTACTTATTTTATTTTTATTTTTTAACCATCTCTCTTTCGCATGTTGAAGAGGGAGGAATTTAGATATGAAAAGGCTTAACTTTTCTGATTTATATTCAGATTTTTGATTAGGTGAAGCAAACGTTTTTATCCCTCTTTATGCAAAATAACTCAGAGAATGTGATTTAGGTGCATTTCGTTTTTTGCTATTTCTGATATAGTGAAGGGTGTATTTTTCTAAATTTCGGCTGTAAGATTTTTGAATTCGCTATCAATTTCCGTGTTTTTACGAATTAAAAAGAAAAATAAACTGTAATGACAACTTCTCCGCGTTTCCATCTGATTATCAACTGATTTCGCTGTTATAAAATGCATCTGAATTCCTACTGGATGCCAGTAAAATGGCATGTTATATTTAAAGCTGTTAAAGATAATTAAAAATTTGCTAAAGATAACCAGCACATTTTTGACTGTAGCATCCCTAAAACATTCACTCCAAATTCGTATTTCTTGAACAGTGAGCTTGCAGCTTCATGTTCTATAATACAGGTATTTATAATAGTAATTAAACACACAGATCGAGAATATGACTATTATCGTGGCGCCAGGCCCACTATTCTTAGCTGTACACCAGAAAGCCTTGCTTTTCCACCATTTAAAATAGATTAAAAAACGAGCATCGTCTGGTCGACTTTGACAAAATTCTGAAACCGTTAAAGCAAATGAGTGTATCGAACTAAAAAAAAAAAAGAAAGAAAGAAAGAGGGAACAGTTTTTTACCATTTAAACAAACACCAGACACCATCATTGATGCCTTGCGTCCATATTTCAAAGCAAAGCAAGATGAACTGTGACTGACTGTACATCGTTTATTTCTGCAAATGGAAATGGCAAATGGAAATGGCAAATGTTGATGTATGGAATTTATGAGGAATTTCATTCGGTAAAATTTCATTAGTTGTACAAGTTTCCAAATGCTAATGGAATTGGTAGTTACATTTGATAATTGCTTTTGATCTCGTGTCCATGGAAGCCACAAGTTCAGGAAGAGGGGGAAAATGCTGATTAATGTGCTGTTATGTTTAAAAATAAGTTCAGGTTTTCTTTTCTGTTGAAACTATCTGCCAAAAACGAGGATGTCTTGGGCAAAGGACTTTTTAAGGAGCTCTAACGAGTATTCACGTTGCATCTGGAGAAAAACCGTGTAAAACTCCATGTTGTATTTTATTCTCTCCGCCATGCCGGGGCCCTGTTTTCATTCTATCGACGATGTAACACTATTTATTCCATTGCTTTACAGAAATTGCTTACACAAGGGGTGTCTGCCTATGGGGAAGAGTGCTTTAGTCGAAGGACTTTTTAAGGGATTCTAACACATATTCATGTTACATCTGGAGAAAACCCACCAGAACGTTCGATTGACAGCTGCGAGGCAGGCCAGAACTCTGAACCTTCACACTTCAACCCTCTACCTGTATTTAGTGTCTTATCTACTCGGCCAGTGGTCTTCCACTTGAAATTTGTTAGTGTAGTGCTTCTCTTTAGTACATTTTTGAATAAATGAAATGATTAGAAATTTATCAAGGTTAAAAGCATAAATTTACGGTTACCACTAATTATGCAAAAAATAATCTACAGATTAAACAAAGTTTTGTTCTTTCTCTTTCTTTTCTTTCACCCTTCCAAATTGAGTGAAAACTCACTCCAAAAGGAAGAAGAAAACCACCAAGAAAGAACTGAAAATATCTAATACTGAAAACGGAATATTTCAAACCAATTAACTCTTCAAAGAAAATGCAACTAAAAGTATCACTTGCCGATTCAGTGCGGACAAACTGCATGCATTAAACGAACAGCCTTGACCTTCGCTTTTATAAGACGGAAAAGGGAGATAAGCAAAGAAGTTAAGAATTATTCTTCGCATATTTTGTTTGCTCCGCACACATACACACTGTTCGTTCCAGAAGATAAATCTCCTTGCTGATAGTTGGAAACAGTAGTTTGAGTTGATGGGACAGCAGCGGGCTTGAACACTGGACCGAAAATGTCAGCAAATTTCAGTGATTAGATAAATTAAAAGTACACGAAAGTTCGTTCTTCACATTATGCTGAAGTGAAAAACTGCTTTTTTTCTTGGGGAAGTAAAAAAAAATATCAAGAGCTGTTTTGGTTTTCACTGGTTTATTGACACAAGTAATCAAAAGAATTTCTGCGCCCATACCTTTTTAAGCAGAAGTTTCATACAAAATGGCCGAATACTTTCTCTAAAACAAGTAACCTTAACAGTCATTCCTTAGGAGAGAAACATCATCCATTTTTACTATAGTAGTCAGTATTTAATCATTCAAGAGTTGTTATAGTTTTCATAAAATCAAAAAATATTTTGTTTTTCAATTGTTTAGCAAGCACAAGCACTCAAGCAAATTTTTACATCTATACATTTTTAAGTAAAAGTTTAAGACAATATTCTTATTATTTGCTCTGAAAAGAATAGAGTGAATAATCAGTCACTCCATAGAAGTAAAATATTAGTCAAATTATCTAGCCACTGAAGGAGTAAATAATTAATCTTTTGCTTGATTACTAAACCATCTGCCCTCGCGAGATGTACAGGATGAGAATTGACACTTTAATGATATAACTGTTAACACTTCTTAAAATAAATTGGTTAACAGGTGTCATTTTTACTCTCAGGAATTAAAATTTTTGTTCTGAAACGAATCAAGTGAATAGTCCGTCCTAATGAGAGAAATGTTAGCCAAATTATCCAAACTACTAAAAGAATTAAATATTCAATATTATGTTTAGTTATAAATCATTTGCAAAAGAAGTCAAATGTTTGGAATTGATGCTTTGATCATGTGAGTATTAACAATTCCCGAAATAAACAAGTTAAAAGCTGTCACTTTTTGTGCTTTGGAGGATCAAAATGTCTCAGCTTATGGAGGGTATATGCTTTGACTGTCATTTCACTCTTTCAAGTCTCAAGGATGAATATCTCCCCTTTCGTTTTAGGGGAGGAAGTGGAGGTAGAAAATAATAATTATTGGATGATTTGTAATTTTTATGGTCGTGCTCGAGCGCGCGCGCTCGTCGAGTTTTTCATTTGCGGTTTCCATGAGATGGTTATGGCCGTTAGTAAATAAGCGAGTTTTTCCAGTAATTTTTTTCTTCACCATTTCTTTAATTTCAACTGGTTGTTAATAGATAAACTTCAATTATACTTCTAGAAGAGGGGTGTCAGTGCTCTGAAGATAAGTGGGAGTCAGTAGAGCTAGTATTAACAGAGCTATAAAGCGAGTATTAACAGAGTCTGAAAAAGGGTTTTATTTGATTAAAAGTACAATATCTGTGAACATCTGTGTTTAGAAAAATGTTCGTATTTTTTAAAAGTACCTTATACTGGCTATTTTCTGAAGATCTGCTGTTGGCTATTGCTACAATCAAGGCCGTAGCCACGGGGGCTGGGTTGTTCCCCCTGCCCTCCCCCCGAAATTTTAGTCAATGGAGTAGTAGCTTTTTATTTACATTGTCTATGGAGATCAATTACGGCGAAATAATTTTAACGCTTTGTATTCCCCCACCCCGAAATTTTTTTCTGGCTGCGCCCTAGGGCGTTACAATGGGCAGATTTGCTCAATCCATGTCGATTTAAGATTACTACCGTATAGTAATTGAGCCTCTGTAACTTCTATTTCGCTCAGTTTGAACCTAGAAAATCCATCGAGCCAGGATTTTGGTAGTTTCATTTGAACGTTTTAGACACAGGCTAGTTTACTTTTCATAATTTTTAATACATTTCAACTACAATGAAATGCGTTTATGATTTCGATAGTTTTGTCTCGAAAGTCTTGTTCGATAGGATTGACATTTTATTCAGCTAAGAATTCTTTTCGACAGAGAAAAATAAGAAAATTAAGATTTTATGTACTGTGAATTTCAATAGTAATAATTAATTGTTATTTGTTAATTAATACAATAATTTACAGAAATATGAAAATTATAGTTATTATATTCAAAATAATATATTTAGCTCTTAGTTGCTAAAAAATAATGTAAGAAAGGCAACGTAACGAGTCACTAGTCTTCCTAGTCTTGGTTTAATTTTAGTAAAATAGTTTAAAGCGTAATCAAATAAATAAATAATTTAAATTAAAAAAAACTTTTTATAATTGATTCCTGATTGTTCGCTAAGAAAAAAATTAGCATGAAATATTTCTGTTTATTTGGAGACTGGGAAAAATTTAGATAGCAATATTTGACACTGACTCCCATTGGAGGATAATTAGAAAAATTAAAACTAAAATTTGTAATTATTGATTCGTGAATTATGAGATAAGATATGCAATAATTTTTGGTCAATGATCGCGAAGGTGGTGTAAAATTGTAATAAAAATAATTTTCTCCCGCTTTAATGTAGACCCTCTCAAAAATATTCGAACAAAAGTGAAACTTCTTACGTTGATTTTTATAGTAAAAGTTTTTTTATTATTAAATATGAATACGATTATGCATAATTAGAGTTTTTCATATTTCTATCGAGTTGTGTGATTTTTCAAAACCTAATTAAATAGACGCTAAACCAAAATAAGGAATTTCTCTTATACTCGAATACTTTTTTGAGAGGGTGCAATTTGTGCTGTAGTGATAAGCAACGATGGCACACACACACACACAAAAAAAAAAATTCACTGCCGCAACATCTATACAGCGATAAAACGAATAGTTTAACGAATTAATCATTCGTTAAGTAATACCGCAACGTAAATAAGATCGTGTTGGAAAATTTTAGAATTTCTTTTTGCTATCTCTGCTCTTCTAAGTGCACAAGTAGAACTGAATACTTTGATAAAACTTATATGCAATTTTTAAAACTTATTTTTAAAATAAAATTTCGCATTTTTTAAAGTTTAATTTATATGATTCTTTCACACCTATAAAAAAGTAAATCCTCTTTTAATTGCGCACTGTATTCTTGCATGGGATAGAGTGTATAGCGGTGAGGGTATAGGATCTCTAAATTATGCCCAAAAGATTGGTTACACGGGATGCAACATGATAACGTGTAATATTCCCTTTAAAAAACCACCACCAAGGCGGTACTACATTTAAGTCTTTGTCCTACTTCATTTTTATTTATTTTTTAGGACTGTCACATGCTGTGCAAGGCATTCGCTACTACAAAGGCCCGATGTGTAAGCTATTTTATTATGGGGGCACCTAGTAGGCGGCGGCTAACTATAGCACCTAAAAACCGGTGTCTCCGAATTTTGAACCGATTCCAAATCAGACCTGCACCTAGATTGGCACCGCCGGTAGAGGTATCATTCCAACCTATTGGATAGGGAGACTCGACGAATTTTACGAGTACCAACTCGTTTCAGCGTACATGGTCCACAGCAATTTAGTTGAGAGAGATTGTTATCCTCCCAAGCGCGGGCCAGCGTCGGTACTGCTTAACTTTCGGTGTTCCGAAGGGAGCCGAGCTTCAACAAACTGGGTCTCACAGCAGGGATCTCAGCCCTACAGTGAGAATTAATCGATCTTCACACTAAACAACGATAATAGCATCTCGTTATCTATGTTTACGCTGTTAAATGAAATCTGGGAGTCCTAAAATAAAAGGGTGCTCGAAAATATTGCAACACAGAGTCCACAGCATGTTCTACTATTTTAATTTCTCACACAACTCTTACTCCGAAATTACTCCGACTCAGCTTAATACACGTGATACCGAGTATCACGAACTCTGTTACAAGAGCTTTCGTGTCCCTTTCGCTTATCTGGGAGCGAGTGATAGGGGTTTCTCAGATAATTCATCTTCATATTTACATCTCTTGTTTATCGTTTTATTAATTCCACGTGCGACCTTGAAAAATTCCTTGCGCATCAGTGATAAAAAGGAAAGTGATCGCCAGAGTCGAGAGAGAAAAAAAAAAAAAAAATCCAGGAAAGAGGTATTAAGTTGCCACCCGCTTCTTTAAGAAAAGAAAAACGTAACACCAATATTTTTATTTAAACTAATATTACGCACTGTAAGACGTATCGCTCAGCTTACGTGTTAATGAATTATTTACCAGGAAGCGTACGTCGCTTAGCTTATTTGCCTTGCTGCAGAGGTGAGTATAGAAAGTGAAATTTTTACTGCTATCTTATCAATAATGAATAATATCTTTGTTTTAAAAAATTTTAAAGGGGTGATATTTTGCAGTGCGTATTGTCTTTTCTGCTTGTTCTGTGATAATTCTCTTTCATTTACTTATGTACGAATCGGGTTCGTGAAAACTATTCAAGTGCTTCGATATCAAAAACAATTTTTTCCCTTGTAGGCATAGAACTGTCGTGTAATATGAATCCGTAACTATCTTTTGCTTTTCTCCGTCGATAGAATTTGATTAGTGCATTTTGAGAATGAAGTTATATTAAACTAATTTTGTGAGTTATCAGAATGGTTTTGATTTGAAATTTTAACGGAATGTTATGCTTCTCTTTTTGAATTTTTCATTTGCGTCAATCTTATCTTAATCATTCAACAACTCAGAAGATTGATGAAAAATGTTTCCGGTGATGGCTTACGAGCAAAAAGCAAAGCTGATTAATTAATGCAATTAAATAATAATAATAACAAAAGTACTAACAAGTAGACTAAATATTTATTAATAATTTTCCGTTCGTGAATTACAGTATTTTTTTTTTCTTTCTTTGAAGGTTCAGGGTATTTGGAGTACTGACTATATACCCCGGGGCACTCGATTTGGCCCGCTGGTCGGTGAGATCTACAGGCAGGAAGAAGTACCACCGAATGCCAACAGGAAATTCTTCTGGAGGGTAAGTGCAAAACGGTTACGATTTTTTTTCTTTACTTTTTACTAGCGAATCTTTTGAATTTAATTGCGTTCAGGCTAAAAAATAAAACTGTGAAATGGAATCAGTTGGACTTTCTTATATGTATTATACTTCTGCCAAAAATGAGGGTTAAGCATTAGTGCATAGGTTTTTAAAGTATTTCTAAAGGACTGAAAATTGTAAGAAAAATATTCTATTGCTACGATTAAAGATCAGTTGAGATCAATTTTGGAGAGTATTGGACTTTTATTGCCAATTTTAAACTTTTTTTTAACTGTACAGGTGTCCTCAAAAGTCTGCGGCAATGTGTTCTTTAAACTGTCATGGAAAATTTGTTTTCCTATTAACAAGACTAAATTTCTTTGTAAAAAGAATGTTATTTTTAGGCAATCGAGTCCCTGTACGCTCTCCAGATCTTACACAGCTCAATTTCTTCTTACGAGGCATAGTTAAAAGTAGTAATGCACTGTTCTAATCCACGTAAGCTTGGCACATTTGCAACGAAGTTGGAAAGCGCTTGTGGTTTCCGTTTCTCTGTCTGTTCGTGCGGCAACTGCCGTAAACATGCATCGATTACTACGAAATTTTTATATGCTGTTGCTATGTACTGTGCCATGTACCCTATTGAAAGAAGTGTATAAAGAATTTACTGTTGATTTACAGAAACCTGTAAAACAATTCTATACATTACGTGGTCTATAGGCAATTTTTTAAATTATATTTTAGACATGTTCGTCTATTTTAAACAAAACAAAATGGATATACGTTACGGAGAATTGAAAAATGATGCTCTTTATCGAAAATAGTGTATGCAGTATTTATAGTTCCTTTACAGGAGCTCTCAAAATATTTCCAATGTATTACGGTCTATGTCAGTTCAGAGGCACGAATTCGTTTCAAGCACAATACAATAAGTATATATACGTCTTTAACAACTTACTCTTCATTTGAATGAGGAAAATACATGAAAGGTCCTTTTAAAGCGTTTATCAAAATAACATGAGTAGTGATTTATTGCTTTTTCTGTGATTTTCCCCCAAAATCTTGCCATGTTTAACGACTACACGTCGTCTAATTTGGCTCAAAAAAAAAGACTGTTGTATTGGAAAGTGTCTTATAATTGACGGGTTCGGTATAGTTTATCTCTCTTGTCATTACCCCTGTACTCGAACTCTTTCTTTATTTCCTGCCTTGGGTGACATTCTGTTCTGATGGCACTTTGCTGACTACGCACACTGTAGAGGAATTTTCCCATCTTTCCGCAGGTGTACAACTCCCCGGATGACTTCTACTACATCGACTGCTTGGACGTGCGGAAGTCTAACTGGATGAGATACGTGAATCCGGCCTACTCCACGGAGGGACAGACCCTCGTGGCATGCCAGATCAGGCAGGAGATATTCTTCTACACCTGCAGGCCCGTGCTGCCCAACGAAGAGTTGACCGTCTGGTACTGCAGGGAGTTTGCTGAAAGACTCGGCTATCCCCTCACTGGAGAACTGATGCTTTTGAGGATAAGTAAGTGACTTCAAACACTTTCCCGCTCTGGGAACACCAAACTCTGACGTTTTGACTGTTGCCAGTCACGAAGAATAGATTGGATTTCTATAAAAATAGTTGCGGGTGACATAGCTCTACGAGAATCCTTTACTTTTTAGCACGTCACTTCCCGTAAAAAAATTGTCACGATTATTTTTAACAGCACTGACATCTGCTGGAAAATGGAAGAATGCGAGAACAGCTGGATAGATTGACCAATGCTGGAAAAAGGGCAGCCTTTGCCATCGCTCGACTTAACTACCAAAGAGATGGCGGACGATTGAAACGTTCATCGCTGGCCACAGCTGGCTGCTTGCGCTTGCCACAGCTGCCATCGCTTGACGACAGCTGGCTGTGCCGCACAGCCAGCTGTCGTCAAAAAAGGGTCTCTAAATCTGTGGCACGCGATGAACGTTTCGATCATCCGCCATCTTGCTGGTAGTTAAGTCGAGCGATGGCAACGGCTGCCCTTTTTTAAGCACTGGGAAAGGATTGCGCCTCGAAGGGTTAAACACTTTTTTCCGTGAAAGTTGATGAAAATCCTGGTTTTTCGTCTATCTATCCATGCTCTAACTGCCATTAGGGGACCGGTGGCTTGGGGGTTAAGGTTCTGTCCCCCTCCAGGTTAATCGCCTAAGCGTGCGTTCGTGGGTTCGATTCCTATTCAATCCCTTTGCTGTTTAAATTTCCTTTCTCTGTGATTCTTAAACCTGCCTGTGTGTTATCCACTTCATTCGACGAGTATTTACAAGCAGTTCTTGAAACCAAGCTTACAAAACCGAAAATGAATGTTCCAGATTCAACAATTGCCATAAATTGGCATAGATTACAGCGAAATTTATTATGCATCATTGATGTGTGTTACGCCGTGTGTCATACTGAAAAAAGCGCGAATAGCTCATTTGCAGTGCCGACCAGGCAGTGTAGTGGCTAACAAACCACTCTATTGCACCTTGGATCCAGGTCAATTTCTGGGTTTGGGTTGGCTGTTAACTTGTTGTTTGTTTGTTTGTGAACATATATTTCGGATTTGTCTGCTTGGCCTGAAGCTCGCTTATAAATCCACGTCAGAAGGACAACACAAGGGGGGGGATGCCCACCGTGGGGGTCTTTCTAAAGGGACTCTAGTTTCTCTAGTTCTAGGTTCTAGTTTACTCTAGTTTCGGAGAAAACCACGGAAAACTCCGAACGTTTAGATCGACACCGCGTGATGGGATCCGAACCCGTAACCTTCACACTTCGGGCGTCTACCATTTTCAGTACAGAATGGTGAGGCCTGTTAACTTATCAATCCCTTCCTAAGAAGTGACGTTGGCCGTATTGCTGGTTGCCGCCATAGTAAAAAGGCCAATAGTTTGGGCTCTAGAGGCGGTGTATGCCTGGTGGTCAAGTGCGGGCCCTTAAAGAAAAGTACACCTAAAGTTATTTACAGGGTACACAAAAGAACTTAAATTCACGATCTGTTGGTAGCCATTGTTTAAGGTGCACTAAAGATTTCCATTTACTTGCAAACCAAAAAATTATAATCTATATAATTTATAATTATATGTATTATATTTTTAACAATATATTTAATTTATAATTTTTTATAAAATAATTCTCTCTGTATAAAACACTATGTGTAGCATGGATGGATAGCTCTTTAATGGGACAGACTAAAGGATTCTTTAAAAACTAGGCTCTAAGATCAGTGTATAAAAAAAGGCTTATACTCATTTCACATACAAACCGTCGTGAAATCGTTTTGAGTGGACAGATCGATTACATTCAGTTTCGCGCGAAGCCAAGCAGTAGAAACCACTTTGGCAGGTGGTCACACGGCCATGAAAACGATCTGGAGCAAAACGCATCCTGGTTGGTCTGTCTATTCAAAATTGTTTCGGAACGGCTTGAGTGTGGAATCGGTATTAGTGTATTAATTGTCTTAGCATGTTCGCTTTCCTTCATCTCAAAGACATGGTGGAACTCCCCTTCTGAGTCTATCGCTGCTTTCAAACGGCGTCTTTAAATACTTGACCATTCAAGTACAATAACTCTACAAAGTATTAGGTTCAATACTTGACCACTTGACCATTCCAATTTGACCATTTCAAGGTAAATGGTCAAATTGGAATATTCAAAAACTCAGGGAGGGGAGAATAAATACAGAAACGAGATCGCTACAATTTTTGAGACGAGGTAAGTCAACAGGTTAAATATTCTTCATGCCATACACATGCTCAAATATGTTTTGATGAGCTCAAATGTGTTGGAAAGTGTTTTGTAATCGATGCATACTGATGCATGACTGTTTATCTTTCTTGATTATTTGGTCTTTTTGTCATTTAAAGTAATCATCGTTAGCTTCTAACCTGTAACATGCTCAAGTCAAGCGCATCCCGACAGTTAAATTATAAATTATACGGTTTTTCTTTGAAAGATTTAATTCCTTTAGTTATATTGATCGGAGTGCTTTGGAACGCATTGTTTAAAAAATCTCATACAAAGTTAAGGTATAGCAATTGAAATTTGAAAATTACTGTTAAAAATATTCCTTTAAAATATATTTGATGTGCCCAAAACCTTTCTTTCGTAAACGATTAATAAGTATACTCCCTTTTCAGGGCAACACATGACTGCTGAGCGTAATTCACTTTCAAGCTCAAGAAACTCAACCTCAACCTCAAACTCAACAAACTCAACATCAACATCAACCTCAACTTCAAGCTCAAGCTCAAGCTCAAGCTCAAACTCAACCCCACGTCCAAGCAAAAGTAAAAGTCCAAGTAAAAGCACAACCAAACGATTGTCAGGTTGCAGTGATGATAAAAAACTGGACAAAAACGATGATGATGATGAGCCCCCTACACATCGATTCCTTTCTCCAGGACCGCCACCGCTCCAGTCAGTTGACACAGATCTGCCTCACCCTCCTCCAGATGAACATCCACCATCTGAAAAGGACAGTTGCGGTCGCAGCGATGAAGGATATCACAGTCACGGGACCCATGACGATCCTCTGACGCCGCCAGAAGGCGATATTTCCGACGAAGATTGCGTACTGGACTTCAGTACGAAAGATCGCATGGAACGAAGCCATGAAGCTGACGATGAAAATGAAGAAAACAAGACCCAAGACTACTCTAAATTCAGGGAAGCCAAGTTCAAAATGTTCAAAGCTCTTCACTACAGAAACAAAGACAAGAAGGAAGACGTAGCTTCTAAAGACGAGGAAAATGTTGATTCAACAGAGAAAGAAAGTGAGGTCCATCAGAGGCCGGTGATTGTTTCACCAATCCCTCCCCGTCAAGAACAATATGGGATTGTGGAAGAACCGAAGCAGCTGGAAGCTTCACAACCACCTCAGTCTGTTACGCCTCCTAAACTGCAGGAAGCCTTGTCGAAGAGAGGGTCTTCTGCGTTTGTTGCGTACGAAAGCAGTTCTGCAAAAGCGCTTAGATCAATAATTCCAAGCAGTTTGCCGTTGCCTCCGCCTAATCTTCCACCGCTTGAGGGAGTGCCACCTCCGGGAATACTAGAAAATTTGCTTCTGCGACAAAGAGGAGAAGTGGGGAGATCACCACCTTTAGAGGGTCCACCCCATATTCCTTACGCTCGCCCACCTCCTATTACAGAACCTGTACGAGTGATTGTTTCAAACGATGTTGTCCCTTCAAGATCAGATGCTCATATCAGCAGTACTAATCACTCTCCTCAAAGATCTGAACATGTTCCTTCATATCAGCAAAAGAAAGGAACAGTTCTGCAATACGGGGGATCCAGTCCCGAAATGAGAAGTCCAGATTCGACTGACAAGACGCCTGCGGCTTTGAACCGGCACAGCCCACCGTATCCACTAGCTGCTCCTTCTGCAAGCTACGTCTATAGCATGCCACCGATGTTTTCACCCGCTCATTTCAACATGTACGCTTATTCGATGCCACCAGAAGGTACGGTGAATGGATTTGGTCCCAAACCGACTGATTACGCTCAAAACCATCATCACTCACCTGCTTCTTTTCTGTCACGTGTTCCCTTGAAACCGAAATCTCCATACAGCAACGGCGTCACATCTCCAAACCATAATCATCATTTACAGAACAGTCCCCAGTCATCCCCACCAAACGGCACTCTTTTAATGAATGGATATCCGATGAATGACTCTAACAGCACTAGCCCTACAGGATCCAGTAGTTCACATAACAGCGCGAGGGGCTATCGCTCTCTACCTTATCCATTGAAGAAGAAAGACGGAAAGATGCACTATGAGTGCAACATTTGCATGAAGACGTTCGGACAGCTATCCAATCTCAAGGTTCACCTGAGAACACATTCGGGCGAGCGCCCCTTCAAATGCTCCGTCTGCACAAAAAGTTTCACACAACTGGCTCATTTGCAGAAGCATCACCTCGTTCACACTGGCGAAAAGCCACACCAGTGCGACGTTTGCAAGAAGAGGTTCAGCAGCACCAGCAACCTTAAGACCCACCTTAGACTTCATAGTGGCCAGAAACCGTACGCTTGCGACCTCTGCCCGGCAAAATTCACCCAGTTTGTCCATCTGAAGTTGCACAAAAGACTGCACACGAACGAGAGACCCTACACGTGCCAGACCTGCAAGAAGAAATACATAAGTGCTTCAGGTCTCCGTACCCACTGGAAAACAACATCCTGCCGACCCAATGCGGTACCTTTGGATGGAATGGACTTGGACAAAGTGTACGATTACATGTCGTCCGAAGATTACAGCAATTTGGATGGCAGTGGAAGCGAGGATTTATCCGAAATCATGGACCAAGGGGAAGAAGGCAGCGCTCCCCCTTCCCCGGACTGTCACTCTTCTGTTACCATGCCTCACATTCCACGTCCAAACGGTGAATGCATTATGGCCAACTAAAGCGTAAAAATTATCCAAGTTTGCATTTTTCTATCTGTGAAATAAGTCTCGGGAGTTTTTGAAAACCACTGAAATTTGTTTTATCGATAATTCTTAGCATAAATGTATGTAAATATATTAGCATTTATGGGAGCAGATGTGTTGTCTTTAATGGATTAAACATTGTTTAAGCATATGAAAAGTTGACAATCAATTTACAGATCGCAGGATGAATAAATGTTCCATCGAACAATTTGATTAAAAAGATTCAATACCGTAAGAATTGTAAAATGAAAGCTTCATGTCGTCTCAAATAAGTCTTAACCAATAAGTCCAAATCGGACTTTTTCAGTCTTAATAAATGTAATACTGATTTCCCTAATCCCAGATTGTGACAGAGATGCGAAACTGCAAACTTGGTTTTTTAAGCTTTTGCGGGGAAAGCAGGACTTTTTCCAGCTAACGTGATACATTTTTATTGTTTGTTATCTCCTCTTTTATGTGTTTAAGTGTAAGTGTGTGTGTGTGTATGCTCGTGTTTGTACAGAAAAAAAATCTTATTTATTGAAATCATAGTTTCATGTGACTATTTTTATTTTAGATGTAGTTTATTTATTTATTGTGGGGATTTCAGTGAAAGGTCTCCGTATTTCTTAAAAGTTTCTTTACTTTTTCTTTAATGTTAGTTTTACTAATAGCGTGTCCAGAAAAAAATGTCATAGAATTTCTTATCAAATTTAATGAATTTTACATGTAGAAAGTGGGAAATGAGTGTCTAACTAAACTATGCATAAAATTTCCAGTTATTTTTATCACATTATGTAGATTCCTAATGTGTGATGAGTGCCAATTTTTATTATTATTTTAACAAATGTTATAGTTTTTAAATAGTAAGTATACAACTATGCACTTCCCATTCTTAATCAGTTTTAGTAAGTTTCAAACTGTTTAACCTCGGGAAGACGAACTATATATATGGCCTCCCACAAAATTTTCCTTTTGGTTGATATTTAAAATTTCATTACTAAATGCAAACATAATATCGGGAAGTTTCTTTTATGCCTTTATAAAAATTGCACTAAAAAAAAGTGCTAACTTTTTTATAATGATGACATTAAATTTCTTTTTGTATCATTCTGTAGATGTAACTTAGATGTTTTAAAATTTTTTAAAGGTTACTTTTATTTCAATAAGTAAATATGTTGTACGCTTTCAGTCTGAAAAAAAAATTGCATGTAAAAACTTAAACTTCAAAAATGAAGATGACGTCTGTAATTGAATTTTAAAAAGTTATTTTGATAACCAACCCCTTAAAAGTAATTTATCAAATAATGGTAAATATGCGCATATCAATCTTTCTGTTTTTTCTCATTTGTTCGAAACTTTACACATATATGCTATTTTATTAGCTGAAAAATAGTTTTCCATTCAATCTCGAAATGTTTGAGCCCAATAATTACTTTTAATTAATTTACTTATTTATTTATTTTTCCTCAACAGTTAGCATATTTTTCTGCGTTTACTGATTAATGCAAATTTTGATTCGTGAGAGTTTATCATCTCTTCTTTTCCATCTTAACAAGATATGACTGTAATTAAAAACTGTTTAGAAGTTCGATTAATGTTAAGTTTAATATTTCTGGACTAGTATTAAGATAAAAATAATTAATTCAGTACCTACAATAATATTTTAGTACTTCAAGTTTGTTTCATTTATACTTTGCCTTTAAATAATTCAATGCGAATATAGAATAAATAAACTTAAAACTATTTTAATTAAATAGCTTACTTATTTTTTATTTTAACTATCAGACTTTTCCTTATAAGTTACGAAAATTTTAGCAAGAAAGAAACCCATCTAAGGAGCAACTCGAAAGTATCTTTTTTATATATAAAAGTATTTACTTATTATTACTATTATTGAATTCGGCATCTGACACTTAACAAATGCTGATCATTTTTTAAAGAACTAAAATAGCGAATGTAGAGTCTATCAGTTTGTATCAAAATGCTATATTTTTCGATTTCAGGTGTCCTTTAACTGTGCGTAAATTCGAGTATTATCTTTATAGTATTGAATGAAAACGGTTATAACATTGATTTATTCCCCCATGAAAATAGTTGATAGATAAGGTTAAAACTGTTCTTTGACAGAGATAAAACTGTTTTTGATAAAATAAAAATGTGCTTCTGACTACTTATTTATATCTTTAAAGTGAATTGCATGGAAGAAATACTATGACATTTATATAGAATCTTTTTTAGTTTCTGTTAATGATATTTTTAGGATGTCAAACTTGAAATGAAAACTTTTTTATGTAGAGATTAAATTATAAAATCTAGAATTAGTTATATATTTTACAATGGTGGTGCAATTATTTTTCTCGTGTGCGATTGGAATTATAGGTAGCCACATACATATCTTATATGTTTTTGTAAAATAATTATTTAATGTTTATTTCTAAATACACTGCCATGTTTTTTTCTCTATTCCTATTAATTTTTATATGTTATGGTTTATGAATATCTAATGGAGTTATTTTGTGCGCCTATTTTCTTTTATGTGATGGTAAGATGCTCTATGATAAGCTTATTTCAATTGATTTTTATTTTGGTCTGTATGATTTTTGATCCGTACCCTGTAAACTGGTATATTGTCAGCAACTTATTCTAACTTCCATGAATGACGACGCTATTGTTAATATTCTGTACACACCTTGCTGGAACTCCCAACTGAACCACTCTAATCACATCCTGTTAACTTGTGTTTAGCCGAAAAAATATGAAACTTCAATGTGAATAGGTGCTGAACATAGCATTGTTAATATACCCGAAAATTTAAATTCATCATAATAAAGATTTTATACTATAATGTAGTTTCTAAACTAAAATATATCATTGCTGTTGTTAAAATTTTAAGTTGTACTTTGGTGAGTCATCACAATATTACGCATAATTATTGCACAATTGGGCTAATTTAGTTCTTTCAAAGCAAATTTAGTTCTTTTTTAAGTGTGTATACGAGGGAGGAAATTGCATAAAATTCAGCGTACGCAAAGAGAGGGTGAGAATCCAGGAAGCCCTGAACGCTTCCCTTTTTTTACGTATCGAGACAGTACCCTTAAAAGTCATCAGCATTCATGAACTCAGGATTAATCTATTAGCGCCCATCGTCCCAGTTCTTTCTTTTGATCTTCAGCGTACAAATCTCGACCTCCCATCGGAGTATTCAAAGACCGATGCGCCGAAGCAACACCGTCAGCGGGAAGGATAATTTCTTTCATTGCGTCTTGAAAATGACTGAAATGTCTGAAAATGACATTTAAAAGATTTTTATGTGGTTTGGAGGGGGGGGGGATGCGTACACAACTGCTATGAACCCTTCTCCAGCCATAAGCTGCATTTGAATCCTCGTAAATCTACATTTAAAGTAAGAATCAGCATGCAAAGTGTGTACAGAATACGAATCTGAAGTGTTTGTTTATTTTTGACTGGAAAAAAAATATTGTTTATTTCTTATTAACAATTTATCTGTACTATTGTGTTAGAACCACTTCAATAATTGTAAAACTATTTATTTCTATCGCACACTGACTTTAAGGGTTGATTTTTCTTGTCTTCCACATTCTTTTTCTTTTTTACTAACTCGGTTTTTTCTCGACTAATTGCTTCGTGATTGGCATTTTATTTCGAATCAAGTCCCGTAATCACTCTCACAGTTCAGGATTTCATGACGAATTTTCCATATTATTTGCATAACTCACCAAAAGAACTTCTAGCGTCTCACTATAATTTCACACCCTAAGTTTACTCTTTTTTTTAATTATACGATGATTTTATTCTCTGTCTTACTTTTTAGTCTTTTATATCATTACTTATGTTTCGTATTACCTTAAAACTTTTTCTTTTTAAATCGTTGTTAGGATATTTCACCAGTGGAGAGTATGATAGGTTGAAGCCACATTAAAGTGTGTCGATTCTTATTTGCGTGATAATTATTTTTAAAAATTCTTTCTTATCAAATCATAATTATCTATGCAGTACGATGTTTGAGGTGAAGTTGTTATTTAAGTATAATCCAAGAAGCTAATTTTAAAAGTGAGTCTCAAATTTTTATTTAAATTGAAAATACAAATGCATTGCTTCTACATTGTAAAAATTGTTATATTTTAACTCTTCTTGAACGAGTATGTGTTACTATTTGAATTTTTAAGAAAGAATTTTGCTAAATATTATTTTTTTATTTATAAAAATGTAATCAAGTTTCGCTCATGGTCAGATGAATTGATCTTCATTCATGGTACATCGACTAGATTTGATTCATTTAAATACTATTTAATCTCGAAAAATTATCCTTGTAACTCTTTCCTTTATGAAGGAGTAACAATAATTTTATTTTTTAAATAAATATTTTATCCTTCAAAAGTAATAGTCTAAAAAATTTATAACTAACTCCTGAAATTTTATCACGTGAAAATATTTTTCAGAATTAATAAATAAATAAATAAAAGAAACACGTAAGAATGAAACTTTTAAATTTATGCTATGAATCTTACGTTGAAATCTTTTAACTTTATTTAACGTTAAAAATGCAATTTCGATTCTTCTTAAAAGCACAGCATAGTTTACTAGTACATTCTAATTATTCTATAAACATGGAATATGTGGATAATCATAAATTTTCATCATTCTTGCTCTGAAACGTGAGTATTGGAAAACATAGCTGTAAAAGGTCAATCTAACTCAATTATTTATTACTCTTACAATGCAAAAGTGATGTGAGTATCAAAACATTTGTTTTAATAAAACAAAGAGTTGATATTCACGTGAATTAAAAAGTATTCGTTTACCTGGATGAAATTCAACGCAATTTTATTTTTTTCTGTGAATGTAAGAAGTTAAACGTACATGTTTACTCAACTCGTTCCGACTGAACATCAATTCGAAATAGTTTAAGCGGCTAAGAAATTTAAGATATGTTAAGTCATTCATTGGATTCATTTCTTATCTTTATGTTCATTTTCTTCGCCTTATCACCTGTGAATCTTACATTCTACATTTCGTTTCGCACCTTATGCTATCATTTTTCCTATTTTCGCCAGTGTTTCTGTTATTTTACGTGTTGTTTTTTATTTCAAAAAGAATGTTTGGAAAGTTGTATATAGAGAGAAGGTGGAGGATTTTTTAAAGCAAACTGTGAGTGGATCTTACGGTATTTCATGAAAAAAAATTCTATGAAGACGTCAAAATGTCGGTCAGGAAATTTCATAAAACATTTTTCTTCAAAATGGTTGTTGAAAAAAGGATTTTCACTCTTAACTTTCTCGGATTATGACGTTAATTTGAAACAATATGTTTAACTAATAAGTTTTCTGTTTAAAAAATTTTGGTACAGAAATTTCGATGAAAGTCCGTGGCCAAGTTTAATTTTAAATGCACGTGCGTAGGAATCTATGATATATAGTAAGAGCGTATTTCAATCAAAATCATGTGATTTCGATACATAAATACAGATAAACTAATTATGTCAAGCCCTTCAGAATTTTCAGAATACCTCTTTACAAGTTGTACCGTACTCAGTAATGAATGATAAAGCCTGTATCAGGTGTGAAACTTCCAGAAAACATTCTTAAAAGACAAAAATTTAGCAAAATGTGTCATTCTTTGAAAACTTTAGCTATGCAACTCCATGTTGAAGAAAATTTTCAGAAGGTTTCATAAAGGAAACTGTTGTCGCATTTATTACAGTGTGTAAATGCAGCTTCCGAAGAATTATCCTTGAATTTTTTCAAGTCCCTGGAGCAATTAGTTTGTCTTCATTTGTGTATAAAGTCTGTGCGGGAGATTTCGTTTCTTAGAACACCACCCTTAATTTAAGTACAGGATGACAATTATTGAGCTACATGAAATAAAAAATAAATTATTCAAAATCTACTTAATTCTAGAATGTAATGCAAATTTTGAAAGTAATTACAAATATTCAGGTTTAGTTTGTGATATGTTTGATATGCTTCCCATCGGTGACTGCGATGTGGCGCAGCTGAATAGCAAATTTCCGTGCAACATGCTGAATTGCCGAGGGTTCTTTTAAATCAAGTTATTAATTGCTTGATTATCTTAACACCAGTCCAAGTTGTCTTCAGCTTGTACTCGCTTGCAAATTTCTTTTGGTCTGCAATCGGGCCGTTACTGCTCGAGTAGTAGGCTTTGGTGACCGATGTACGTTCAGAAACATTTCATTTTGACATTTTCACTTAAACCCTTTCACTCCCACTGCCCCATATATATGACTCTCTTTTCAGTCCGAGAATTAAAACATTGTAAATGCGATTGAATTTTCCTATGCTTAATTCATGAATATAAAAGCTTACTTTCAAAAAAATTCTTATGATCACAAAATGAGGAGTGTTAACTATTACTTTAAACTGATATATTTTTAAGAAAAATATTAATCGTCCATACAATGGATGTCAGAAATCAGCCTATCACTGCAAGCATTAGCAAAAATTACAGAAAGTTATTCAAACAGTCTGGGGACAACTGGGTTAAAAAAAATGAACGACATCAACAATTAGAGTGGCCATGCTCAAAATCTTAACATGTCCTTTATAAAACCGACCAATTTTAACAGAATCTTGCCAACGGCTCAAAAGTTAACAATGCCCCCCCCCTTCTCTCCTCTCTCAATGATTGTCACCCTACATAAAGTGAAACAAACTTTTCCTTTTATGTGGTGTTAATGTTTCCCGGTTAAAGGTAATACCCCATTCATTTATTCAAAAACACACATTTCTTTTGCTTTCACATTTCAATTGAACACGCATACTTGTGTAAAAACAAAAATTTTGCTCCCGGCAATGATAGAAAGTATTCCTAACGTGCATGAAAAATCTTTTGCCCATCTTACCAAAGTATTTAGTTTGGTAAATTTGAATGAAACTTGGTTATTGTTTTATCTTCCCACATAAAATATTTTTAATAATAAAGCCTTTAACAAGAAATGATTTGTATTCACAATTCTATAAAAATTTATAATAAATATCCGATAAAAAATTCGATTTTCTTAATTCCGTGGCATCTTTTCTAAAGTATCTCTCACAGCAGAATTTTAAAAATATTTTTACTATCAAACTTTTAGGATAAAATGTTAAACAAAAGTATTAAAGAAAATTTAAAATACTTAATAGTAATTTAATTTTATATTCCGTAGTAAGAAATAGAAGAAAAGAAAAATAATAGACAAAAACCGAAAATTAACAGAAAATGGAGATATATACTTAAATGTACATGATTGAAAATAAACATTTAAATGACAAATATAATTTCTATCAGATCTTCGGTACTGTTAATTTCTATTAAGATTGTAAATTTCTAAATTTTCATTGGATTTAAATTTTTATTAAGAAAGCTGGTTGGAACTAAGATGAAGATTTGAGAAATAATTAAGATTTAATTTTCTACATAGTTTAAACTTATTTACATAAAGAAATAAAATTTATACATAAAAAGAAACATTAGAGCGGAATGTCTACTGAATTTGCGAATTTTCATATGAATGTCACTTAACACTTGAAAAAAAAAAATGTTTTCATTTTATTCGACTTTTGAGTATTTTCCATCGACGTTAAATTTAATTCAAGCTCACTATGTGATTTTACCTGAAATACCATAATTTCCTATCAAAGTTGTGAACCGCTAAAATTTGACTGCCAAAGTTGTAAATATTTGGAACATTGTGATATGCATTTTCTGGAATGAATCCCACACCATTCTTTTGCAGTGCCTCAAGGTTAAATGATGTTAGAGATGTTTAATTATCTATTGAAAAACTTACATTCATTTATTGTTGTATAGATAGGTTGATTAAAGTTTGATTCGATGTTCGATTTTTGTTGTAGATGTTGCTAATCAAATTACTCGAGTTCATTCCACTTTTACGGTCTTGTGGTTTATAACTTGTTTTATGATATCTGTAAATTTTTGTTGATCTTTTAAAAGTTACTTATTTGATCATGTTTTTTTATCTCATATAGTTTTTAGATTTTTTTCCGGTTTTTGATGTCAAAGAGGTTGCGTTAATGTCAATAAAAAGTAGTAGATAGAAGTAAAAATCATTTAAACAACTGGATAAGACTAACTTCTTGCTACGTTGTTTAATTCTTTAAATCAGCGAGATTTCTTTTTTTAATATAATGATGCATTAAGTATTTCTTTAAACAATATTATAAACAAGTTTTACTAAATATTTTTTATTTACAAATAAAATCTAATTTTGGGTATTTGCAGAGCACTTGGAAATTTTTTTTATCATGAAAGTCTGTAAAATTTCACGTTCAAATTGTTTCTAATATGGAACTTTTTTTAAACTTTAAAACATGCTTTTTCCAATAATGTCTCGTTAAATATTAATTTGTGGTACAATTAATTAGCTCCTTCATTATGTATAAGAACAGTTTAAGTTTATAACTTCATTTGTAATTATTAATTGTATATGTATTCCAAGTATTTTTATTTAAATCATAAGAAGTAGCAAAAATCTCCAGAGCTCAAAGTATTAACCTTTGAAGTAACTTGTTCTACTAAGTTAACTCATCGATTTAACGTTTGGTGAATGCAGCCATAATTAGCTCACCTCTTCATTTTATTTTTTTTTTTTAAATAACGGCTGTGCAATCTCGGATTAGGCATTTGCCTCTCAACAACCCGAAAATTATTACCATTCTAGGCACCCAGTGGGACCCTTCTATGAAGGGACGGACAAGTTAACATCCAAGCCGGGAATTGAACCCAGATCCAAGGCGTGATTAATTGGTGCTTAGGCCGTTACATCACCTGGGCAGCCTCTTCCTTTATTCAGTTCTGTATTTACTACTTTGCAGCTTGAGCAGTTTAACGCAACCTCTGACCTTATTTCTAAGTTCCTTCATTGTTTCTCTACTCCGAAATCAAAAAGAAAAAAGTTTCTGTAAATTTTTGTACATATGGGTAAGCGTTGCAAAAGAATGGGTGATGCAGTGACCATTCAAATAGCGGTTTTCAGGTGTTGTTAAGGACTTTTTTCATTTATTTTTTTATTTGTGATGGATGGGTTGGTTATTGTTGCCATTTAATGAGAGAAAAAAATAGTAGAATTCTTGTATCTTGTGCACAAACTGTGAAATTGTAAATATGCATCATTGGTTTGTAAACTGCTTTTAATGAAAAGAGCGTGAAATTTTGAATCACAATTGATTTACTTATTTTTAATATATTTCTTGTAAATTATTAGAGTAGTATATATTGAATGATTTTATTGGTGGCTTGAGATAAGAAATATTATTTCTCTTTAAAAAAGAAAGAAAGAAAGAAGAGAAGAGAAGAGAAAAAAGAAAAAAACAATAGATTGACTGGAAAATAAAGATCCATCAAATTCCGTCTTCTAAAATGTTACATACAACAAGAATACTGTAAGAAGTGAAACAATTCATTAAAAAGCAACCCTTCTGAAGTGAGTGATTGAGAGTTCGAATATATAAGCAAATTTGAAGGGCCATTTTAGTCTTCTTTAAAAAGAAGCTGTGTCAACGCTATTTGAGTGAAGAAGACTGAAAATTGCCTTTGGAAATTGCCAGTTGCGTTACTATAAGTTGGATCTCTGCACTTCAATAGTGTTGCCTTTTTAATCCAAAAACATATCGTATGTTTTTCTAAATTTCCAAAATTGTTGTACGATTAAATTGTTACGTGTTCAATAATAGTGTGTAAAGAATATAAGTTGAAAAGAATGTTGTTTTGTGCCCCGAAACAAAGTCTTAGAAACACTGGATGCCTCAGTTTCGCCTTTTTTTTTTTTTTTTTTTTTTTTTTTTTAAATTTCCTGTATACCTTTAACCATGCAATATGCTGTACTCTTATGAAGACGCCAATAAAGTTCGAACAAATCGTATGCGTACTATTCATTTTTTCCCTTGTACAAATACTGCATTTGTCCTAAGTGATACAATCCACAAAACTACCTTATTTTTGTATCCCATTCCCTAACGCTTGCTTTAAATGTAAACAAAAGGACAGGGACACGAATTGAAGAATTTTTCTTTAAAAAAGGAGGTAGCTCCAATTTGTCAAGTTCGGAGATAAAAAAACGTTTCGGTATTCGATACAAACTAACGAGGAAGGCAGCTCTGTCTCTCTGAGCAACGCAAGAAATAATGATTGGAGCTGCATCCTTTTGGTACCAAATGAAAGATTGTAAATGTATGCTGAGTTATACCACTTTTCAATGACTCTCGAAGGGGCGAAATATCACATTGGAAAATCGCGTTTCAGGCGCTGTACACGAATTACCAAAGAAAACAAGTATCGCATAAATACATGATTCTTTTGCTAATATTGGTATTGTATGCCTTGAGCCCGGGTTCGAATCCCGGTTTGGGCAATGGTGTTAATTTGTCCTTCCCTTCATAGAGGGTAACGCTGGCCGCCCATTGGATGCTCCCATAATAAAATGACCAGTAATTCGGGCCTTAGTAGTGGCGAAGGCTTGATGAGCAAGTGCCCGCCCATTTTAAAAAAATGGTAATGCATAGTAGTACCTCCCTAACTTTGTTTAAATTTATCTGAGACTTTTCATGATAAAAGGCTGAAATTTTATACATACCTCATTGATACATGGGGCACATTTTACTGATTGGGATTTTTTTTTTCATTAGGGTGCCGTATAAAAATTTAAATTTGTATTGTTAAGATTGAATCTCCAGAAAATTGTAATCGATACCATAAACTTCTATACCTTTTTTTCAATAACTTTGTAATTTATTGTACATCTTTAGTGTGGCGCAGCGAAAGGGATGGTCGAGGGAGTCCGAACCCCCTCTACGAGTCTAGTCCGTTTCTTTATGAGCAGGCCCTGTTTATCGACAGGGAAAATAGGGACCGTGGGTCCACCAGCAAAGTTTCTGTATTTTTTGTTAGTATAAAAAAGTCCTGTATCAACCTTTAAATGGAAAAATAAGCTAGAATTCCACAGAAAGACCTGAACATAAAGCGCCTCCTTCGGAATTGATCATACGCTTGCCCAGAGCCTGACTATGACATTTTAGAGCCCTAGGCTCTTTCCAAATTTTGTGTCTCTATCTATAGTGGCTCAATTTTTTTGCCCCTATATATAAAAGTAAAATTTTGGCCCTTTCCTGCAGGTGTGACCAAGGCCACGTGCTCCGAGTACCCGTGCAAAAATCATGACGTGCACTTGCCAAAATTGAAATTAATCTAGCTATTACTGCAGCTAGTATGAAAATTATGAAATGCAGTATATAATGTAATGTATAAACAAGTGAAATTTCTGAACAATGAAAAAAATTACTTACGAAAAGACTAATGGAAAGTTTTCATGAGAGATCAGGGCCTGATTTAGAAAAATTTACTAGGGATGAGCAACCCTATCACTAGACTTGAAATTTCCAAAATTTGTCCACAAAAAAAAGGAAAAAAAAAAAAGAATGACTGAGAAAGTACCACTTTACCAAGAATTATGTAACTGAAGATCAGGAGCCTAGAACATTATCAAATAAAAGCAATAAACCATAATAACATTATTGTGATTTAAAAAATGTAAAATAAAAAAAGAAATTGAATTTAGAATTTTTTTAAATGAAAATTTCGAAGATGGAGCAGAATATTCCGGGCACCCCTAGGCTCAGGCCTAGTGAAAATCAGTTCCTGTAAGAGGGTGTTAAATCCGATCCGCCCCCCCCCTCCTCTCTGGAAAAAATGTTATGGCATAACTGGCAAACTGCTGCATCCTTATGATCAATTTTTATGGAATAGAAGCCTAGGTCAGTGTTTTTGGGACACCCTATCCCCAAAAAAAGTTTCATTACATATATATATATATATATATATTATAAAAAATAAGCCTTCTAAAGCCTTCTGAAGAGAAGGCATTAGAAGGCTTTTTCGGTTCAGGCTTTTTCGGTTAGAAGTAAAAGTTTCGGTCGAAGCGAATGTACATGCGAATTGGTATCGTTTTATGTATGTTTTTTATACAAAGTTTTCATTTATTTTATAAAACTTTGTGTGGCGAATGATTTCGCAGAAACAAGAATTTTTTACTCCCTGTCGTTAAAATGCATCGTCGCAAAGGGTCTTGTTTCGTCTTCACACTTCTTTCGAACAATAGGATTGCCTCACATTTCTTCAGACGGTCCAAAGCATATATCGATATCCCTTGAAATCGCAATATAGTCCCACGCATAGGTGCACTCACGGAGGGGGCTATGGCGGCTCACCCCCCTCCCCGAAAGGTGGAAAGTTAGACGTGGAAAGCATTAAAAATTGAAAATTGTCTCTAATGAAATAATTTTTTTCTTTTACAAAATTGTATCGGAATTATTTCTAAAATATTTATTTTTTTACCGAAAATGATGTTAATTTTTAAATAAATACTTACATATACAAATAAATACTTACAGATACAGATAAAACGCAGTTAAACTCGGTTACAACTTGAATGAAAAGATCACATAATTATTTGACTCTATAACAAGTTACTTTGTTTGTGTTCTATGGGCAAGTCAAGTGATACAGAATATTTTGACGTTATAAGAGAGTTATAACTCTATAATCGAGGTCACCATAACAGCGTTCAGAAATATTTGTAGCCCCACCCCCTCCCCTAAACTAAAATCTTGGCTGCGCCACTGGCCTCACGCTCTCTTCCTTAAAATCTACTTTCTTGGGATTCTACTATACATTCTTGGTCTGTAGAAATCTGACAGTAAGTATGGAAATTAAGATGGTTTTTCATTTCGAACTCAGTCTTACATTAAATATCCCACTCCGAGTCTAGTACATTTTTTGATAGAGAACCTTGCTCCTCCCCTGACAAGTTATTCCGACGCCGCTATTACTTCTCAGTTGTGTTTGTAACTTCCACTTTCTGATGTTTTGCCGAGAGTTCCAGGTGTTATGTTTAATAGTGTTGCAGAATACTCTGCTTGTTTCCTGAGTTCGTCGTTCTAAAGTCCAGTAGGTGTAGAAAGTTCTAGTAAAGAGTCCACTTGTCCGGATGGAACACGAGCTTTATTGCTTCTAGAACTTCGTCGAACAATCCGCTGTACAAAATTCACAAGCACAATGAGACAGTTTAACGTGCTTATAACAGTCCGCTTAGTACAGAAGCTTTCACAAATGCTGTATTTCTCTCACAAAATAAAACACTTGTACAGGCAAACATTCTGTGGAAATATACGAGGGATATCGTATGCAGTCCCTCAAGACACAGCCAAAGAAGAATTTACACACAGCACTTAAAAACAAAGCTTCATAAAGGCAAACGAAAATATCGCTTCTATCGCACAATTCGCTGAGCAGCGTACTCATCGGAAGCTCGATAACACACTGAACTGGAGGTCTGCCATGCTTGTATTTATAGTTGACGCAGAAGCTACAAGAAGCTTCCAGAAAAATCTGTTTCCCGAAGATTCCACATAAAGAGAGACTTTTGATGATTACGTTATACAAGAGAAATAAAGTAATATTTGGCTACTATATAATACTATTGCAGGAAACAAACTTTTTAGGCCCCATTAGAAAAATCGCGACAAACGTCCAAAATGTCGCCGAACTTGGCGATTTTTGGTGAAATATCACCAAATTTCGCGTCAAAAATAAGTCCTCAAAAGTGAAGTTAGCGAAGGCCTATGGCCGATATTTCTTGAGATATCTAGAAAATGCTATAGAATCAATGCAGAAACATTAAACTCCATATCTCGCGTTCTAGTTGACCGATTTTGATGCAACAAAAAGCAAAATTTAACTATTTGACGCGTAGAATACGAATTTTAAACTGCTTTAAACCCCAGAACAGCGGAATGCCCCAAAAATTCGTTACAACAGAGATAATGGCTTGCCATGTAATGATTTTTGATAAAACGATGAGTGTGTTTTTTAAGGAAGTGTTTTATTTTGTTGTGATCTTAACATCAGTTCTGTTTTCTTTTAATGTTCTAAATTTACGCCGGATTTACAGCCTTAAGGCTGTTCTACCTGAAAACGGAGGATTTCGGTTGATTTTCGACCAAGATAGGGAATAAACTTATAATCACATAACTTTGAGAATTTTCAGAATGTTTCCTCTAAAACTAGAATAAGAACTGACATTGCGATAAAATTTGAAAAGTTATTTAATTTTTTTTTAAATATTATTAAACATGACACTTTTTTAGAGAAAACGCTATTTTCTCGAATTTTACCCAAGATTAGAAATAAATTTACGATGATATAATTATGAAAATTTTCAGAATGTGTGCTCAGAAACTAGATTGGGAACTGACATTGAGATAAATTTTGAAAAACAATTTAATTTTTTTTTTAAATAGTGAAACTTGGCACTTTTTCAGAGGAAAACGTTTTTGATAGACTTTCACTTAAGATGAGAAATGAACTTATGATGCTAGAACTATGAAAATTTTTGGACTGTTTCTTCAGAAATCATACTGTGAACTGAAACAAATTTCAAATTTGAAAAGTTACTTCATTTTTTGAAAAAAAATTATTAAACATGCCACTTTTTCGGAGAAGTCTGCTTTTTGGTTAACTTTCACTACAGATAAAAAATAAACTTACATTCCTAGAACAATGAAATTTTTCAGAATATTTCTTCGGGAACTGTACTGTTGACTACTGCAAATTTAAAATCTGAATAACCAGTCAGTTTTCATAAAAAGAAAGAAGAATAAACATTGTTTTTTAAACTCAAATTCAAAATTGGCTGACTGAAAAATTTTCTTTCAAAAGTAACTTTGAAGTATAAATTTATAGATGTATTTAAGAATGTTTTGGGGCCAAAAATGTACTGCATTTTGCTTTTTACAAATTTTATAATTGAAACTCGTAATTGTTTATGAAACCTAATGAACATGACTTCTGATCAAGATTTAAAATAAAATTACAGTAGAAAAGCTGCTGAAAAATTTATAATGGTTCTTCTGAAACTACTTTACGATGCTTCATGAACATTAAGTTTATAGGAGCAATTTAATTTAAAAAAAAATAAATAAATGAAGATGATATTTCAGACGTAAATTCAAAGAATTTTAGCAGTTTTATCGCGTTTCAATCGAATTTCATTTTTAAAAATCAACTCGCACTGATCTCTAATACTTACTACAATATTTTACATCAAGAAAAGTCCATTTTATCGTTTTAATTTTAAAGTTATAATTATATTTCTAAAATTTTTCAGAGAAATTCTAAAAAATACAGCTAACGATTGTGTCCATTACATGAATAAAGATGGCGTGACATGTATGCTTGGACCCCCAAACCACCCATATTTCAAGCTTTTCCCCTAGTCCCCGATTCGACTTTCGCTCGTCAGGTTAAACAGCCTTAACACCCCACTTTAACCCCTCCGCGAAAAAATATCTTGCGTAGGCCGCTGTGAGAAATTATCGGGTGACTAGCCCTTCAATGTTTTAAAGTCTAACTGACACAATCATTTTTCAAAGTATTCAAACGGATATACATATACAGTGTGATCGCTAAAGTCCGTGGTCACCCCAATTATTCTGAACGACAGGAGCTATAGTCATAAAAGTGGGTTTCTGGTACAGTAAAGCTGCCATGCGCTACTCAATAACACCGCTTACAGCACCAACTGGCGGCTTAATTTGGAGTTAGCGTTCTTATCTCAAAAACGGTAGGAGATGTGAATAAAAAGTCAATTACAAAATTGTTCAGCATCATCTATTTATTAAGAAAAGACATCTAGAAAGCATTAATGTTAAAAATTGAAAGCATAAAATGTAAGAAGTAATAGCGTATTACTAATGCTTTTGCCAATATGTCACCTGCCAAATTGTACAATTGTAGACCAGCATACAGATTGGTATTGTTGCTGATGGAAAACACTTTTAGCATGAAGGATAATATCAAGTAAGTACAATTTTATAAAATTCAACTAGACAAATGTGCGCTTTATGCCCTCCAACCGTAGCATTGTTTTCTCAAAATAATGAGGCGCTTTTTCTTACTAAATAAATGATGCTGAATAACTTGTAACTGACTTTTTTCCCGTATCTCGTACAGCTTTTGAGATAAGAATGCTAATTCCAAATTAAGCAGCCAGGTGACGCTGTAAATGGTTTTCTTGCGTAGCGCATGGCAACTTTACTATACCGAGACCTTAGTGACCATAGCTCTTGTCGTTCAGAAATTATTGGGGGGACAATGGCCTTTAGTGGACACACTGTATATCTATATTATTTGGCCTGTTTATATCTTGCGTGATCCACTTTTGACTAAATAAATGTTAGGAAATATCCTATTCGCTTTCCATCAGTTATATATCCAATATTTGGGCCGAGCAAGCCCGTGTACGTCAAACCCGGTACACAGTCTACTGGTAGGCTGTAACACCCAGCATAGGCGCACCCACGAAAGGTAAAAAAATAAAAGTGAAAATTTCTATAAAAATAAATTGTTGTCACTAAATTCATGAAATGAAATACTTCATTGAAAGTCTCGTCTTTACGTTTTTTATAAAAATAATTTGTTTATTAAATAAATACTCACAGATAACACATGATTTTTGTACATAATTTTGGAAATACCTAGACCTCTATGAAGCATTCGATATTCTTAATTATGCACGTTTTCATGCCAAAAACGTACCGCATTTTTGCCACTAGTAAAGCCGCCGTCAAGGTAAAATTGAACATCAATTGGATTATTTTAGAAAAACAAATAAATTCGATGAAAAATATTCAACTATGAGTGCTTTTTAAAATACAGATTGTTCTCAAACACTTGAAAAACCCATTATCATTCAAGCAACTACCATTCTGCGCATAGCATGCCACTAGTATGGCTAACGTTTCGAGTCATCAAGTTTCTTCTCGTTATGTTCCATCTAATATTTCCTTTGTCTATGAATATGTAGTTGAGTGTGTGTTGCGTTGTGGGATTACGGCCAATTAGCTCAAGGCCGTACCCAGGGGGTTCACCCCCCCCCCGGATACGACCCTAAATTAGCTACACGAGGGCTCTAGGCCGAGGGGTGGGGTACACCTCCGTGGATATCTTCCTAAGGGGTCCTAATGTATATTTACGCTAAGTTTCGGAGAAAAACACGGAAAACTCCGAACTATTAGGTCGTTGGACGCGACCTGGTTTCGAACCGGGCTCCTTCCGTCTCCCAGCTATGTGCTATGCCTCTGGTGGGGCGAAGTTGACTCTTTATATGCAGTTTATATGCAGTTGAAGTTGACTAGCATGTCACAGAAAAAAAAAGACAATTATTTATGATGCTATGACCGAATTACGTTAACAGTGGGCTTGTGCTTTATGAGCTAGGGATACAGATTTTTTTGACGGTATAGGAAAGATGTCGTTAAAAACCAGTTCACTATAACCGAGTTCAATAGTATTTGTTGCCCTCCCCCACCCCAAAAAACGTTATATTAGGGGAGAAAGGGGCTAATGTGGAGAACTTGAATAATTCTGCTATTTAGCAGTTAAAATTTCTCTGCAAATTTTTGTAGATTAGCAACACTGGTATACACTCACATGTGTAGTTGGGTGACGGTAGTTGTCGTAGGTACACTTCATAGTCTGGCAGCAATTTATAAAACAAGGTTTTTATGTTGGAAAAGTAAGTTCTTGAATTGTTTTTTAATTACTAGTTTAGACTATTTTAATTCATCATTTTAAATTAAAGGAGATAGTATATTATAAATAAATACATTCTTTACATATTTTAATATTCACTTTTGGTTTGCATGATTTGAATCATCCAGTATTAAGACTAGATAAACAAACGATTGTATGGGGCTAATGTGGACACAGGGTGGTGAAGCTACTCTGGATATGTCAACACTAGCCTCATCCACATTTCAGTTGTAAAATCGTGGATTTTAGAATTATATTTTAAACTATTTATTTACTAAATTAGATTTTTATTGTGATAAACTCATTAACAAAGGTTTTTTTTTTTTTTTTTTTTTTTTACTTGTTTAATAAATTAGTTTGATTTTTGTGCGGTGATAAATTAATTTATTGTTTAGACAAATTAAATTTTTTTCATTAAAATTACAACCTGCAGAATCTTATTTTTATGGAAATAATAAAAACTCAAGAATTTATCTTTTAATGGCTTGCAGCATGATTCGCACCACATCTCAACTGACATTAAATGTTGGCATGTCAAGTTACATCATTAAATAGGAGCAGAATAAGTGTTTTCCAATTAAATAAACAAAAGTTAAATAGCTTTCTAATGTGTTGTTTAGTCTTTGATATTTAATCAAAAATGTACAGTTCTTAATTAGTAGTATAAATTAATTACTAGGATTAATATTAATTAAATATATATTATTATGGTTAACAATTATTAAGGAGTGTACTATCAAGGTCAGAATTTATTTCGTTTTGGCTTTGTGCATGTTTTTATGAGTTGTATTACTTTTCCTAATTATTATTCTAGTTTATCCACATCAACCCCACGACATGGGGATAATGTGGACAAAAATAACTTTTTAAAAAACATTATTATTAAAAAACTATTGGGCCGAATAATTTTATATTTAAACCAAAATAAATAGTGCAAATTATTGAATAAAAAATACTTGGAAGTCTTAAAACGGATTTTAAGTATACTTTTTTTCCAAACTAATTGCGTCGGAGACTCAAATAATTCAGGATGATTCTTCATAATCTGTACTACACACCGTAATAAAGGGGGGGGAGAGGTGCCTTTTATGAATCATTCCGAAATCGATTCTTTCTAACTTTCCAAGAGTAACACATCCTGCCACATTTTCGATTTTCAAGAATTCTTTCTCAAAGTTCCGTTGCTTATAAAGACTTTATTTATGGTGTATAAGTATATTTTTGTGGTGCATGGTACTGATTATAAAGAGAAATTCTAAAGAATTTGAAGTGCTTGATATAATTATTTTTTTTTCTTTTATGTTCCAAAATAACATGATTTTTTAAAAATACATTGTTTGAAAATTACCATTCTGACGTTCACAAGTGCGGTGCGGTATTGGATAAATAGTAAACCGACATCCTTCGTAGGGTATTTGAAGTTTAATGGTGCTGCCATCTGCACCTTTTAAATAAAGTTAAATGCATCATAGAAAGTAAGAACATCCAAGGGTAACACATCCTGCCAAATTTTCGATTTTCCAGAATTTTTTCTCAAAGTTCCGTTGCTTATAAAGACTTTATTTATGGTGTATAAGTATATTTATTGTGGTGCATGGTACTGATTATAAAGAGAAATTCTAAAAAATTTGAAGTGTTGATATAATATTTTTTTTTCTTTTATGTTCCAAAATAACGTGATTTTTAAGAAATACATTGTTAGAAAATTACCATTCTAACGTTCAGGAGTGCGGTACGGTATTGGATAAATAGTAAACCGATATCCTTCGTAGAGTATTCGAAGTGCTGTGTCACAAGTGCAAGGAGTGCATTGCACACGAGTTGCTGAAATAAGGTGCCTACCAATATTTAATCTGTTTGCAATATGTATTGTGTTTAAGGCAAAGCTACACGAGGACTATTTGACTAAAGGAGGACGCCTTGGTTGGAGGAATTTTTAAGAAGTTCTAACGCGTATTCACGTTACATCTGGAAAAAACTGCAGACCGTTAGATCGCAGACACGCGAGAGGCCACAACCAGGGGCGGCCCTAGGGCCGGACAAACCGGACCCCTGTCCGGGGCGGCAAATTTTAGGGGCGGCATTTTGGCTCGAATCTGAAAAATACATTTCGTAATAGTAAAAGAATTGTTATAAAATATTCTGAAGAATATCATTCTATATAACTTTACTGGCTGATGTACCCATCCGTCATTGATAGGTTTTTACTAACCGCGCGAAATTTCGTTTGCATTGTAGTAGTATAAAAAATTGAATTAACATACTGCAGAAATATAGAAAGATAAGTTATAACTCTTGTGTATTGTTCAAAGATTACAGGTTAGAGAGTAACAAATTACTGAGACAAACTGTCAATAGAGAAAATGCTTTACATTCAAAATTAATGTTTTCTTTTAGTGGATGAGCTTCCTACACCAAGAAGTTATTTAAAGTTGCAAAAAAAGATGCTAGTAATAAATATTAAACTGAAAAGAGAATATCTGGAAAATTCTTTGTGATAGCAAGTAGCCGATATTTAACACTGCATCGTCCGATTGAATTATATTTTGATGATTTTACTTGATGCGCGAAAATCTTACGAACACGCGCACGTAAACTTAATCAAAGTTTACGTCATACCTTAAAAATAATTCACATTTGTAGAAAATTAAAACCCTGAAATTTTAATTTACTAACTGCCTACTATTTAACAAAATTTCATTTCATTCCCTTTTGTCTGACCAGTAGTTGTTTTCACGAAGTTGTCACACAAAATTTTCTCAAAATAAGATATATATATATCAATGTTATTTAACTCAATCTCATCGATAATAACTGATTTTTGTTCTATTAACTTTAGTAATTTTAATATTATGCCTGCAAAATTTTTGCACAATTTTCTCAAAATTACAAAAATAATAAAAAAATTACGTCGATTTCTTTTTTTAAATTATTAAGCCGAACATTAATTCCATTATAATGAAACCAGCCACCTATTGTATTACCTCCAGACGCCTTAAAGTGACGCCCTCCCTCTCTCTCCCCGCTCCCTAGAAAAGATAAGAAAAAATAAGATGCAACTTTTGCAAACCCTTTCAATTTATTTAAATCTTTTAAAAATTTCGATGATGCTTTGTTACTCATCATATGGCCTAATTTCATTCTGTTCTCTTAATCCGTTTTTGATGGATGCCAGAACAAACCTTTAAAGCGATTTTTACAAAATCTCAAAGTCTATGAATTATTTAAAACAATTTTGGCATCTATTGTTTCAATTAACTTACTATTCAATATAATTCCAAATTTCATTCTATTCCATTGAGCCATTTTTTAAGAATGGGCGAACATACATTTACACACAGTTTTCAAACAACAGTTTTAAATCTTAAAACTTTTAAACGAGTTAGAAATATTTTAGCAACAGCAGTTTAAATCAAGTTGCCACTTTTGGTGTTGCTATAAATTTCATTTCATTCGCTTCAGTTATATGGGCGTAGCCAGCTGGGGGCAGCTGCCCCCCTAAAATGAGCTAGACATAGGGTCTGATTATGACAAACCGGGGGGAGGAGCAGTTGGACTCCATGGTCTCTTTGTCTTGCCCCCCCCCCCTCCAAATGAAAATCCTGGCTACGCCCTTGTTCAGTTGTTTGTTTGTGATGTGCAAAAAAGTATTTACACATTTTGCATAGATTTTTCAGAAGATTTCCAGTTGGATTCAAATTACAGTTTGTTAATGAAATTCAACAAGCCAAATACCATCCCATATTTCTAGATTGCATTCCTGATGGAAAAAAAAAAAAGAACAGATCGCATTCTTGGTAAGGTATAAAGGTATTGAGAAATCTAATTCCAATGATGCTAGGATTATTTAACTCTCTCAAACAGTTCATGTTCCTATGCTCTATTTTTATAGGGTACAAAATCTTCAATTGCGTGAATTTTAAGAAAGGTATTGCAGTCAAAATACAACGATTTACCACCTGCTCTAGAACTCTTAAGAAACTGTAAAGATTTTTTGAAAGAATCTTCGATTGGGTGTGATTTTAAATGAAATGTTCTGTTATGTAAGAGAACTGACCGACGAGATACTATTCTGGATAACACTGAGTTTAAGCAGCCACGTAACAAATTAATTTTGATTGCGAATCACGAGATGATCGGGTGTAAGATCCTAAATTAAAATTTAAGATTGTTTTATTTTTTTACAGCAAACAAAGCGATTAATAACTTAGAGTGGAGATTTAATTTAATAAGTACATTTGTATTGCTTCGAGTCGAGAATTTCTCTTTTTTTGCCAATAATTGTGTCAAGTGCAGAGAAGAGTTTCTCAAAATTAAAGTTAATTAAAAATTTCTTATGTTCTACAACTCTTCCAGATAGGTTAAATAATTTAACTACATTGGCTATCGAACATGAATTAGTTGAAAAATTGATTTAAGAGAAAAAGTCAGGAATTTTGCGGAATTAAAAGTCAGAAAAATAAGCTCTTTATTTTTCTGTCTTTCTTTTGGTTTTTAGCTTAATGGTGTTTTTTAATAAATATGGTTTTTCTTATGCTGCGTTATGTTTAAAGAGCTATTCCAGTTTTATATGCATGAAAACAATATCTGTGAACAATTTATTTCTTTTAATAGTAATTTTACTGTGGGGGGCGGCATTTTGTATTTTTGTCCGGGGCGGCAAAACTGTTAGGGCCGGCCCTGGCCACAACCCTCGACTTCTTAAAAATATACGCTTTGAAATGCGCTTTGATTTTCGCTTTGATTTATACTTATTATGATATTATGATTTACTATGATTTATACTTATGATATATTATGATATATACTTATGATATATTATGATTTATACTTATGATATACTATGATTTATACTTATTATGATATTATTATTATGAAAAATACGCTTTGATTTTCTCTCCGAATACGCTTTGAAATTCCTTCCCTGGAAGCGTTGCGTAATCAGATATCAGCCATCTTCCAATGCTCACTGTTCATACGGCCAAGAGTGAGTCGTTTTTTATTAATTTTGAGCCCCGCTATTCGTTGGGAGCCCGGGTAAGCTGCCCCGTACGCGCTTGTTTAATCCAGGGAGTACAGATCCGCCCCTTACCCGAAATTTAGATTTTTGTTAAAAAAATAGAACTATGAAGTCTTTTTGCGAAATTCTGCCTTTTAAACCGCCTGTACCTACCCATTTTCTTTTTTTTTTTTTTTTTTTTTTGGTGCAGCCCTGTACATATATACTGGATGATTCAAGGATTCAGACTATTTTTTAAAGCGTGAGTAATCGAAACATACTTTCAATTAGAAAAGTTTGTCAAATAAAAAATAGCTTTCAGAAACGGTGGTTGTTTACAAAGGGCTGTATGCACATTAAAGTGCGAAATTAAATTTTCGTATGTCCTTCATTTCCTATGGTTGGGAAAATGTTGCTCTGTATCTAAGAAAGCAAATTTTTAAAAATTCCATGTCTCTGGTAGTTACCGAAATTTCACAAGTTAAAAATTTCAGCACGTGTTGCCAAGTCCTGAGGGGATGTCTCAAAAGTGCGAAAGATAAAATTACTTTTCAGCTGACGTTAATTTATGTTAGTGGTCATTCAACAGCTTCAGAACTCCTGGAAATCCGATTTTTGCTACATTTTCCTTATGTTACATGCTTGGTAGTTTCTAGCGAAAGTTAATCCTCTCCATTTTCTCTCTAAATACGCTTTGAAATTCCTTCCCTGGAAGCGTTACGTAATTAGTGGATGACCCCTAAAGGTATACCCTAAAAATCTCTACTTATTATAAAAGAAGGTGTCTGTGTGTGTGTGTGTGTGTGTGTGTGTGTGTGGGTGTGTGTGTGTGTCTGTCTGCAGCGTTACGGACAAACGGCTACACCTAGAAACACCAAATTTGGTATTCGGGAAGATGTAAATATGTAGTTGTGCACCTCGAAGCGATTTTTTCAAAATTCGACCTAGATTTTTTTTTATTTTATGTTTTATGCGATTTTTGGCATTTTTTCTCACCTAATTCGTAATAACGGCGGAAATTACGCTCGCAGCAAAACGGCATTTGTATCATCGGATAGAGGAGAAAATTTTCTTTTAAAAACAGTTTGTTCTGAATACTTAACCTGATTTACCGATTTTTAGGAATTTTTTTACTAAACATCTGCTTCGCGATTTTTTTTCGTAAAATAATTTTAAAACTGTCGCATCTTGAATTCTATCCGTCATAACTTTTAGATATTTTGACAAATCGTGAAACATTCTTTTCTCCCTCTTTTAAAATAAAAACGAAAAAATTATGTAAATTAGATGATTTTTTACGAATTTTAATGCAGCCTAATGTTTAGAATTTAATAGCATCAACGTGATCTTACGCCATTCATTACATTGCGATCACGGCACGAGAATTTATGTTCGGCTGTTGCCACAGAAAGGATTAGAAAAAAGGGTTTTTTCAACCAATCGAGTTTTTAAATGGGATATCAGAATTTCAATTCGCAAGTGAGGATCTATGACGTCAAATGCTTTAAGATACCTAAAAATTACGCCATAATTTTAACTCATTTATTCCAGCTCTATTTTCAACACAGGGAGACGATATTTTGATTAAAATTTACTGTAGAAATAAACTAAGAAATTCACGATTATTATTATTAGAAGTGGTATTTTAATCCGGTGCTTATTTAAAAATTGAAATGTTTTCACGGCGCTGAAAATGTTCATTTTAAAAGTTACAAAGTTCGTTTCAAAGCGCGATATATTAAAATTTTTCTATTTATTATTTTTATTTTTGGCATTTAATTTAGCGCAGGCGTTGCCTAACATACGCATGCAGGTTGCGAGTATAGTTTTATTTTAACGTTGAATTACATTCCTCCATAAAGGTCACGCAAAGTTTTAATGATACCGTTTGAAAACAATTATGCGAAATATCGAAAGTAACTCCGAAATTAATCTACAGGGGTATCCTTTACGGCAGTCAAACAGTGACGTCATAAATTAAAAAAAAATGTGTGAAATTTGTAAACTCTGCAACTCTAACGCCCTGTCACAATTAAAATGGGAGTAAGTAGCTCCTCGAGATTACACAGTTTGATGTTTTTCAGGAGACAGGACTATGGAGGATATAAAAGATATCGCTATTGGATATTTAAAATGGCACCCCTTGGATATTTTCTCCCCACAGTAAGATGAAATGGTTTACGGCGCTAAATACGCCAATCTTATAAAACTATGTATAAATTAAATATATATGGAGAGTTTCCTTAATGGCAACCATTATGTGAAATGATTATTATTTATGCTAATGCGTAAATTGGAAAGAATCGCCACAGAATCAAAAGATCCCATTGAGGCCAAATAATCTAAGCTGTTTCTTTTAAGGGAGCCTTGAAGAGGGAGAAGCGAGTATAGATAGTATTAATGTACGTAATAGGTAGTATTATTAGATTTGTAAAGATAGTATGAATAAATCGCAATGTACCACGTTAATAAATATTTCATGAAATTAAAAGTGTTTATCCGTTTTCAACGGTTGTCTTACAACCAACTAAACGAAAAGTAATTCTAATTTGCGTTAATATATCCCGCAGTCATTTCAACAGAGGGGATTACTTGAACTTTTTTAAAAATGAAATTCTGTTTTGTCACATGCAGATATGATTTTAGTAGTAAAATATTCCTTTCTTCCCATATGAAGAGCCGGTGCGCAGCTATTTTAAAAACATCTCTTGAAAATAGCATAAATGAATTCAGAAGACCTCAAAACGTGTAAATGCACCAAAATCTCGAAGTCGAATTTTTTTCATGATTGCAATACTTTCCTTATATGGTACATTTTCGGAAAGAAATAAATGGTGCTCCATTTCATGTAGTGTCTTAGGTATTTAATGCTACAACTTGAGCCTAAAAAACAGTATGATGTAGAAATAAGACATTTTGAAAGCCAGGAGTTCTCTGCAAACTATTAAGCTTTCCACTTTTTTAATAGTGAATGACACTGACGTAGTTTTTTGAGTCATTATACTGCAATGATCAGGTTAGTACTCATGACACAAACTTTACATTAAGAGTCAAATAATTTTGCTCTTTTTTTTTTAATTCCACATCACGAATAATTTCGAATTACACATGTAAGGAAAATTTTCGTTTCCTACTGTGCGAAGAACGGGCACGCAGCTAGTAATTTCATAAAATAATCCCTAAAAATAAATTTCCTTATGCAGTATCTATCAGTTCAGATAAAGCTAAACCTGTTAATTTCACGAGTTCGAATGCATTTAATTGCCATTTTTCAACAAAGGGGTCATTGTTTAAATTTATCAAATCATAGCTGGTCGCCTAAGATAAAGATGTTTTCGCCTGAAAACGACTCCAACACAACAGGTAAAGTGGTGTAAGTCGTCATTTTTTAACATTAAATATTTCGCAAACTGTTTTACTTAGATTGGGAATTTTTAATCAGTTTTCTTGGATACAGAGCATCATTTTTCTAAATATAAGTGATAAGAAATGAGGGTCCATATAAAAATTAAATCTTGTATTTTAATATATATACAGTAGGGTGGAGCACTCTTATATGGGAAAAAAATTTTTGTTAAATTTTCATTTATAATAGTGATCAAAGTGTGACCCAACATTAGAGGATTTTAAAAAGCATTACTTTTTTTAAATTAGTATTTTCCTTCTACCCGCGCATTTATTTTGAAAATTTATATTTGCGCTACCATACTGATAAAACTTGAAGGAGCATCTTGTTTATAAATTCTATTAAACTATTTATTATTATGAAAAAACAAGTCAGATAGAACAAATTAATGCTAATTTACTAAAAATGTGAGCCACTTAAAACATAAAACATAAATAAGCATACATAAAATTAGTCAAAAGAGACCTTAAAATCACGTTTGGTGTCAAATTTGGGCATGAGTTTTCTTGACTCAATTTTTGATTTTATGAGACCTTCTCTGGCCTTCTTATCACATACCTGCATAGAAACCTCTGTTAGTATCTTGACTGAACGTTCTACAGCCTCGTATGGCAGGGCAGTCTTAGAAAAGGTATTTTTGTACTTCCTTTTGTTTCCACCATCGAAAGCAAATCTTCATTCTTGACGTCTCTAAGGATGGGAGGTTGAAAATATTTTTGTTGCCAATCTATAAGGTCTGTGTATGATTTGGCATTAAGCTTAATTTTAGGGACCTCAAAAATACGAGGGACCTTTTCAGAATTAGTCGCTTCTCTTGCTTTTATAATCCTTCTAGCAGCAAGTTCACGAATGTGTTTTTCGGGATCTGAGAGCATCGATAACAGAAGTTTCTCAGGATGCGCAAAGAAACTGTTCCGCTCAATGACAGGGTCGACTACTTTTTTTAGTTTAATTGGAAGGTATCGAGAATTCTAAACCAATTTCCAAAAATGTCTAGACCCCTCTTTGCATGACGGATGAATTTTAATTTGGAGCCAAACAGGCGCGTAAACTCTAACAACAAACGTGGCAAGATGATTAAGGTTTTCAGATGGTTTACTTGTGGAAATATATAGCCTTAATATTCTGTTGGCTTTTGTTAACCATCGAGCATGCGACATTTTCCCTGGAGATCTGTGTGCTAGATCGGGAGGACAATCGCCACTAATTACAGCTGATGTAATATCGTGCAAGTAACGTTGGTCAGAACTTAGGTCTTTGATGATATCGGCCAAAATAACCGGCAAAACGCTTTCTACCTTTTCATACCGTACAACAGGATTTTCTTCACATTTTTCTAGCAATCTTCCAATAGTACCAGAATAGGAACTTAGCCCAGTAGTTGCCCCATCTAAGAATGCAAAATGGTGTTTTAAAGGCAATTCATTCGTGTGTAAAAGGAATATAATCCATTGTAAAGGTTGATTCAAACGCTTTTCTAACAACCGTATTACACCACCATTTTTCCCGGTGTTTGTTTCTGTTCTATCACAACCAACAGCTACAATTTCTCTCAATGAAACGTTTTCAGAAGAGAACAAGTCATACATAGCACGGTCTATGCTCTTGGCCGTCCCAGTACTTGGGACAGCGTAGCCGACATAAACAGAGACAGGTTCCTTGATAACAGAAATGTGCTCTTCTACAATAACTTGGCGGTACTTTTTGACACCCTATTTTACTACATTTAAAACTTTATCTTTTCTACCATCAAAGTATATAGCTGGAACACTGATAACTTTATTTTTAGCTAATATTTCTTTGCGCCCTTTTGATCTTTCACGGCGCAATTTTGATATATCTATTACTTCGAAATCTGACTTAATGTCATGAAGAACTGCTGATGCGATTGCTGCAGCAGCTCTATCAGATACGCCATATCGGTCACATGTTTTCGACATATATGGCAAGCTGAGTTTTGGCTTTTTCTTGGACCCTTGGTGCTTTGAAGAACACAGTTCTAAGCCATCGTCTTTTTCTTCAGTATCTTCTGACTCATCCGATATAAGAGGGGCTCGTGGAGAAAGTTCAACTCTATTCTCCTGTTTATACCCATATGTCACAGAAGCGTAATATTGTTCTTTTGATTTCTATCATTTCGCTTTTCTATTTTTTTCGTTTGTGAAACGTCAATACCACCAATAACCATTTTCCTGTCACTCCTCTGATCCGTCAGAAAAAGTTGTTCTTCTTTTGCAACTCTTCTTTCTTTTGGGCATTTGCATTGCAGAAAATCTTTGCGCTTACAAGAACAAATATCAAATAGTTTGTTATTTTTGGCATAGAATTCTCCTTTTTTATCTTCAGGCAATCGCTTCCAAGATTTTATCATCTTTTTACATTTCGTATGGTAAGCTGTAATTAATTGTATGACGCGAGTATGGGATACGATTGCAATGGAAGCTTTGTGCCATATAGTTTCGATTCTCACCGCAACAGTTTCCGCAATATCTGAAACAGCCGGCTCTTTTCGAGTGTCCATTTTTAACTTCAGCTGATGTCTCACAAAATTATAAAATTTCATTACCTCCTTATAAGTAGGTAACATATTACCTCTCAGCTCTTCAATATTGCCAAAAATAGAACAACTAGACGCTTTTCTTCTATTTCCCTCTAATAGTAGGGGAGCCCGTGATGCTAATTGGGTAGTTACTCGAGCGTCGTCAGGACCTATTAGATTTTGTAGTTTAGATAATAATAAGAAAAAAAAGTTACATAATGTTTCCTTTTAGTGGTGGGGGAAGCGTATACAGACCTTCAAAGATGTAAAAAAAAAAAAAAAAAAAAAAAAAAACAGTTACATGGAGATACTTGAGCGCGTCAGATATTGATAGTTTATATGCTCCAGCGTGTCTTTGATACCAAAGGTATGTTCATCTGCCGACTTGCGTGGTGGGGGTGGCCATCCGGAAGGGCAGAAAATAGAAAAAAAAATGTATTTTGTCGAGCGCGTCAGATATTCAGAGGGGATGTTAAGTTAACCCTAAAAATGCTCCCATTCAAAAGACTGGCGTTTCGGAAGTGACGCAAGCTCGTAGCGAATTTTTGAAAATGCCAAAAAAAAAAAAAAAAAAAAAAAAAAAAAAAAAAAAAAAAAAAAATCGCCATATTGAAATACTCGAGCGTGTCAGATTTTGATACAGAAGGTTTAGCTTGATGTTCCAGTCATGGTAGCCTAAAATCTGACGATTATTTTGAGGGGTATCATTAATCTGACGGCTAGAAAAAAATTATGAATTTTTTTTCAATGTCCATAAAATGTGACGAATAAAAGCACGTAAAATTATTTAAATATTTACACTTTAGTTTATTTAGAAAATAATATAAAAATAAAACACATCTTTTGAAAAAATTATTTTCAATCTTCGTCGTCATCCGAAGAATTATCATACTCCAAATCTAATAATTCAATTGGACCTCCAATATTGTCTGCAGTTTTCGTATCTGTAACAGGAAATCGTTATAACCGTTAACACAATTTTATTGATTTCATGAATAACATGTTATCAAAGTATTAAAAAGAAATGTACCTAAATCTGAAGTTTCGTCAATAACTGGTGCTATGACAACATCTTCGTATGCATCAGGTAACTGATTGCCAACAAACCAAGTCATTTGAAATTTTCCATCGACATTTGTCCACCCGTAATCTGTTGGTGACATGTCAATCATAGTTTTATTGTGTGCATTTCTCCACAAGCACGCAATATACTTCGTTCGCAATAAGTGCTGTTGTAGCTCAGATTGGCAAGGAGGCAAGCAACAAGCATCGTAGTTACGAACGTTCAGTGAGAAAGGCTGCGACGTATCTGACACTTTGTAGGTCTTATGAAAGATTTCTATTCTTGCAAGGTTGACATCAGCTAATTTTTCAAACCATGCAAGTGGCATATAAAAGATTGTAAAATGTCAAAAGAATCTTCTATATTATGATCCTCTGAAACTACATCTGCAAATTTCTTCTGAAAAACATTTGAACCCATAAAAATTTGCAGAGGTTTTCTTTTTTTTTTTCTTTTTTCTTTTTTTTCCCTCGTCTGTAAAGTGCCGGACTGTAATCGCATCCTGTTAACGCTTGAAGAGCTGGTAGCGCTAGCGAAATTATTGGGCCGAGCTTAGCATAAAGAGCAGATACGTCAATATAACGGCGTGCATTGTGAACTCCAAGATCCATCCATATTTTAACCGATGCTTGGAGATGTCCCATATTGACCAACATGATGACAACAATATCTGTGTCTGAAGTTCTGATTGTAACTGTGGAATCTTCTTTTATTTGACTTGCCAAAAATACATTTTTTGTATCTGCTTCTTCATGATCAGGACATGAGAGTTCATGGTCGATTGTTCAGGTAATTTTACTATCGGTAACTGAATATACATAACACATATCATGATTAAGATGAATTGTTTCGCTACTAATAATAGTAGTCCTCTCCTGATCAGCTCAATGATGAATTAAAAACTTGACAAAAGCTTCTTTGAATTTGATATTTCTTAATTCTTTCTGAAAATTTGCTGTTCTTGTTTATTGAGGACCAAAGATGTAGAACTCCTTGTCATCTACACTAACTCGAAGAGCGTCCTCGTTATCTTTGATCGAGCGATTGTTGCACGCTCTAATCTTCATTGACGATCTTTATTGCTTTGGTTCGTATTTTTATTGCTTTGGATCGTATTTTTATTACTTCGGCTAGTGGAAATCGGCAGATACTTTTTTCGTGATTCTTGCATCATTTCCTTCAAAATAACAAAAATTCAACCGCGCTCGAGAATGTCACGACAACGTTTTTTTTTTTTTTTTTTTTTTTTTTTTTGCAATTTTGTAACCCTCCCACTCCCTTACGTTACATTCAAATCGTCAGATTTTCTGAATATACACTTTTTAGCTAGTAATTAACCTACCTTATCTTAATCTGACACGCGCTTCAGTATTTCTGACGATCAATTTTTTTTCCTAATCTCATGAGCTGCCCTAGACGCACGTCCCTACATACAGGACTTATATATGATGGAGGTACTCAACATGATGCAAGGTATCCCCCCTATGTTCATCTGACGCGCTCGAGTAAATCCCCCAAAACACCATGGGCTCCATGCGCTTGCACAGGCAGACTGTCAGAGAGCTGTGGATGTTGAATACACCTTCTTCCCCACACACATATAGGATTGCAAAAAACGATTCCGATTCGTTGGCTATTTACTTGTTCTCCTGCTCTGGAGCTGTTATGATCCAGAAAAGAGAAATCTCGAAAATTCAAATAAAATGCGTGGGTACATAGACTCAAAATAAATAAAAAATATTTTAGGATACGCTTTCTGTAAGGTTGGGTCACATTCTTATAGCTATTAAAAAACAATTTGTCAAAATTTAATTTTTCGCTCCACCCTAATATACAGCCCCTTGTAAAAAGTTGCCTTATCTGAAAAATACTATTCACTTGAAGAATTTTTCTAACTGAAAGCATGCTTGGTTCACTTACGGTTTAAAAGATAACCGCTTAAATTTATTAGTACAAGGATAATCTCATTGGGCTTTTATATAGTGGTAGATTTTTTATTATTTTAATGCTAAAATATTTGAAAGCCCGAGATGAGTGGGTCAATACTCGTATAGAAACCGTTGCACTGCCCTTAAGAAAATATTTGCTTAGAAATATCGTCAAATCCCTGCAGATGGCGACACCAATGGCGAAGAATCTGATTGACCCCAGGTGCGGGTTTTCAGGTTGCCACCCCATTCTTTGAAAATTTTTGAGTTCTGACGCACCTCTGCTTTTGCATTTAGCTTGCGGACTGTCGGCTTTGCCACCCAAACCACATCCATCTACACCACTGAGTGATTATCTTAATCATAGTCTTGATAAATAATTCAAAAATAAAAAATAAAAAAAGATAATCTTCCGAAAAAGTCTTATTGCAAAATATACGTAGTGCTGCCATCTTTTGACGAATTTGAGAAAACACAGATTTCCTGTATTAAAGGTGTGGTTCGAAACAACGAAATCTCCCTCACGGACTTGATACACAAAGGAAAGGAGAATAATCTAATTGCGCAAGAGACGTGAAAAAATTCAGGATGGTTCTATATAATCTACACTACACACTGAAATAAAAGAAACAACAGTGTCCTTTTTGAAACTTTCTGAAAAAATTCTTCAACATGGAGTTGCACAGCAAAATTTTTCGAAGAGTGACGCATCCTGCTCAATTTTCGATATTTAAGTATATTTATGAAAGTTTCGCACCTGATGAAGGTTTATCATTTAATGCTGTGTATAGTATAGCTTAGCTTATAAAGAGCTATTCTAAAAATTCTGAAGGACTTGCTATATTTAATTTATTTGCATTTATGTATCGAAATCACAAGATTTTTATTTTTTTTTAATAAAGAAATACACCGTTAAGTCAATTCAAACATCATCATGACGCCTCACCATGGCACAGTGGTTATGTCACTGAAAATGGTAGATGGCCGAAGTGTGAAGGTCCCGAGTTCGGGTCCCATCGCGCGGCTGTCGATTCAACGGTCTGGAGTTTCGGTAGTTTTTTCTCCAAATGTATAACGTAAATACGCGTTAGAAACCCCTAGAAAGGACTCCTACCAAGGCACCCCATCCTTGGCAGATCGCCCTAGGGTACTGCTGCCATAATCAAACAAACAAACGGGGTCATTGCTATCGGTCACTCGATTGTAACAAAATCAGCCGGCACAGCCCGCCTGTGTTCTACTGCAAACAAAATTAAACGCTTTGTGTGATCAACTTTTCGGATTGTGTTATCACTTTTTTCGTAAGCCGATTCCTGAAAAATGTACCGAAAAAACGGAATATTGTTAAGAAGCCAATTCAAAGGGGTTCTTCTTCTAAGGTATAACAAAATTGTGTCTTGTTCGTCTACTGGTCTTGAGCACATATCAATCAGCATGTGCATTACATATTAGAAGCTTAGAGGATAAAGCCTTTCATACAATATTCGGTAATTTTGAGACGAGGTCTACACCCTAGTTCACAAAGTTCAACTTTGATTTACTCATGACATTTAATTTTTGAAAACGGCATGAGTATGAACAGTTTAATAATGGATTTTTAATGAAATGTCAAGAGAAAAACAACTGCCGAATTCTTAAAATAATGTTTATTGCCTCAGTATTCTATTTTACTGTGGGTGTGTTTCCTTTTTACTATAAGAATTAGTTATCTGAATAGTACTAGGTACTATCATTTTTTCTGCAATCGTTTACTCTTATCGAAAGCCCATTGTCTCGAGGAGATCACATTAAAGCGGAGCCTCACCATGGCACAGTGGTTATATGCCACTGAAAATGGTAGATGGCCGAAGTGTGAAGGTCCCGGGTTCGGGTCCCATCGCGCGGCTATCGATTCAACGGTCTGGAGTTTTGGTAGGTTTTCTCCAGATGTAACGTGACTACGCGTTAGAACCCCTTAGAAATTCCTCCTACCAAGGTACCCCCCTTTGGCAGATCGCCATAGTGTAGCGTTGCCGTAATAATCACAATCAATCAATCACATTAAAGCGGCATCTAGTGTAGTATATTCAATTAGTGAGTTTGTTGTTGTTGTTGTTGTGTGTGATTATGGCAACGCTACACAAGGGCGATCTGCCAAGGGGGGTGCCTTGGTAGGAGGACTTTCTAAGGGGTTCTAACGCGTATTCACGTTACATCTGGAGAAAACCTACCAAAACTCCAGACCGTTAGATCGACAGCCGCGCGATGGGACCCGAACCCGGGACCTTCCCACTTCGGCCGTCTACCATTTTCAGTGGCATAACCAATGTGCCATGGTGAGGCCAACTAGTGAGTTTAAACTAACATGTAGACAGGGTGTCCCAAAATGTTGGAAGAATGCTTTAATTCTTTACCTATTAGAGATAAGTAGACAATGTTAATTGAAGAAAATGTTTAAAATAAGGTAGGAAAAATGACTATGCTAAGAAAAAATTTCTCTCTTTAATTTTCAAAAAGTTACCCATTTAAATTTGTATACGACGCCCGCGCAAAATAATTCCCAGATAGGAAAATGTGCCCCCATGCACTAATGAGGTGGTACACAAAATTTGAAAATTATTCTAAAAAGTGTCAGCGATATAAAGAGAGAGAGAAAAAGAGTCAGAGAATGTATGCTAACTTACACCACTTTTCAGTAGCTTTCAATGGGGAAAGAAATCACGCCAAAAGGTCGCGTTTTGGAGGTCGTACAGAAATTGAAAAAGAAAATATTTTTTTTGCATTCTAATAATAAACGTTTACAAATTCATGTATAGCCCCATATCATCTTTGTTTAAACATATTTATGAGACGTTTTATGATGAAAGGCTGAAATTTTGAACATCTCCTCCTTAGTGTATGGGGCACATTTTGCTAATTGGGAATTTTTTTTCACGGAGGTCGTATACAAATTTAAAAAGTGCGACTTTTTTTATAATTTACGAGAAGAATTTTTGCTTAACGTAGTACTTTCACCTACTTTAATTTGAACATTTTTCAATTTGCATTGTCTGTTTATCTCTAACAGATAAAGAGTTAAAGCGTATTATCACATTTTTGGGGCCCTATTAAATTCCAAGGAGCTTTACAATGGAACCTCAGCAAAATAACAGCTCTTCGCAAACTTACAACAAAACTTACTACTCATGTCAAACTTTTTACTCAAACAAAACTTTTTACTCATGTCACAGCTAATGCTCACCGAAACCAATCCTACGCTTCAGTTACAGTGATGCAGAAGTGAGACACACTGGAGGCTTGTGCAGTGGTGTAACGTAAAACGACTGAGAAAAAAATAAAAAGTAAAAAAATCTGAAACAATTTCAGATTTTAAATACGCACTAAACTGATATATATTAAAAGCGTACCATAATTTATGCGTCGTCCCTATTTTTCTTCCTTATTCCATTAAGTTGGAAAGTGTATCATTATTCATGAGTGTGCCTTATTTTTCTTCCTTGTTCCATAAAACCCAACTTTGGAATAGAAATCTATCTTAAAATCGCCTACTAAAACTGTTTTACAGTCTTCGCCAAGTATATTCCAACTGTACTTCACTTTTAAATATTGTTTCGAATGTGCATCATAATCCATGAGTATACCGTGTTTGTCTTTCTTAGGTTGATTCCTACTTTAACGCCCCGACTCTCGCCAAGGTGGCGATCATTGAACATATACAGTTACCACGACGATTTTTTTGTATTTATAGGGCAACCGTAATTTAGAATTAAAATGGCGATTGGGAACAACATATAAGTACAGCATGCCATTACTTATTTATTTATTTTGGATTGGCAATGAATGCAATTTTATTAAGTGTCACCAAATTCCTTAACTGGTGCGCTTATCGCACATTTGTTCACTTTAGTTTTCATCTAGTTCTTTTCGGAGTGTTGAAGCTTGTGCATAACTTCTAGAGACCCATGACTGCAAAACTCGCCAAAGTGTGAAGATTGTTTAGGTTGGCGAGAGTGGGGGGGTTGAAATCGGAATCAACTCTTTCTTGTACCATAAAACACAACTTTGAAATTGAAATTTGTCTTCAAATCGCTTACTGAAACTGTTTTATCATCTCCGCCAGGCATATTCCAACTATACTTCACCATTTTAAATACTGTTTCGAATGAGCAGCTTAATCCATGAGTGCGCCGTGTTCGTCTTTCTTTTTAAATTAAAAAAAAATCTTTGGAACCGAAATTTATCTTAAAATGACCTACTAAAACTGTTTTACAACCTTCGCCAAGCATATGCCAACTATCCTCTACCATTCTAAATACTGTTTGGAAAGTGTATCATAATCTATAAGTGTACCGTGTTTTCCTTCCTTGTTCCATAAAACACTTCTTTGTAATTAAAATATATATTAAAATCGCCTACCAAAACTATTTAACAGTTTTCGCCAGGCATAGTCAAACTATACGTCACTTTTATAAATGTCATTTGGAAAGATTATCATAATCTATGAGTGTACCGAATTTGTCTTCTTTGTTGTATAAAAAACTTCCCGGAAATGAAGTTTATATTGAAATTGCGTACCAAAACTGTGTTACAATATTCGCAAGGCATTTTCTTACTATACTCGTAATGTATTTATAATAAATTGTCGCGTTTTGGCACCAAATTTAGGGATCCATTATCAAGAATTGCAAACCTTGTGCGACTTTCAACATTTTATTAACGCCAGCCCCCTTTAATGTTATCTGTCAAACACATCTGAAAAGATCTTCACCGTGACAGTTCATATCTACAAAACCTGCCTACAAGATAACGTAGACAAAAATCTGGGATTGAGCGAAATAGCACCCTAGTGCTAATAATAATAATTTGCTATCTTATAATCCGATAATAGAGTCAGATCGTGGAGCTTTGAAACTCACTTTAGGTCCCTACCATAGCCGAGAGGATAAGACACTGAACATGGTAGACGGCTGAAGTATGAAGGCACCACGTTTGGGCCTTCCGCGCTGTTGTCAATCTGTCTGGAGTTTTTGTACATGTTCTCCAGTTGTAACGGGAATGCGCATTAGGACACCTTGAAAAGTTATCCAACCAATGCATCCACCAGGTAGGCAGATGCCTCTCGTGCAAACTTGCCATAACACAAAACGATAGAACACTAAGAAATTCACTCTATGCTGACGAAGGTGGGCTATGAAGTGAAAACAAGTGCTTTTAGGGCGTTTTTCGTGATTTTAACCGGGCCTTATAATTTCCGGGTAAAATACTCTTACAGCGTCACACTTCCATCTCGACGTTTAGGACATTTCCACGATATCTAAATTGCGGTTACATTTTGGGGTTGTCCCATTTCTGTTTCAGCCGTACTGCACGACCTCTTCAGACGTGATTGCTGAGGCGGATTTTATGAAATTGGACAGATCTGCCCGAAGCTCAGATCTAAATCCCATTGAACACATGCGGTAGAAGTCAACTTTAAGATAGACAAAGAACGCTAAAACGATGACTGAGCTAACGAGTGCTCTTCTGGAAGAATGGCGCGCAATTCCTGCCGAGGTTTTCCAAAAACTACTGGGTAATCTTCCTTCCCACAGTGTGGCAGGCATTCTTGCAATAAAAGGTGGCCCAACCTCATACTAAATTTTGATTTATCTGCGGGAAAAGCAAAGCATACATATATCAGGATGCGCTATGTCATAAAGTGCATCTTATCCCTACAAGCAACAATTCCCAGTTTTTGCTCGGCGAACCAACGGCATTCATCGCAACTTATCGCTCACCGAAATTCGGTACTCTGCCCAGACACGGAATTCCATCTAAAAACGATGATCGGGATGTGCGCGGCTGACACTGATCGGTCCGGTACCCATAAAACGATGCTCGGAACGATATCCGATCTGCGTCATCGGGCCATATACCTAAATTTGATCAAAATACACTGAACTGAAAAGAAATGTTGGCCCGCATAACGGCCGAGCGGCATTCAGCCGATGAAAATTGGCGCATGCGCTCTGTTTATGCAACAGTCGAGCGATGGCAACATCCGAGTATCTACCGGCAGACGCCATGTTTGTTTTCATAAGAATAGGAGACGAAAAAAACTGAATTTTTTTGGTGGTGATTAGTCTATATTGGTACGTATAACTATCATTTGTAACAAATTTTTGACATTTTTAATATAGTTTTAGTCTAATATGAGTAAAGTATAAGTTCAAATCTCTGTATTTATTTTTTCTCTCTTGATACTGTTATATAACACTACTTTTTATTAGTATCTACTCGTATTTCCTATCTTTACACGGCGTACAGTGTGTAATTATACTAGTCATACAGTTAATTGTTTTTTAGTTTTAAAATACACGGGTAAACTCTTCATTGAAACTAATAAAAAAATCATACTTCCAACCAAAACAAGCTTATTTGGTACTTATGTATTTTACAGTTAGTCAGCCAAAAACAGCGATTTCGTGTGCGTATGGAATACGTCAGATACATTGTTACAACGTAGTGCATTGCAATCCTTAGGCGAAAAAAGTAGTTGGCGTGAATTATCGACGGTAAAATACGTACCGATTATTTGCATCCGTTGACCATAAAAAAAAAAAAAAAAGCCAAACGATGCGAGTACTCGCCAAGATAGTTTCACAAGGCATAAAGCGCAGATTCTTAGGTTATGGAAATGAGAAGCTGTACAGCATTGATTTCATATTCAACCGACTTTTTTGTTTCGCTTTATAATTTTCGAAACCCGCGTTGATGATATTAGATTAGCTTAGAAATAGTATACGTAAATACAGTGATTTTTTTTTTCTTTTTTAAAGCAGACCACTTTTTTTTTTAAGCAGAACACTGGTTAATGATGATTTCAGAACCTGTGGATACTGATAGAGGGGAACTGATAGAGGAACCAGACTGATACAGTGTCTCCCAAAAAGGTGGTAACGGGCTTTAATTCTTTATCTATTAGAGATAAGTAGGCAGTGTAAATTGAAAAAAAATCTTTAAAATGAGGTCGGAAGTAAGACTTCGTTAAAAAATTCCTCTCGTTAATTTTCAAAAAGTTACACTTTCTACATTTTTATATGACCCCCGTAGAAAAAAATTCCCATACACTAATGAGGTGATGTACAAAATTGGAGAATTATATTTTTAAAAATTACATTTTAAGATAACCCCTCATCCTAGGCTGATCGCCCCCCCTTAGCGTTGCCACCACAACACTAACAAACAAACTGACATGAAATAAGACTTCAGAGGGTTCAAAAGTTGAAAAAAGAAAGGATATGTAAAAATCCGTCTTGGGGGTTATTCTCTGCACACTGCAGTCTGAATCATGGTAAATTTTGCAAACGCAGAACAGGAAAATTGTTACTGTTGCTTCGAAAAACCTCTGGCCAACTGCAGAGCGGGATCAGATTCTTTATAAAAAATGAAAATGGCCTTAATTGGGCAGCTTCCTTTTTATTGATCCCCAGTGAGGGGAATACCGACTTATCCCGGGTCTCCGTCCTAAATTTGGAACCAATTTCAGATGAGAGCTGGATGACCTAAGAGCTGGATTGGTACCCCAAAGAGATATGGATTGAACATGGAAAACATTAAAGTCATAACACATTTTTTCGTGCATTAATTCCCTACAGCGTACACAGTTTACATCTGCCTCACTCGAGAAAGGAGTTTATCCTTCTAGGCACTGGCCAAGCAGGTGCTGCTTCCCTTTCGGTGTTCCAATGGGAACCGAGTTTAACCCACTGTTCTACAGCCGGACACATGAAAAATTTCTTTCACCTAATTTTTTGCTGTATTTGCGAGTGCATTTGGAAAATCTTTCGAGATACCGATGTGTTGGGGAAAAAAGTAGGGGTCTATTCAGAAATAACGTTTTCTAGGGAGTTGAAGTAATAAAAAGGTTGGAAATCCTTGATATAGAAATTATGTAAAAGAACATATCAAGCAGACTTATTCTGCATTTCCTATTCTTTGTGTAAATTAAGTTGTAAAAATTTTCTTTTTTTCTCCTAGAAGCTTCTCATAAAATGAAATATTTGAAGATACTGCTGCAAAACTCAAAGAAAATACTTCTTTTGTAAATTATGTGTATGATATATTTTGTGTAGAATAATTTCAATAAAAATTTTTGGAATTTACATTATTTAAAAAATTATTATAGCGATCTTATGTCTTATGGTCTATATGCTTTTTAAAAAAACCTATTTTTCAAAACTGTAAGCTAGTTCCATAGGTTCCAGTGGTCAAAATATTTTTTAAATTGTAAGCTAATTCAAGAAAGTTCGGAAAGTCGATTTCCTATCACAAAAAAAAGTCCTGATGTGAAAAACACAATTTTCTCGTATGGCTGTTAAACTTTACGCATTCTTGATGCACTCTATTTAAATGTATTGGAAACTGAAATGCGATACTACAATATCTCGTTAAGCGTAAGAGATATCACCAAGATGAGATTTCAGCATTGAAAATTTATTCCTGGCTGAAAAATTGGCATTTTTCTTTTCTTCGTCACCTTGGCGACAAACGGCGAGATTTTAAGCATGACCCTGCACGCTTAAACCGAACGAGCAAAATTCGATCAGTCGGAGCTATTTTTGGGCCAGTTTTCAAAAGTGCGCTTCTCCTTTAGGAGCGTTTTTCGATCACGAGAACGGAGCGAAATATAACAATAAGCGAGGAGGGGAGTTCTCAGAAAAAAGACCACTCAAAGAGCACTCTCGCGGAAATATCGGTAAGTTTCCATGGAAACGGATCACTCCGCAATGTATCGTTTTTTTCGCTCTTTGGGTTTAAGCGTGTAGCCTGTGGATTGTAATCAAAAATGAAAGTGCAGAACCAAATGTTACGACAGTCTTAAATACAAAATTTCAATATTCTATGTCTAATAGTTTTTATTTTTATTCGAGATACCTACTTATTTTTAGTGCCAAAATTTGTAATATTGCCCCTAAATTTACCAAGCTTGGGGACAGTTGGCAATATTTTGGGCATGAGCTAAACAGAGATAGTTCAGGCATTTTTAATTTGAAAGGCATGTCCATAGACTTTAATGCATCGAAAGTCTGTCATATAACTCTGTAAATAAACTACTCAGCCAGTTAGAATCAAAAAGGGAAATGCACAACTATGTGTTAAGGCAGTCCTAAATTTGAAATTTCTTCGGCTATTCCTCTTTGAGTTAATCGAATTACACAAGAACATACGTACATAAATACATGCATACGAGCAGACGTCCCTCAAATTTAATCAAACTAGATCGAAAATGCAACATGCGTACGTACAGACATTACCAAAATACTAGTTAAAGCGAGTTCTGGTATTAAGGCCAATTATCTACACGAAGGATCTAGGCCTGTGGATGGGGTGCCCTCCGTGGGGGGGGTCTTTCTAAGTTGTCCTAACCCGTATTTACGCTAAATTTTGGTGGAAACCACGGAAAACTCCGAATGGTTAGGTCGGCGGACGTGACCTGGTTTTGAATCAGATACCTTCCGTCTTCCAGTTCAGGGCGCTATGCGCTCGGACTAGTTAAAACAAATCGAACATGTAACATACGTATATAATTTCATACGTAGATGGAGTATACGACTATAGTACGTTAACGTATAGTATAGTTACGTATATAGTACGACTATATACGTAAATAGATGGAGTATACGACGTACCTACATGCATGCATATGCGTCGTGTAGTAAAAGTGTATTTCTTCTATACTGTATTGCTTCTGCACTGCATTATCATATAAGAAAAATGCGATTACAAATGCATTTCAAATATAAAAGAAATCTGCAAAACACTTGAAAGTTATCATTCGAATTGCATTGTAGGGATGGAAAGGGTTAAATGCATGTCAACATCACATAAGAACTTATCGAAAAGTGATACTCACCCTGGTGTTTGGCCAACCTCACGCATTAAGTGAACGGGCCGGTTCCCTATATCCGTGTCCAAACCAATGAAAACTCATCGGTTAGACTACTTCGGACGTCTCCACGTCCGAGGGGACCTGAACTGCGTGTATCCGAGCACTCTCAAAGTGAACGGCCCGATTCCTTCTCATCGGCTCAAGGCTACGTGGCCGGTGAAGGCCCGAACAAAATTGCTTGTAGGGATCAGACTCTAAAGAGAAAGTAGAAACCGTCGCGTTGTATTTATCAAACCAAAGTGGACTTTACAGAAACATTGAAAGCATCTATGTGCCTGAAACCTTCCTCAAAATATGTTTATGTTTTATGTTTGTGTGATTATGGCAACGCTACGCTAGGGCTATCTGCCAAGGATGGGGGATGCCGTGGTAGGAGGACTTTCTAAGGGGTTCTAACGCGTATTCACGTCCTCAAAATATGAGCTTGAATGATTACTTCAAAATTTATGCAATAATCAGACACAAAGGTCTATTGTACAGTTTATCCACAAATGTATGAGCAGATTAATATTATTTAGCAGCTCATTTCAACCAAGCAAAATCGCTATGTATTTTTTAGTTTTATAAAAGAATGCTAACTGTCAGAAATTTTGAATGTTGGACAGAGAGCTGTTTTATTAAGTCAAAAAAAAGCAACTCTCATCGATTAGACTTTCATAGAAGTAGTATAAAATGTTATTTCCGTTAACCTTTTACTTCCGTTTTTGGCATGATTTATCTTTATTGTATTTGTATAGAAATCAATGAAATACATAAATCACTCAGCAATGAACTTAACAACATGCACAAAGTAGGTAATTTTGAAAAAAAAAAAAAAAATAAGGAAAAAAAAAATCGAACAATCCTACTGACGTCACACTATCTCACTTTGATCTCCGATACGCACATTGAACTTTCTTTCCTTCAAAGCTATTCTCATCTTGTACATGTAAAGCTTGACTAAGCCCAAAGGCTATGCCCGGATCAGTTGCGCCTGGCATCCAGCGAATGGGACCCCCCTAAAATTAATAAACAACACTACGAAAAAAAAAACCACTCAAAATACTGATGTTAAACGTTAAAATAATTAAAAACTTTGTGAAAAAGCGCACATAAAATGATACTTATAACAAGATATAATCGTTTCGACTGAAAATTTATTTAGTCTCCATCATTCAGGTGTTCTGCTAGTAACATTTTCCATTGCAAAAATAATTAAATATGAGACCATGAATTCCGATTCTTTCTTTTATGAGCGAAGTAAATATTTAAAAAAAAAAAAAAAAAAAAAAAAAAACATAAATTAAGTGGATCAAGAATTTGAAGCTGAAAGAAAATCTAAATTATAAGAAACATGCAAAACTTGCATAGCTTCTCCAGTTTGCTGCATAATTTAATTTGCTGGCGCCATCTATGAAAGTCTATGAAAATCAGCGTTTTTTATTGCGTGAATCCATTGACCAAACAGCTGTACTGAAATAAATGTTCATATTTTAAGTAATTATATTACATAGAGATTAAATTGCATTTTATTTAACTTTTCTCAAAGAATTTTTCATTCGTATGTTAAATTTGTCATTTATATTGATTGTACATAATAGATATTGTAATTCCTATATTAAATTTTTCTCCGAGAGAAAAAATATACCCTGGAAATTTAAAGTTTTCATGAAAGTGTAGCTCAGTGCATGATAGTGTAGCTCAAAAACGAGCTGTGGAAACATATATGATCACCGGCAGCAGCGCGTGGCCCAAGTTCGTGAACGTGCAGCTCAAACACAAGCAGATGAAACAGGTGATCAATATTTGGAAGGAGAACGACATAGAACAGCTAGACGTCGATAAATATTTCGGGTAAACAGTCTAAGTATCTACAAAGCTACCACAAATGTGGATACTTACTATCACAGTTTACAACGTTTTAAAAGAGTAAAAACTCAAATTAACAGAAACCATTTTGGGGACTGTAAGTCTGATATAGGACATTCCAAATTTCCTAATGAATTGGTGTGTTGTTTCTTCGATGCCACCCACATTCCAAAGAATACGAAATTTGAACGCATACTTTGCAATGGCTTTGTTCACAGTATATGACGAGTGAAACTATTAATGATTGCGGTGTGTACGGCTACGTTGCGAACAGTGTATGTATAACAGACTTGAGGATTTTTTTTATAAACTCATTCATTTGACAGTTCAACCAGCTCAAATTTTTGATGCTAAATTTGAACGTCCTCAGTATGGACAGATATATTTCTGAAGTAATCAAGACGCTGTTAGTGAATGCATCAACAATCCCCAATGTATCAGCCAAGATCTTCGCTGACACCCTCGCTGCGACAAAAGGAAAGGAGGCACCTTACCTTACGTTAAACTACTTTTTGCTCAACACTGATGGCACCGACCATCGAATATTTAGCATCCCTCTTCAGAACAACGTATATGCCATTGTAACATTGAATGCCGGCCAAAGCTTACCTGATAATGAATGAGTGATCCGACAGCGATGTAAATCTTTGACAATCACGAAGATTATTGATACGTGTCAAGCCATTTATGTACCCATTGTTCTACACTTAAGGAATTTTTAGATATTGAGCATGGCTCTGTAGCCAGGTACTAAAATTAATAAAATAAGAAAACTAACTGCATGTGTGTGTACATGTATTTGGTAGAAGTGGCAAATTTAGAAGATAAAAGAATTTACATATAAGCTCTATGTATTTTTACTCCTTTGAAATACAAGTGAAAGTAAATTTTCTGCAACTTGTTGTGCTAATCCTATAATTACAGTAAAACCATATTTAAGTTTCCTGCACTTCTCACCCCCTATTTCCATTTTTTTTTTTTTTGAACCCCCCAAAAAATCCTAGAGTTGAATTTTACTACAGGTAAATCTGGTAGTTTTGATTAATAATCACCCATGACATTTCCATAGAATGCAAAATAACTTTGCAAGAATACGAAATATGACAGGCTTATTTTTAAAGTCATATTATATTGTAATTTCGTAATTAATTACTTTAGTTATGAAAGACACCATGTTAAAATTTAAAACGAAAACAACAAAAACAAAACAGCTTGATCCCCAACTTTGCTTGGAGCTGTGTTAGTCAAGTCAAAAGATCGACGTAGCAGTGACTTATACAAATCTGGCTCTTCCAATTGGTTCTTTTTCTCTCCTTCGTTATATGTAGGTGCACTTGAGAAATACGCGCCACGCGTCTCAATTTGGTTTAGTCGAGCGTCGTACATCCTCGTATGTGTTTTATGTTCTGTGTTTGTTTGAACGGTAAATAATAAAAAAACACCACAAACCAATCAGTTCTTTATTATGTTCTCTTTCTTTACATTCACTCACGCTTCCATAACATGCATTTTTTCCTTGCAAAAAGAAGTCATGAAATACATTGGTTGACATTCGGCGAAAAGTCTTTTATTTTATTTTTCCATTGTTTAAAAACAGGGGGATTTTATTTCTCCCCGCCTCTTCTTTTTAAAATTCACCCACATAAAACAGAGTTCGTATTCGTGGTCGATTAAAATGGATATTGGGTTTTTTCCTTCTCACTTTTTATGTTAACTTAGTTCCATTTGCATTGGCTTTTTAGTAGTGATTTTCTCGGGATTTTTGTTGGATGTTTCTGTTGTTATTAAGCGAACGGGCGTTGAGCCCATGAAAACCTGATACAGATATGTGGTGAGCGATGAAAAGAAGTTATTGATATGCAGCTTTGAAGTGTCACACATTCACTTGTTGATAGAAAAGCGAACAAAGAATCCGCGTATTATCCTAGTTTCCCCGATTGACAAATAGTATAAATTAAGGATTTAGCGTAGTAACTGACATTCCAAAGAGCAACGTCTTTAAACCATGGTGACCAGATATTCCCAATTTTCGGAATTCCTTTGAATATTGAAAAGTGAATATTTAAATATTAAGCAAAATTCTTAAAAGTAGTGGCATAATGTAGCAAAATATTGAAGGAATAGTCAAATGTTTTTTGAGATGAAAATAACATACTGCACAGCGTTAGTTCTACTCTTATTTAGCTTTTAAAAATTACCGGACGACTTCAAAATCAAGAATTCGCACACACTACCTTAAACTGCGTCAAAATGATGTGATGTGTTACAAGTATTGAATGTCCCGGTTACTTGACACGTATTACAAGCGCATTCTTTTCTTCGAAATGTTTTTTAGAAGCAGCGATCGTCTGCTATGCAGAATTCGATAAGTAATATTATTACCCTTCTTCAAGGTTGCCAACTTAGCCACTTTGTGGCTAGATTTTGCCACTTTAAGGACATAACCAGCTACAAATTTTTGAAAAGCTACTAGTAGCTATTTTAGCCATATTCTTTCTATTTTGAGCAATTTATGGCAGTTTCTAGCAATTTTCAACCGTCGTTGATCATATTGTCCTTTCGGTCGTATTTTCCTTTTGCATTATTAAATGCTGTTTATTTTATTATGCGCATGCGCAAGCTTTAGGATATAACTTTAACATTGTGGTCTTTTTAAAAACGTAGATGGTATGCGGCAGCGAAATAAAACTTCGCAGACGATTGTAAGCTTTAGAATGTTTTTAAACTGCTAATATAAGTGATTTGATTTAAATTAATAAGAAGAATAAACTTTGCAATTGTTCGTAAGCTTGCTTCATTTAATTGCTTCGTATCTTTGTTTCATTTCTTTTTCCATTTCAATAATATATATAAATACGGGGCTTTCATTTACCTGTCGCTTTAATAATTAATTTTTATATTCAATAGATAATTCCTAATTTAATAAACAATTCTGTTAATAACCAATTTTAGTCAAACGCTTTGTGTGAAAGATCCGTTAGTTTTTTATGAACCAAGGTCGGAAAGTTCACTATTTCTTCAACACTTCTTTAAAAGTGATTATTATCAGGTAAATGAAGACGACGTTTGGGATCCGACGTTGCTATGCGATTCTGATTCGACTTTGATTGGTACTTGCCTCAGAAGTTCGTCGCACCGGTAGCAAATCACCCTGTAGAAGAGAAAATGTACCAGAAATTCTCTTGCTCGTTACCAACAGATTTCTCAAAGTCTTGTTTCACAAATGCAATTGAAAGTTTACTTGCAATTTTCAATGCATGTGCTTTTATTTATTTTATATTATTTACCTTTCCATCCATTCATTCATATTTTTAAATTTAATTTAACTTTTTATTCACACTAATTTGTAAAAAGTGCTTATATCCAGGACTAAATATTTTAAATTACGCCTGGGCACACAAGACGCGATCAATTTAATAACAAATTAAAAATATTTTAATACGATCTAATTAAATTTCTTTAGAAACTGAGATTTTACTGTAACGTATTATTATTCGGTTTTACAACCGAATTTTTGTCGTCTGGCGGTGTCATCCAAACTTCACATAGCTCAATGAGCTGAAAGATTGGCTGCTTATTAACTCATGGTTTGTGCCACTTAATTTAAACTGCAGTTACGATGTCAATGTTTGATATCTGAAACGTTAAATAATGTAGCAAGCAGTCTCAGAGAAGTACCACCAAGCACGAATAATCCAAGTTTGGTGCTGCCATCTGTAGTAGAAAGTAGAAATGTCTTACTATAGATGGCAGATTTGATTTTCCCTGCCTCTTTGAAAATTGCTAATGATAACGTACTTTTACATTTATTCCCATACTTAAAAAAAATTAATAAATTTCAGAAGTTTTTTAATGTAATTTAATTATTATTATTATTATTATTATTATTATTATTATTATTATTATTATTATATGAAAGTTTAATAATAATCGTAGTACTAGAAAGTCATAATTTAGTGCTGCCATCTTTTAGAAAGAAGTAAATATTTTGCAACTGGAGTTTCTCTGATCAAAAAGTATATTGTATGTTTACGTTTCTAAAATAAGTTCAACGCAATAATTCTTTTAAATAATAGTAATATAAAAGTTCCTTTTTAGATGTAAAGCAATAAGTTCCAAATTTTTAATAAATTTATTCCATTTTATTATATTTTTAATTATTTGTTTACAGTATAGCCATGTGAAAAAAAAAATAAATAAATAAATTTCTTCATATACCAATTATCTTAAAAACTCTTACGATTTTTTGATTGCAATAACTTTTGAAATTATACCTGTGCAATACTTGAAAGCTGCATATTCGGATACCGTTATACAAATATTGTACTTCAGGTAAGTGTATAGATCTCAGATTCTGAATCCATAATCAGTCCACAACAAGCAACAATTTACAGTCCATTGTTACTAAATTCACACCCTCTGTTCTGTACTCTGAGATAAAAAGCCCTTTGGTTTGGACAAATTCCAGAGCTTATGTTTAGTTATATTTTTCACACAAACGATTTACAGTAGAACAAACAATCCTGTTTTCGATGAATAAGGAAACAAATGCGTTAGCTAATCTACACAACTTATTGCTTGACGCAAGTTTCTCAGGTTTAAATAACAATACTAAAGCTCAGAAATTAATAATTATAAGGGCTGCTATAAACAGCGCGTTCATTGAAAAAAATTGGCGCTATATTGATTTGATTATAGATTTGTGGCCCAGCCTCCCGTGGATAGTGATGGATAATATAGGACGTTTGGACCACCTATCTCAATGTACAAGGCATAGAGAACATTTCCTAATGTCTAAACTAATTAATATAATCAGTAGTGAATAATTTAAAGCAATTATTAGATGGACTGCTTTTTCTTTTCCTGGAGATCACTAACGCATTCGTTCCGATATAAATTAAAATTATTAATTTTTAAAAAGTATGTATAGAAACAGGGGTTTTAAAATATATTTCACTTCAATACAAAATTGCATATTACAGTTATTCACATTAGAGAACAAAAATTACGTGTATTACATACATATCTTTTATTTACAAATACAATCCGTGCAATGACAGAGCAATATTATTTCTTAAAAGAAAACTAAGATATGATTTAATAGTTATATAATTCTATCTTAAAAATGCACAAGCAATTTCTTTTATTATTGAAGATTTTGAAAACACATAAAATTATTCGGAATTAAAAATAATATTGAACAATGTATTTAAATATAATATCTAAAATAGGTTCTTGACAATATGTTTAGCTAACGTATATGTAGTGATGTAGTGTTTCTCTTATTCCGTACATATTATATGTGCTTTTCCTTTGTTCATTAGAAAAAGAAAATTATAGATAAACACGTAATTATTCTTTTTAAAGACATCAATAATAGTACTAAAGCTTTTGTTGCTGCTGTTTTTATTTCCTCGATTTTTAAAGTTCGCTATTCCGTATTTATTTACTTATAAACGAGCATTGAATGTTTTTCTCTAAATACAATGCAAGATGATTACTTGAGTAAAGTACAATGTAAATTAATAAAAATAAGAACTACATTCGTAAAATATTCAAACACGTCATTTAAAAAATGTAAAACGTTTTATAAAATTCATGAAGTTTGCTTTGTAAGAGGTTTTTTTAAGATATCTGTAAAATAGCGCAAACAACCTTATACTGACAAGAAAAAATAAAATATTTTAATAAAATGAAGCTTTGTCCACAGTTTTAAAAGAATTTTAACTGTTTATTTTTGCACAAATAACAGTTATTTATAGCAAAAATTATTCACATGAAAATATAGATGTACTTGACATAAAAGAAAGGTGTTTTTATTATCCAAAATAACATAAATATTTTGTTTCTTTTTGAAATAAATTGCTTTGTGATAATCTCTAAAGATATAAAAAGTTTTTTAACACAATTTTCCTCCATTTCTTTTCTTTTCTCTCTTTTTTTTTAACCTTTAATAACTTTTAAATTTTTCACTTTTGTCAAACCACTGACCATGTAAACGAAAGAAACAAACAGTAATAAACAAAACCTTATTTTTCATTCAATTGCATTATTTTACTCATTTTCAACATTAAAGTATATTTGAAACAGAAATATATTATTTTTAATTTTTTTTTCTTTGCGTTAGAATAAAAAGTAAATTGAAGAGGTCAACATATTCAAACGACGATTGAAATAAATTTGAAAAGGAAGAAAAATCCATAAATTTTAAGGATATAGGAAGTTTCCTATATCAATCAAATCAATATCTGTCTGATTGTTGAAATATAACATTTTGCGTGAAATTTTGTATTTTTAAAGAGAGGAAACTATTTTTTTTTGAAGGAAAAGTCTATGTTTATTGACAAAAAATAAGTATACAAAAGTATATTATGCTCAGCGACAACAGTAGAAAAGTTATTTGTTCCTTATTTTTTGTGCTATATAAAATTGGTGTGATATCTGAAATAACTTATGAGTTATAGACACGTCTGTAAAGATCTATGCGAGGGTTTTTTTTTCAATGCTTAAAAAAGAATAAGAAATATATTTTTTTCTTTAGTTATTCACCATAACATAGTTTATGCGCGGCATAACAAATAGCTATATTTCTTTTTGAGTATCAATTTATTGTAGTTGGGAATGAACTTTTATTTAAAAGAGCAGGGTATTTTTAAAAGAAAAAAAAATAAATTGCTATACTTTTTTAAATAATGTAAGTTATCCTTATTTTATAATTATGTTTTTTATTTTAAATATGAAAATTTAGTGAAAATAAATCATAATGCCACTATAAATAAGTATTTTAATACTTCAATTTTCAATTTATAAAATGCTTTCTCTCCCCCTACCCCTTCCCATTATCCCTAAACCTTATTCAAAGACAGGAAAATACCTAACGATAATAAAAATAACGAAAAGAAACACTATAGTTTACAAAGCTCAAGTTTTTTTTTGTCGGAAATTAAATATTTACTGCAGTAAAACAAAAAATAAACAAAATAGTGTAATTGCACTTTCTGAATTTTGCATTTCTGAAATTTATCAGAAGTCTTGCACCGAAATAAACACACTACAAAAAAATAACAGTAATAAACAAAGAGTCGCTGACATAGAAAAACCAAACCAAATAAAAATATACATTGTTAACAAACATTATGCATTTTCACTTTAAATGATCAACTAGAATATAAAAGCATTTTCTGTGCATCGTATATGCATCCCTTTGCTCTAAGAAGCTGAACCTTCATTCGTCCTCCAGAGAAAACGTTCTTCAGAGCACATCGCAGTGCAAGAGGGCCGTGAAAATACAGTCACTATCAGGGTTGTCTTTTTTTTTACTGTTCATCAAAGCACCCTCATATTCATGAGTTCACAACAGATGCACGAGGTAGGAAATTGACTGGCACAACGAACCGAGACAAGTTTTACGAACAGAATCTCCGGGAAATTTTCAGATTCATATTCTCTTTATTTATTTGGCAAAGTTAGAAATGAATGAAACGAATCAAACTTAAGGTAAAAAGCTGTTTAGTATTTTTTCTTTAAGGTCCAAATTAAGTTTGATTAAAAATGAGAGAGATTCTTAAGTCTGATTATGTGTTTCGATTAGTTTCAAAAAATCTAAAACATTTATCCTCTTTTGAAAACTGCTGCGTTAGACTAATATGAAAATACAATATATTTTCGTAATAAAATAAGCGGAATAATATATATGTTACCGTGAAAGTCTGAAATCTGGCAATGTCGACAAATCGACATTGCTCAGATTTCTCAGATGAAAGTCGTTTCTCAGATAAAAGTCGACATTCTCTAGATTTCGGACTTTTACGGTAACACACATTATATTCTGTGAAAAATCAAAAATTTTAGTTCTGTAGTAAAAAATAATGAAACTACTTAAGAATCCTGAATAGGATGTTCGAACGATTTCGTAAACAAAGTAAGAAAAAAGATTCTTAAAGAAAGTGTTCAAACTATTTCTTTATTGTCAGGTTTGGAATTATGGGTTTACCAGACTCATATATGCAGAAAAATAAATTTCATGGGAGCTCAGAATTTGGAGAATACAGAACTCCTAGGGTTTATTGTTATCATTTTTAAATAAAATTTGTTAAAGAAAAGAACCCTCTATCTGTTGGCGAATGTCTGCTAGCTGCATTTGAATTGCCTCAGATATTGACAAATCACGTGAAGTAAGGGTGCACTCCCGTGTGAAGAAAGGGTACGCATCTTCTGCATTTATGTAAAATGATAGTTTCGGTCGTTTGACTAACAACTCCTTTCTCGCTTCGATTGTGCCAGTCAATCTTCCTCTTCTCGATTCTCAAAAAAGAAAAAAGACTAGACCACTCCTGGGGTGCGTTAGTTAGACGACTTTCACTTTCCGTTCTCGTCTGCGGAGAGGGAAGATGAGGAGGGGGTGTCGGAGGAGGAGGTGCCGTTCGTCTGCTGTTCTGCCTTGCGTTCCTCCCGGAGGGGGCAGTCGGCTATCAGGTGGTCCGCGGACTTGCAGTGGTGGCAACGCTTGGGCTGGGGCCCCAGAGAGCACTTCGCAGCTATGTGGTTGGCGAACTCTCCGCAGTTGTAGCACCTGCAACATAAAACACTATTAGGAGGCGACCAGGGCTTAATTTCTGGCCAAAAGTGCAGGAGCCCTAATATCCTCTAGAGCTTATGTTCATACCCTTTGACGTACTATAACCCACCCCCACCCCCGACCCTGCAGTACGTGGGGAGGGGAAGGTAGCACATTCATTTAAACTAATGCAAAGATTTTCCTAAGTAATATTATTTGACATATTTTTATTATTTCTCAGTACAGTGAAATGAAGTGAAGGAAAATTTGGAATTAGTAAGAAGAAATATAAACAATAAACAGTGGACGACCCAATATCTGCACAGCTTGGGAACACACTTTCGCGCCGAGTTTAGATTTTTGGAGATTTCGGTTCATAATGTGAAAGTGATTTGATTTCACACCGTATGAAATAAACAGAGCAAAGAAAAATATCCGTGTGAAAAGGTCAAAAATGAAGAATAAATGTACTTGTGGACCCCGGAGAGCAATATTCATGGGTTCTGCACAATACGTAAAAATTCACTTTGAGAAAAAAAAAAAAAAAGAAGAAGAAGAAGAAGAAGAAGAGCTGACCTCCGGTGAGCTAGCTCTCTTGCAAATTAAGTCCTGCTGAACGCAGTCAGCGACACTACACATACAGAAGTGTCGTCCCATTATTAGTTCGGTTGGTTTGAAACAATAGAATTTTAAGTTGGAAAAAAAAAGATGCGTCATGCTGAATGCATCGGCTATGAAATAAAGTTAAACCCTAATTTGACGTCATTCAAGGGACCAAAAAGTAATATTGCTATACGCAGAAAACGTTAAATCGATGTTGGAGAAAAACAAACGTTGCCCAACCCAGCAGTTTTTTTTTTTTTTTTTCAGAACGAGATACAATTGATGAAATGTAAGTGGCGGCCTAAAGAAAATCTGCCTCACGGTCATCAGAGCTGTTGCTAAGACTTTTTTAGGAGGGGGGACGGGAGATGTCCATAAACTGCAAAGTCAAATGTCGGTTTTTACCCTCTCATTTATTTTTTTATGAATTACATTACCAAATTTTTACTTTTGCCAGCTGGGTTTGCGTCCTTTTGCCAAGTGTTCCAGAAAGAGAAAGTAAATTATAGTTTTTATTAAAAATTTTTTACCAAGTTTGCCAACTAGGTATCTAATTTTGCCAAGTTTAATGGAATTTTGTGAGTGTTAGCTGGGCCTCGAAAAATTTCAGGATGATTCTTAAATACGAGTTACAATAATTGTACACGCAGTACAATAAAACATGTTCCGCTGTACCCCCGCAATGAGGTTACAAAATAAATACATTTTTACTAATTCCTTATGTTTATTTACTTTTTAATTCTGACTTTGGGAATTTTGATTGGGATTTTTAATATGACTTTGGGAATTATAAATGCGGGGGGATGACTTTGGGAATTGTTATGAATAACATAGCAGAGTAATCGCTTGAAAAATAAATAACTATACATATGAGAACAAGGAGGTAAAACAAAATTATATTTAGTAATGAAAGTTACTTTCAATAGTGAAAATCCAATAATGCTCTTCCGCTCTTAGATAGCATTTTTCATTGTACCCCGTCTTCTCCTAAAGTGCCCTAACGGGAGCGTTCAAACATCCATGCCGAGAAGTAACGATGGAAAAAGGATTAGAATCGCTGCCGTCGTGTCTTTGTAACGATAAAATCGTGTTGGAAAGCGTTTAGTGTGCCATTTATGCGGCATGGTTCATCCTTCTTGGATGTCATCGAAACCGAAAACGAAATCACTCGAAATACGATAGCTTCGGGCAGTAAATTCATCTTCTGATTTTCTATTCGACATCATTATTTTCCCGTATCATAAACCTGCAAAAAAAGTGTACGTATGTACAGGAAAAGTATTCCCAGAGCGAGAAAGATAGGCATCACAGAAAAATGCCGCATACTTGATGAGCATTCAATCTTGGCTAATGACTGCTTGTTTTGCCGGCCAAATGACATCTGTGTTATTATCATCACGCAACGATGTCATCCAATGCTTTTTGGCTTGCAAATAGCCACTTTCGTTTGGTGTATTTTTCTCCGGTGACTAACGCGTGTGTAGCTTTCGAGAGTGGCATACGAGATGGGTGTACTATCCACACTACTTGAAAACAGAGAAGTGAAAATGGTACGAGGTATCTGCTAACAAAAGATTGGGAATTAGGACACCGACGCAGGTTTACAAATAGATTCGGTGTTTTCTTTCTAATTACTAACATGTGTGGTTTTCGAGAGTGGGATACTAGAATGGTGTATTTTCGTGACTAGTTGGAAAACGAGAAAATAAAATGACGCGAAGAATAGAAAATGGTCATACCAAAGGCAAAGAATTGGGAATTAGAAGGAGATCAAAGCAACTTTACAAATAGATATGGTATTTCCTCTCTAGTGATTAAGTTAAATAGTGCACCACAGTGACTATCGTCAATGATGACCCCCAACTATGTATAGTAATAATATGTATATGTTTTCGACAGCTGCATTTTTCTTACTTAGCTGTCAGTTAACGACTACCCTATCTGAACTGGTTTTTCCCGGTTTAGAGAATCCCTTTAATTCTCCTTCAACTTAAATCTACTACCATGTTTGACTATTTCGCTCTCGGCGATTGCGGAAACTCAAAGCTGGACCCAGGCAAAGCGTTTAAAGAACCATTCTGGAAAGCGACATCGATCAAAGATGGAGAGTCTTCTGCGTTGCGCCTTTTCAAATGATGAGAGCGAACAGTTTAAGTTTAAACTTAGGTTCAACATCAAAAATGAAATGGTAAAAAAACAGAGAGGGAGAGATAGAAATCGTATTATGCTTCGCCCTTCTTATCGCCCCTGCCTCGGAACACTTTTCCTGGATCTGACACTGGGGTCTCCAGTTGCTGTTTAGTATGCAATGTATTACACGTACCTGATCTTCCTGAACCTCTTCTTGCACATGGGCCGCCGGTGCGAACCCTTGCAGTCTTGGCTCTGTGGTCCCGTGACCAGGGTGGCCTCCAGGCCCTTGTCCGACTCCTTGCACTCGAACTCCACCTCCTCCTCGTCGCCAAGGCTGCGGAACCCCGACATCTGGATCACCGACTGCGAGTAAAGAGGGAATGAAGACGACGATTAATACACACGTTACACTTAGAACAGTGTTTCAAAATCATTTCTTACATTCGCAGACAGGCAAAAATAGGATAAATGCAGGAGGTTTATAAAATGTCGGACGTACTATGATGTTTCGTAACTGATAAAATAATGATGTAAACAAACCTACGGCGTGAAATGGGCTATCCTCTAGATACTTCCAGTGCGGCCAAGGTATGAACATGTGGACGCTCATTGACAAGGGCGACAGAACTTTCTTGAGCCTATCTAACCATTTATGTTATTAATTTAAATATATATTCAATGTATTATGAGTTACTAGCTGCCTTCGGCGACCAGTTGATTCGCCACCTTAATAAATCTTGTTCGGAAAGAATCCTGTTTTTCACCGACTTCCTTGGCAATGAAATCTTTCAGATTCTCAATGGAATTTAAAATTAAGACGGTTACGAACAGGCCCTAGCTTAAGTGCCGCCCCTGCTAACGTAGAAAAGACGCCTCTTTTGTGCTCTACTTAGTTTTTGAGTTCGAAATGATGCCCCGATGCGATGCTTACCTTGCTTACCGTGTCGGGCCGCCCCTGGTTGCAAAAATAAAAAGGTTTAATGATAAAAACCTACAAAAATGCACAAATTGTTTTCGTCCTATATTAATTCTGAAGAGCTTCTGGATATACTGGCCTTTATCAAAAAACGGAAAGGAAAAAAAAAAGTAAGAAAATCTGAAACAGTATCAGATTTTCAATACGCACTAAAGCGCTATATATTAAAAGCGCATCATAATCCATGCGCCTTCGCTGTATCATTATTATTGAGTGTGATTAAACAAAATTTAAATTGATATTAACATCCTTTTCTGGATGTAATGCAAAAGAAATAGAATGGGGAAAAGCTGCGCAGAAAAATGCACAATTCGAACTGAATGAAAGTTTCAAAAACTTATTTAGGTATATTCTTTATCCAAGTCAGGCGGAGTAGACGATAAAATGACGTTTAGTTGTTTTTTTTTTTTTTCGCGCGATTAAATGTAGCGTATATGTTAATCCAGAACTTTAACTGTCTTTACTCCAAATTTCAACCAAATCTGTCAAACCGCTTCAGCGTGAAAGAGTAACAAGCATACATACAAACATTGACATTTATATATTAGTAGGATTAAACATCAAATAAATGTGATGGTCATTTTATAAACACCCTGTATTTCGTGGACCATCGTCAGCTAAAAATAACAGATGTTATATAAACATGTATTTTATTTATTAAATCAAGTGTTATTCAAATATACTTTTTAGAATGAATTTTTTGTTGATTATTTTTTTAATAAATTTGATACGGGGACCGGGAGTAGTGTTTTCGCTGATGGGTGGTGGGAAGCACTGACTTACAGGATTATGCATTGTAGACATACAAGGGGTGTCCGAAATGTTTGGTGAATGGTGTCGTATTTAAAAAACCCGCTCGTTAGGATGTTGCGCTCGCGCTTCATGCAGTGATAGACATGGGCACGTGCGTTCTAGCGAATTATGATTAATTTGTCGACCAATAAATGTAGTTCTTGTTTCCTTTACTTTATGACACTATTCACCGAACTTTTCAGACACACCTTGTATTTCCTTAATCATTACAATTATACAGTAAATTTATAATTACATTGTAACATCTGACATCATATACCATATGCGAGGCCGTAGCCAGGAAAAATTTTCAGGAGGCGATATGTAGAGCTAAAATTAAATTTAGGGGGTAAGGAGATATGCAGCGATACAATTTTTTCAACTTTAAATGATCTCAACATAAAAAAAACTACTAATGCATTGACTAAAATTTCGGGTGGGGATCAAACCCCCATGATCCCCCCCCCCCTTGGTTACGGCCTTGAGCATATGCAACAACATTTGAATTAAATATTGCAACAGTAGCTCTCTAGAAAATACAATGACGCATTTTAGACTGTCAGTGTAAGATGAACTGTTTACTTTTACCAAACTGTAATGGGGTGTAGGCAGGAAAACAATTTTTCGGTAGAGGATATGAAACACAGTGTTGTATAAATAACCTGATTTTATACAACACATGCATTTAAACACAAGAACGACATAAAATCAGAAGAATTCTTCAAACTAAGCCGAAAATGTCGGGGGAGGGGGGGGGGGGTAGAGGGGCTACATTCTGATATCACCCCCCTCCCACACACACACCCACACACTTTGGTTATGTCCCTTTTGTAAAAGTACTAAAATATTCAGGAAAAAATTATTAACCATGCAATATTTCCTTGCCCATATTTCCTTTCGGCCCTTTCTTGGAACTCTATGGTTAAAGATTATTCCTGAAAGTTGCATGAAGCATAGAGCTTTACTAGCTGACCGGCAAACGTTGTTTTGCCATATAAATTATTCCTAGGATTATTTTAGTAGAAAGAAATGACTCACTTAAGTGTGTGAGGATGTGGTATATGAGTGAAAGAGGCATGGAGCGCAGTGAACGATGCTGGAATATAAAAATAATACAATACCAAACATTTATATTTTTAATTCATTGTAATTTATTCTTTAAATTTATATATATCACTAATTACAATAATTTTACTAAAAAATAATATCAATCTCTTAACGGAATAGAGTGAACAATATTTTTTGTTATCCCATCTTTAGCCAACAGAAACAAACTGGATGGTTTGCCCACTCGAGAGCAAGCCACGTATAATAATCCGTGATAAAAACATGGTGTGCTCAAATCTAAGCCTCAAACAGACATAATTTGGCCTTGAGACTTATTGATAGTCATTCCATAAAAAATGTTGTCCAAAAAAAATAAATTTAAAAAAGGATGAAAATCTGAAACACTTTCAAATTTAATCGTATCATAATTTATGCGTCGTCCCTATTTTTCTTCATTAAGTTGGAAAGTGTATCATTATTCATGAATGTGCCTTATTTTTCTTTCTTGTTTCGTAAAACCCATCTTTGGAATCGAAATCTGTCTTAAAATCGCCTACTAAAACTATTTTACAATCTTCGCCAAGTATATGACAACTATACATCATCGTTTTATATATTGTTTCGAATGTGCATCATAATCCACGAGTGTACCGTATTTGTCTTTCTTGGGTTGATTCCTACTTTAACGCCTCGACTCTCGCCAAGGTGGTGATCATTAAACATATGCAGTTACCATGACGATATTTTGCATTTATTGTGGCAATCGTAATTTAGAATTAAAATGACGATTTGGAACAACATGTAAGTACAGCATGCCGTTACATTTTTATTTCTTTTGGATTGCCAATTAATGTAGTTTTAATAATTAAGTGTCTTCAAATTCCTTAACTGGTGCGTTTATCGCTAATTTGTTTACTTTAGTTTTCATCTAGTTCTTTTGGGAGCGTTGAAACGGTACTTACGTATTAGCCCGGCGGTCACTTCCGCCAAACTATTTTTTCGTCAAATTTGCTGGCAAACTGTTGCCAATCGTATTCCAAACCATCAACAATTTCATGTGCCCGGCACTTATCTAGGTGAAAAATCGGTTGTCTTGGCGGACCGCCCGCATAATACGTGAGTAACGTTGAAACTTGTGCATAACTCTCAGAGACCCATGACTGCAAAGCTCACCAAAGTACGGGGATTTTTTAGGTTGGCGAGAGCGGAGGCGTTAAAATAGGAATCAATTCTTTCTTGAACCATAAAACACATTTTAGGAATCGAAATCTATCTTAAAATCGCCTACTGAAACTGTTTTACAATCTTCGCCAGGCATATTTGTCTTATAGACATATTCCAACCATACCGCAACGACATTTTAAATACTGTTTGGAATGGGTATCATAATCCATGAGTGTACCGTGTTTTCCTTTCTTGTTCCAGAAAGTACTTCTACGGAAAGAAATCTATATTAAAATCGCCTAATAAAATTGTTTTACAATATACGCCAGGCGTTTTCTAACTATACTCGAAATATATTTATAATAAATTGTCACGGTTTGGCACCACATTTAGCGATCAATTATCGAAAATTGCAAACCTTGTGCGACTTTCAACATTTTATTAACGCCCCCTCCCCTCTCCACGTTATCTAACAAACACATTTGAAAAGTGACTGGACGCGCTAATGCCTACACAAAAAGCCTGATTGAAATTAATAGCACTCTGGTGCTAAAAATTTCGGGGTGGACCGCCCTTATGACTTAAAAGTATGAGACATAGTTAAAAACCTATTCTCAGACCTAACGAATATACATATAAAATTTCATTGAAAAAGGTCTAGCCGTGGTAACTAACACTGTGACGCGAAAATTTTATATATTAGATTGTTAATGAAATAGTAACTAACTAGATGTTACAACCCATGGGAAATTTCAACATACTTTGTCTAATTGTTTTTGAGTTATGAGAGTTACGTATTTGTTTTTGGCGACAAATTTGGCAGTATTTCAGCAAAACTCGCAACACTGGCAACATTTGAAAATATTTGATCACGTCCCAAATAATGACAGTTCACATACTTTTAATGTATTAAAGGTGTTCATGGGTTTTAGTGTATTGAAAGTATCCATAGACCTTACTGTGTTTAGGGTGACCCTGTAATAAACTATCCAGTCTATTGCAATCGGAAAAGGAGATAAACAATTAGGTGTTGCAATAATCTAAATGCAAAATATCAACATTGTACGGATAAGTTATGCGAATTACGTTTATACGTACATACAAGACGTCATCAGAAACCCAGTCAAAAGGAATACGTGGTCAGGAAAAATACATCGTACATGCATGAATACGTATGTGCATTGTCTAACGTTTATCAGTACATACTTATACTGAACAAGTTATCAATACATACATATATACCGTTTATCAATACATACATATAAACTGAAATGTTACGCAGTAACTTAACAAAGTTAATTTTAAAAATGGGCAAAATAATCTCTTTGTTTGGCAAAATCTGAATCCCAATTTTTTTTTTTTTTTTTTTTTTTTGGTGGGGGAGGGCAATCACACGATTCTTTACTTCGTGCAAGGAAGGAAAAATGCATGTTTTAAGCATTTACAATGCAAAGTTTTCATAATCAATCCATTTCGAAAGATATTTTCCTGTCTCATAATTCTTAACTGACTGTAATTTTCATATCTGCATAATAGTTTTCAGCCGGATATTATTGCGTTGGAAAATGCTTCATAATCACAAAGCGTTTACGCGCTTTTCTGCATGATTTCTCATACTCAATCACTACACTAAGCATAAAACGTATGCAATCCTTTTAATCCAAACAAACTGGTTACAGGTTACTGAAAGTAAACGATCAACAGAGGGGTTTCTTTACCGCTAACTGGCTAGCCTTAAAATCGCCCCCCCCCCCTGAAGGGAAAAGAGATAATTTTTAGGGACATTCGAACAAATGGCAACCAAAAAAATTATCCTCATATTCCCCAATTTAAAAATCCTAGAAACAAAATCCCTACCTCACTCGGTCTTATCCAGTTCCTCTTTATTAGGAAAAGTAGGAATGGAATACCATTCTTAATTCCTTTCAAAATGTATTTATAGAGGAAGTTCGAATTTGTAAAATTTTCAATAGGAACTGGAAGCGTATTCGGGTTTTGCAGTTTCTTTGGATTAGAACTGACTGATTTTCATATGTTGCGTTTATAAAATCTCCTTTAGTTACCCCGCCGCGAACGATTTATGAATGCAAAATTTTTTTTTCTAAAGTCATGCTATTCAGGAACCATTCTAAAAAATCGTCTGCTGACAAATTATAATAGATTGCATTAAAAAACTCTTCCTACATTTTTCCCATTACACTGTGTTACATAAAAATGTAACACTCTTAGCAGATGTCAACAACATACATACGTAAATAAACAATACAACACTTTGCCACTCACGGCAAGAGAAATATTTAACCTTCATCAATCTCGCCTTGCGAACTTCCCCAGTCTGGGAAACGCTACGTCATAGGAGAAACTGGTTTTCCGTATCTCCGATCAGCAGAGGTCGAAAGGAATGACTCCGAGAGAAAAAAAAAAAAAAATACAAAAAAAAAAAATTCAGCCTTCAGCTGAAATTAGTTTCCCCTCCGCTAAAGAGGTTTTTTGACAGAACCTTTTAATTTGTATTGGCAGCCATGTACAGGATGTATTTGCATGTAAATCAAACGGGGAGAAACCAACCGTTCTTCCAGTGGTGTCAAGTATTTTAAACAATCCGGTATTTCGGGGAATTCGAAGCCATTGCTTATAGCTAGTTCTGGTATTGTCAATTTAATCAAACAATCGTAACATGTTTTGCAAAATTTGCCAATATCACTGATATCTTTGTAAAAGACTAGTTTTATAAAGTCCGTTGTCGCTCCTTTGGACAGTAAAGTTGTTTTGGAAAGGGTTCTTATTGACTTTTTGAACCACAGTCGATCACAACAATAGCATTGGTGGATTAGACCATCAGCAACAGCTTCGAAAATTTTCTCAGCTAATTTACGAAATTCTAGTTCTTCACACCTTACATTTAGATCAGTATCTGTTCTTGGTCTTTTCGATGGTATATCTAGACAGAGTCGTAAACGTTTTCTGTCTTGTCTTCTGGATTTGGATTCCGCTTCTTGAGCACGAAAATCTGGATCTTCCCTTTTTCTTTGCATAAATAGACGGTTAGTTTCACGATGACTTTCTTCCGGATTAGACAACTGGCGAGGACGGCCAGCGCGGCCTTGAACAACAGTCCCGGGTATATTCTTCTGATATTTAACGATGTAATACTGAACAGTAGAGCGTGAAATACCAAGCCTACGAGCTATTTCACACTGCGTGAGTGGTGTGTCAAAAAAATAAAGCGATATGATTTGGTCTTTAGTCTCTTGAGAAAGCACCATAGTCTCAATCACGGTTAATAGCTTACTTTATTTACTATCAATTATCATCCACGACTTTTTTTGTCTGCCCAAAACTATTACCCTCTTTAGCGGAGGGTAAAAAAAAAAGATGAGAATTTCCCCACGCGTGTGTGTGGCAAAAGTTTTCAAAAAAAGAAGTTCGTTAGAAGGACGCGGACTCAGTTTGACAAAAATCACCATGTGAGTTCTACGTTTCGTAGGCGAAGGGGGCTTCCCAGAGAATTCCGCTTGGCTTCCAGCCATTTTGCGGACTGGGAAAGCCCCAAGGAAAGTTAATTTTCTGGAAATAATTGTTTCTCTCACTGAATCTGAAAAAATATTTTTTGCTGCAACATCGGAGTGATAACCCTCCATTGAAAAGGATTTTTTTGTCAGAACCAATTTTCGTCGATGGAGTCTGAAAAACGGGCATGATTGGCAAAAAAGTACAATCTGAATTTTGTGTTGTGAAACAGAAGAAAGTGTGGGGTGTGGTGAAACAACCCGTGAGAACAATTCACGGTCTAAAGGTCTTCAACAAAAAAAAGTGATCAACCATTATGTAAGATAGAAGAGGTACAAAGAACTTGTATTACCTTGGCCTAATAGCGGCAAGGAGTCCACGCGGCGTAACGTACTTTTGGTATGATGCTATTGATTAAGTGATTCTGCAGCCATCAGATTAATGGTAAAGGTAACGTTTAATATTTGAGACCTTGATATTTACCAGCTTTAAAATGACCGATAGCAGTGCTGATAGAACTGTGCGCCGAAGCGTCACCTGGGCGGCCATCTTGAATTAATGGTGTGTGCCTTATAATAAATCCACTGATGTGCCTCACATTCTTCCATGCTTGTGTTATTCATCGAGATCATCAAAATTTGTGTTGCTGGATCTGCCAGGTTTAAATAAAAGTTTGGAAGGACTTTAGAAAGAACTGCCAAAACCTAGAACTTTGTGTTGATCATCTGCAATAAGAACTGACATCACCTGAATTGTAGTTTTCTACAATAAGGACTAACATCAGTACTACAGTGTTGTGGTAAATATTGAATTTAAGGAAAAGTTTCTTCAATTTATTAAATTTCATAATTGTGATTAATTTCATATTTCATATCTTTACAAAATTAATATGCCACTCTTTAACACTTCAGAGTTTTCCAATTGAAGTATACTGGCAAAATTTTCAATTTTTCAAAATGACATCAGTTTGATATCTGTGTCGATAATATGCCCATTAAAGTATTTCATTTTTAGCCAACTAAAATTTTAATTTTTAATAATAGGTTTCTGGGCAGTGTAAAGTGAATCTATTTAATTGGCATATTATCTCAATGTGTGATAATTACATCTCATTTATTTGTGTTTGAATTTGGTATCTTTTAATTGCAGTACTGTTTGAACTATGTTTTTAATAATATTTGGTAGTCAGAGATCTCATATCTGAATTGAAAATGAATTGGTACTTTTCGATCTTAGTATTATTTGAATCACAATTTTTTTATATTATTCACTATTTGGAGATCTAATGCTTAGAATGTCAAAATATATAGTCAAGAAAACATTTTAAAATCTATGTCATTTTTAATTGTCAATAAAAACAGAACTCAGAATTTGAATTACTTTATTTGAGTTAGTCAATTTTAGGAAAATTTTACCTTTCAGCTTTTATCACATTATGAGTTCTGAGTCTTTATTCCTTACCAGGTGAGTGTAAATAAAATAAGTTATTCTTATCTCTTATAATTCAGGTTTTTAATGCCTAGGCGGCAAATTGCAGTGTACTATTTCTGATCTGAATTTTTGTTCAGAAGAATTTTTGCCTCTCACATTTCACACCCTAACGATCATGGCAGTTAAGTAACTAACCACTCATAACTACATAAAATAACTACTTAACACACTGCATGGGGGTAAAATACTGAAAATATTTACGAAACTTCACGCATAAAAAAAGAGTTTCTTCCCTCGCAGAATCGACGGACTGTTGGTTTCTGGTGTTCCGAAATGGATTTTTCAGCACGGTAACGAAATCTGAAATATCTAACAGACTTCGAATATGACACCAGATGATTTTCGAAGGCAGCCATGAGAGTATTTGGTTTTCTGTAGAGTAGGCAATTAATTGGTGTTCATTGGTTGAGAGACTGGAAGATGTGGGGATTTTTCTTTACGATTAGATGCTGCTTAGGGAATATCAGGTTGTTTTTTTGGAGGTCATTTGTTCGATTTTTCTATAATTTTCCCTTTCAGGATTTTTTTTTACTGCAAGGCTCCCTACCTTTGTAATGCAATGGGCAAAGCAAGCAACGTAAATTATGTGCCAGGCATTGCTTTTGAAACGCATTCTAACTTTTTCCTCTCTAAAGCCTTGGTAAAGAAACATAATATTTTACTCATTTTTACTTCCTTGTACCAAGTATAAGGAAGTAATATGATCCCGAAGAATTTTGGAGGCCAAATTTCGACGAAAAAACCGATTTTGACTACCTCTAAATTTACTTTTAAGAATTTTTTCGATGCATCTCATCGTAAGCTAGCATGCACGATCATATAAATGTGTCTGCAACTCATTTTGACCAGCGGCGAGTTTATTTTGGCGAGTTTTTCCATGCCGTCTGTACGAACGTACGTATGTATGTAACTCGCATATCTCAAAAACTATTGGTCGTAGAATGTTGAAATTTTATATTTAGGATTCTTCTAACATCTAGTTGTGCACCTTCCCTTTTGGTCCCAATCGAATGGGACCAAAAGGGGTACAAGTTTATGTACAAGACCGTCCGAAAGATTCGAAATACATTACGCTCTATGGGCCGAAATTCATTAAACTCGTATATCTCAAAAACTGTTGGTCGTAGAATGTTGAAAATTTCTATTTAGGATTGTGGTAACATCTACTTGTGGCAGCTCCCCTTCCGGTTCCATTCGACTGGATAGTTTATCTACAGGACCGCCTAAGAGATTCTAAATACATTCCGCTCTATGGGCTGAAATTCATTAAAGCGTATTTAAGAGGTATTGGGCTATTTTAAACGACTCAGAAGTGCTATATGCTGTTAAGAGTTACAAAATGAATTTCTCCATTGAAAAAAAATGTCTTTATCATTTATAGTTCTGCTACAGGAACACTCAAAAGATTTCGAATACATTACGGTCAATGGCAATTTTAGGGGCATTCATCCATTACCAGCACAATACCGTCCTAACGTATAAGTTAGGTAATGGTCCGACTTCGGTCACGTGCCTCCCTCAACAACTACGCCAAAAGTCGCCAAGCTTGGCGACTTTTGGTGTACGTTTGTATGCATTTAACTCTCAAATCTCAAAAACTATTAGTCGTAGAATGTTCAAATTTCATATATAAGATTGCTGTAACATCAAATTGTGCATCTCGAATTTTGGTTCCAATCTACTGGAGAGTTTATTTACAGAACCATCTAAAAGAATTTCAATACTGTAATGTCTATGGACATCTTCAATATAATACAACAGTAGACAATCATTGTTTGGTCCATGCTTAAAAGCTCACCATATGTCGTCGACCATGGCGAGTTTCAACGAAATATCACCAAATTTGGCGCCAAAAAATAATTCGTATTTTGTATAACTCTAAAACTTTAAATTGTAGAATTTTGAACTTTTGTATGTAGAACTATTGTAATATATAACTGTTTTCAATATCTTTTTGACTGCAATCGACTGGGAATTTGTTTACAGGGTCAGCCAAATGACTTTGAATACATTAAGGTGTACAGATGCATTCAATTCATTGAAAGTCTGTGGTCAATGGCTATGGCAATCCTCAAAATCTCGCAAACTATCTCAAGTTTGTCGGCTTTTGGTGAAATTTCGCCAAAAAAAGTGTCAGTAGGAAATCTTTCAAGCTGAAATCAGCTTGTCGATATCGAAATATTTGGATAGAAATAGCTAAACCTTACTATTACTGATATTTTATCTGTCTCAAACAAAATAAGTTTAGATGAAGTGCGCAGAAAATATTTTTGATTTAATAGACGTGCAAGGAAGTCATATGTTGTCCACATCAGATTTTTTATTCAACAATTTCCTATTTCTTAGCAAGTCCGCCATTTGTGGTTTTATTTTCCAACACTGCTTCTAGAAGTTTCTAAAGGCAAGACACAAAAGGAGTAGTCTAAAGGCAAGACACAAAAATCATACTACACGCATTCATTTCGAAGCACTCTCCCATTCCAATTATTAAATTATTACTTCCTTGTACGGAGTATAAGGAAATACTGTGATCCCGAAAAATTTTGGGAACCAAATTTTGACGAAAAACCGATTTTGTCTACCACTAAACTTACTTTCAAGAATTTTTTCGGTGCATTTGACCAGCGGCGAGTTTATTTTGGCCAGTTTTTCCATGCCGTCTGTACTTACGTACTAATGTGAGTAACTCGCATATCTCAAAAACTATTGGTCGTAGAATGTTTAAAATTTTGTATTTAGGATTGTTCTAACATCTAGTTGTGCACCTCCCCTTTCAGTTCCATTCAGCTGGATAGTTTATCTACAGGACCGCCCAAAAGAATCGAAATACATTACGCTCTATGGGCCGAAATTCATTAAACTCGCATATCTCAAAAACTGTTTGTCGTAGAATGTTGAAACTTTCTATTTAGGATTGTGGTAACATCTACTTGTGGCAGCTCCCCTTCCGGTTCCATTCGACTGGATAGTTTATCTACAGGACCGCCTAAGAGATTCTAAATACATTCCGCTCTATGGGCCGAAATTCATTAAAGCGTATTTTAGATGTATTGGGCTATTTTAAACGACTCAGAAGTGCTATATGCTGTTAAGAGTTACAAAATGAAGTTCTCCATTAAAAAGAGTGTCTGTATCATTTATAGTTCAGCTACGGGAACACTCAAAAGATTTCCAATACATTACGGTCAATGGCAATTTTAGGGGCATTCAGTCATTTCAAGCGCAATACCGTCCTACCATATAAATTAGGTAATGGTCCGACTTCGGTCACGTGCCACCCTCAACAACTACGCCAAAAGTCGCCGCGCTTGGCGACTTTTGGCGTACGTTTGCATGTATTTAACAATGTATTTTTCTCAAATCTCGAAAACTATTAGTCGTAGATTGTTGAAATTTCATATATAAGATTGTTGTAACATCAAGTTGTGCATCTCGATTTTTGGTTCCAATCTACTGGAGAGTTTATTTACAGGACCACCGAAAAGAATTTCAATACTTTAATGTCTATGGACATCTTCAATATAATACAACTGTATACAGTCATTGTTTGGTCCATGCCCAAAATCTCGCCGTCTGTCGTCGACCTTGGCGAGTTTTACCAAAATATCTCCAAATTTGGAGATAGTCAGTCATTTGGTCCATGTCCAAAATATCACCATTTTTCATCGTCCTTGGCGAGTTTCGCCGAAATATCGCCAATTTCGTATTTTGTATATTTTACTTAACTAAAACTTTAAACCGTAGAATTTTGAACTTTTGTATTTAGAACTATTGTAATATCTAGCTGATTCCAGTATCTTTTTTGACTGCAATCTACTGGGAATTTATTTACAGGGTCAGCCAAATGAATTTAAATACATTAAGGTGTATGGATGCATTCAATTCATGGAAAGTCTGTGGTCAATGACTACTTTGGCTATCCCCTAAATCTCGCAAACTATCAAGCGTGTCGGCTTTTGGTAAAATATCGCCAAATAAAGTGTCAGAAGGAAATCTTTCAAACTGAACTCAGCTTGGCGATATCGAAATATTTGGCTAGAAATCGCTAAACCTTACTATTACTGATATTTTATCTGTTTCATACAAAATAAGTTTAGATGAAGTGCGCAGAAAATACTTTTGATTTAATAGACGTGCAAGGAAGTCATGTGTTGTCCACATCAGATTTTTGAAACTGTAATCATTATATTTCATGTGAGACGCATTGATTATGAAGCGCATTTCATTCAAGCGCAGGTAGGTCCACCAGTTCCCGTTCCTCTCCGCTACAGGGGCGTAGCCAAGGAAATGTATATTCTTCACTCCCCATTTTATCACAAACACCTATACATATATATGAGTTGAAGCAGTCGTGACCCCCCCCCCCAATTAAATATTTCTGGCTACGTCACTGCTCCGCTATAATAATGGAACATGGTTTCGTAACTATTTATGATTCTAGAAGATGAAAAAATATCGCTCTGCAACCATTGATTTTGCAGCACTCTTCCTTGGGATTGACTAATATTTTTTTGGATTGGCGCGCTACTTTGCACTTGTTAAGATGGGGACATAATGCGCTTACATACATATTTTATGAGACATACAAAACACTTCCTACATGTTATTGTCTGCTGAATTAGTCGTGGTTCATACAAAATTAATAATTATTGTTGAGTTGTATAGCTACTTGCTTGCTACTGAACTAGTGAGCGTATTAATGATGTATTTTTTAGAGGGTTACACTAGAAATTTAGGATTGTTAATTTTGCGATCTACCGACAGTAATAATGCAACATAACAAAATAAATATTTACTAGCTGGAACCCGTCGAATTTGACGGCCGCTTCATTGACCGTAATGTTTCTCTCTATTCTAAATAAAAGTAAAGGCCGCTGTCAGCGTATCTCCTCCTAAACCGTGGGGATTTGAGTTTCGACTAAGGTGCCCACAGATTCAAAAAATTCCGAGGAACCTGCTAAGCTGATTTAAATTTCGAAAATCGAATTATTTTAGAAGATATTAATAAAAAACTGAAAAAATAAACAGAATGGTTGCCAGATTTGGCATAAAATCATTCATTCCTTTGCAACAAAGCGTTTCCAAGTATCTAGAATCGCGTGAAATTTACAAACATGAGTTAGAATTACGCCCATTTTACGCCAAAATAAAAACTATATGAAATAAGCAACTCAAAATGTGTTACACAAAGTTGACAATTTTCAAATAGTAAGTTCGCTTAGACAACAGGAGTTTAGAATTAGCGATTATTCATTTTTCCAAAACAGAATAACTAATATCTTGAAAATGAAAAATAATTAAAATGCAGATTATTTTAAAGCCGGTTCTCGTCCAGCTGGATTATTTGCTACCAGTAGAAATATTTGGTGGCGTTAACTATGCCATTATAGCAGTTATAGTACACTTTGGATATTTGCTAGCGCGACGAGATGGTATAATTCGTGGTGTTAAGTACGCCAATCTGCAAAAGATTATGTAAATGAAAATATGAATAACGGTTTTCCGGTAATCTTTAATGAACAGTAAATATAGGTTGTGAGCATGTGTAAATCGCCAAATAATGAAAAGTCGCCATGGGTGGCAGGCTATTCTATCTGTTCCGTAGCTTTTATTAACTTTACATCTACGCAAGTCGCCAAATAATGAAAAATCGCCATGGGTGGCAAATTCGCAAGGTGTCCAATAGGTTTTACATTATTAAAAATACAGCTGAAACATATGTTCTGATTTTATTACGCTTTATCTCCTAATTAATATAACTTTTGAATGGCAACATTAAATATCATTGTATTTCTGAGGAGTGCAAATAATTTTTCCAGCGATTATAAGCGGAGTCCGCAATCCAGGTGGAGTATAGCTCAGGACTCGTACAACACGGATTCCCATAACAAAATATCTTCCGTGTTATGAGGGTTAAGGGGTCTACTGTAGTGTGAAGTTTAAATTTTTATGTACCAATGAAGATGCAAGAACCAAGCAATGTGTAGCTTAGCTCAGTAACATTCTATCTGATCTAATCTTCGAGTTTTGTCTGTTGAAATTATGTCTTTCTTACGAATAAGCCTGATTAGGGGCCGAATCCCTCATACTAAAAGCAAGCGTAGCGAGTCTGGGGGCCTTGGCCCCTAGTCTATAAAATAAAATAAAATAAAATAAAGATCAGGAATGTCACCGAGGTCTTGGATAAAACAATGGACAGGAAAAATCGAAGTGCAACTTGCACGTGACATGACGTGTGACAGAAAGTAAACAAAAAGTTTCGCTCCAGTTCTTACTTTAGCAATTGTACACCCTCCAAAAAAAGTATTCGAGCAAGAGAGAAATTTCCTATTTTATATTTGCAAATAATAATTGAGTTTTTGAAAAACGCACAACTTGATAGAAATATGCAAAGTCATATTTATACATAGCCCAATTTATATTCTATGATAAATAATTTTTAATTTACGAAACCACGGGGGTTACGACTACTACAACTCATATATATGTATACATGTGTGTGATAATGTAGTGAAGAATATACATTTTGTATGGCAAAAAATTCCTCATGGGGGGGTGATGACCCCCCATAACCCCCCCTTTGGCTACGCCCCTGCTGTTCCATAAAACAATTTCTTGGGCTTGAAATATATATTAAAATCGCCTACAAAAACTATTTTTTAATCTTCGCCAAGCATATTCTAACTATACTTCTCCTTTATTGTAGGTAAAGAAATTGTAGCATTTACCAGTTTCTAGGCAAATCTAGTAGATATCGTCAAGCTAGGCTCAATTTTTGAGATATACATTTGCCATCAAACTTGACGGTGAATTATCAAAAATTGTAAAACTTGGTGGCATTCTCTTTCCATCCCCTCTCCGGCACTATCTGTCGCTTTTAAACATTTCTTTGTATAGACCGTAATGTATGAGAAATATAATTTTGCAGCCCTGTAAAAAAACTATAAGTCCTGCACACACCAAAATCAATACCGGTCCTGTGACTGTAGTCTTTAATATATGAATAAACCGTTTAGGAGCTAGCGCACTTTAAACGGTTTAATTAGCAAGGAAATAGTAAAAAAGTCAGAATTTGAAAAAAGGAGTGACGTGTGCTGTATTCTGCGAGGAACAATGAACTAATCCGCCAAACGGAGTGCGCGCGTTCCCTGCTTTATTTACATTTACTCGAGCTGCCCTCAGTGCTAAAGATCCAATAAGAGAGAGAAAACTGAAAAATTAAAGAAATAAGACATAAAGTCCCAAACTAAAGATGTGCATGCGTCATCTCGGAGTTTGCATTGCAGCTGTATAACTCCTAGAGACCCACGCCTAGGAAGTTCGCCAACGTGCGGTGATTTTTTTTTTTTTTTTTTTTTTTCGGAACAGCTTGTGTATTTGCCATCTACGGCGATTTTTCATAATTTGGTGACCTACACTTACATATAATTGATCATTATTTCACATTAGGGTTGAGAATAAAACATTGCTTTTTATTTTAGTTTGCTTCTATAAATGCGTAATTAACGCCACCAAATAATTTATTTAGCCAACATGCTGTAAATGCCCAGATTGAGCCACAAATTAAACTTCACAATAAGTGATCTCTTATTTTGCAGAAGAAAACTGCCAAATGAATAGAGCTATATATAGTATTTTAGAAAAACACATCATCTGAAATTTTAAACTCCGGTTACCCAAGCTATTGAATCTTATAAATTCCACTCCCATGTATAAGACAGGCTTAATTCGGGTTACTCATTGGTCACCGAGAGTACGCGCATGCTAAAATGATATCAAATAATCTTGTTGAAGCTGCATATGTGTAAAGATAGGTTTTATTTCAGTATTTTCAGAAATAGCACACCGATACTGAATTTTAACAGGCTTGTGCAACAGCTCTTCTTCTATCCTTTTATTAATGACTATGGCCTTTTTATCTCTCACCCCCTTTACTGAAAATTGTCCCATAAATGCGACATAAAAATGCGACATAGTTTTACATATATTTAGATACTATTAGCTCACAACAGCTTTAATCTATTATTAAAATATTTCGTAAGCTGTAGAATATGCATCACATGTATTTTTCTATAAATAGGTTACAATCATAAAAATTTCAACATATGGTTACCAGTCGAAATACACGAAAGATGAGAGATAAAATAACATAGGCAATTAATATAGTTTTTATATGGCAGTAATGAAACTAAAAAATTAGGTGGTTCAGGTGAGTCTCCCCCTGGCGAGGCTCGAGCAACCGAGTTATTTTTATTTGCTTGATTCCTACTTTAAGCCCCCTGCTCTCTTCAACCTAAAAAATCACCACACGTTTGCGAGCTGAACAGGCAAAAGTTTCAACTCCAAAAGGAATTCCATGAAAATCAACGGGAACAAATTAGCGATAAATGCATCAGTTAAGGAATTTGAAGACACTTAATTACTAAACACAAATTTATTGGGAACCGAAAAATCTTATATAATAAAATCCGAGAGTAAACATTGTATGTAGCTATGTAGGTAGGTAGGCAAGTTTGTGACCACCGATGTTCCTGCGCGTGTCTTTCGATCGCATTGCGCCGAGACGGTGGGTCGCAGACCTACCGAATTTTGCATACGGCTTCACTAGGACAGATCCTAACACGCCTCGGAGCGATTTTTTCGAAATTCGAATTAGAAAATGTTTTATTTTATGTTTTGTCCGATTTTTAGCGATTTTTCTCTCTTAATACGTAATAACGCCGGTAATTACACTCGCAAGAAAACGAAATTTACATCATCGGATAGAGGAGAAAATTTTCTTTTAAAAATTGTTTGTTCGGACTGTGTAACATAATTGGCAGATTTTTGGGAATTTTTCAAATAAAATTAAATTTGACGCTGACTTTCGTAAAATATTTTTAAAACTGCTGCATCTTGAATTCTATCCGCCATAACTTTTTTATATTTTGTCAAATGACGGAGCATACATTTCGCCCTCTTTTAAAAGAAAAACCAGAGGAAAATATAAATTAGGAGATTTTTTACGAATTTTTAAGTAAAGAAGGATTTTCATTTCTTTCGCAGCAGCTTAAATTTTTTGGTATGATATCTTGCGGTTTGGTTGTCTTGGAGACAGTAACAATGATTAAAATTGCTAGTTGAAAAAAAAATAAATAAAATTACTTTAAAATAACTGAGTTTTCGCATGTGAAAAGTGCGTGATTTTGATATCATAAGTTCAAAACCTCTTTCGAAACTCAATCAGAATAACGGACTCACAAGCAAAACATACGACGCCGCGCATGTGAAATAATTCTATATTTTACTTTACGTTGCCAGATAAATAATTGAATGCTGTTTTTTCACGAGTGAATTATCCAGCATTATTTTCAATAATGTTGGATAATTCACTCGTGAAGATAATTCACTCGTGAGATTTTAAACGGGACACGTTTTCGAATCGCAAGAAATATTTTGCGGTGCTAAACAGTGCCTGATTATGGCAAAAAGGGACCCCGGGCATTAATGAATTTGGCCTCCATCTATGAAATTTGTTTTATTTTTCATAAAATATGTTTATGAAAAAGAATATTTCAGAACAACATTTGAAATTGGGGCCATTTCGAGCCAGAGGCACTGGGCAGAGTCCCGATTTGCCTGTGAGATACTAGGGCCCTGGTGCTAAATACGCCAATCTGACAATAATTAAGCATGCAAATGCATGGAGAGCTGTTTTAGTGGCAACCATAAAGTGAAATGATTATCGTTTATGCTAATGCGTAAATTGCAAAGAATCACCAAAGAGTAAAAGACTACATTCGTGGCAAATATCTAAACCGTTTCTTTAAATTAAGTATAAACGGTTGCAAAACGAAAATATATTGTATTGGTATCAGTAAAAGATAGTATTAGTAAGTAGATATGCTAAGGCAATATTGATCAAAGCACAATACACCGCATTAATAAATATTTCGTGAAACTAAGCCTTCTATTCATTCTTCAACAACCGTCTTACATCACAGCTAACAAAATAGTAAGTAAGTCTACGTCGCGTTAATATATCCCGCGGTAGTTTCAACAAAAAAACTGTAACAGAACTTTCTTTTTTCTTGGAGATTCTGTTTTCTCACAAGAGTTATGATCACATTTTTTAGGAAAATGTTCTCTTCTTGCCTTGCGAAGAGCGGGTACACAACTATTTAATTATAAAATAAAACGGTTCTCCACATCATGTAGTATCTAAGGTATTAATGGCATAACTTAAGTCTAAAAAAGAGTATGATGCAGAAATGAGACATTTTGAATATTAGGAATTTTCACTGCAAACCGCCAAGCTTTTCTTTTCTAATTGCGAATGACACCGACATACTTTTTTGCGTCATAATATTAACAATGGTCTCAGGTCAGTACTTATACTAACTTTACAAATAACTACTGAGTAACTTTACGCCAAGAGTCAAATCATTTTGCTTATTTTTAGATCCCAAATCACTGGAATCAATTCGAACTATACATCTAAGAAAAAGTTTCGTTCCCTACCGTGCGGAGAACGGGTACGCAGCTAGTAAATAAATAAAAGTTATGCTCGGTGGATTCCTACTTTCGGACTCCATTCCGCCAAGTAGGTGATAAGTGCCTAGATGTTGTAATCTTGGCGATTTTCTGTGAATATATGGCAACCCTTGTGAAAGCCGCCATTTTGTACTCCGGTGCTATGATTTAACTAAGGTATATTACAGTGGCTGAAAGAAAATTCGGTACTTACGTATTATCCCGGCGGTCATTCCCGCCAAACTATTTTTCCGTCGGATGAATTGCCAAACTGTTGCCAACTGTATTCAAAACCATACGCAAGTACGCAAGTACGAAACGCAAGTACGATACTACAAGTACGATACACCTGCCGATACGCAAGTACGAAAATTCTAGTGTTTAGATTTTAAAAAGTTAGTTTCAAAATTCAAACGATTTCTTTTACTTTTGCTAGGGTTCTTACGTATTATCCAATCGGTCATTCCCGTTAAATTAGTTTTTCGGAAAATGCACATTGTTGCCAATGGTATTCGTAATCATCAATAATTTCATTTGTCCGGCATTTATCTTAGCGAAAAATTGCTCGTCTTGGCTGAGCGTAGGGATAATATGTAAGTACCTTTGCTATAATTAAGGTATGATTTAGGATAAAAAAAATCGTAGCGTTTAGATTTAAAAAGAAACGTTTTAGAACTTTCGTAGTGTCTTTGAGAAAGTTGCAACTCCCTATTGGATGCATCATGGAGAATCGCGCTAAAACTGCTATTTTTAAAAGTGTTCCCAGTGGAATCCGGTTGATTCCTACTTAAACACACCCACTCTCGCCAAGGTGGTGATAACATTACATAAGCAGTTACCCTCACAATTTTTTGTATTTATGTGGCAACCGTAACTTAAACTAACATGGCGGTTTGGAACAACATGTTAGTACATTACTTTATATGTACTTTCATTATTATATTATTCTTTTTTTGGGGTGGGTATTGCCAATTAATGTAGTTTTAATAATTAACTGTCTTCAAATAATTTAACTGGTGCGTTTATCGCTAGTTTACTTCCCTTCATTTTCATCTAGTTCTTTTGCTAGCGTTGAAACTTGTGCATAACTCCTCGAACCCATGACTGTAAAACTCGCCAAAGTGCGGCGATTTTTTAGGTTGACGAAAGTGGGGAGCGAAAGTGATTGGTGATTGTGCTCAAATGATTCAGAATCTGACATCATCAAATTGATGCTTTCATAAGAAAACTTTCAAAAAATACAGCTATTTATATCATTTCGGAAAAACGCATCGCCTTAAATTTTAAAATCCTTTTATCCACGCGATCGTATTAGTAATTTTAAACTTTATGAACTTTAAGAAATACATTTCGACTTAATTCTTTTTCATGCTTTTTAATTTGACGTGAAAGTGACATAATATCTTATGAAATGCCGTACTTATGTGTGAAGACAGGCTTTCATTCTGTTTACTGATTGGTCGAGGAGAGTATTATGGTCAAACTGCATTAGAAACGACTTCAAGAATCTGTCCCGAGCTGCCTTAGTATTTTAATATATATAGATAGTATTAATTTTTTGGAATGTTTAACATCATGGGCTTGTTTTTAAAGGCTATGTTGAAAAATCCTGTGACGCATGTACCAGTCACAGAACTTTTGAACAGCTTTAAAAATAAACCCACGATGTTAAACACTCGAAAAAATTTATAATGCTTGCACTATGGACCGATATTACAGACAACGTATGTGTCTCATGCAAAGTTCAGAAAAAATTCATAAGCATAAAAAAGCCTTCAAAAGTGTGCCGAAGTGTTGCCCTTTTTAAAAAACATTGCAAAATTCTCTATGTTCAGCTTTTTTTTTTTTTTTTTTTAATAGGAGTTTCGTAGCTTTTATAGGTTCACTGCTTGTAATCGTCCATAGTTAAACTTGTAAAGAGACATTCTACATTTTTTTCGACTCTCGCGCAATTGAATTATTTAATAAGCTGTTCAAAAGTTGCAAGATTTCTTAAAAGTTACAGCCTTAAAGTGTTTTTCATTATTAAGAAGGTTAATTTTTTTAAATTACTAAGGAATTAACGTAAAGTATTTTGTTCATTTACTGCCAGCACAGCGTAGCTTCCGAACATTTCTGTCTTTGCTCTTCTTAAAGTGCTGCAAAGGCTGTTTGGCACAATCTTAATTATTTATAAATAAAATTTTCAGCCGCCATATCATTTAACCATCGTCAAAACTGTCTTTCAGTAGTTACAGCATACAAACCTTGATGTACCAGGATTCTTTTGTACTCCGAAGTGTCCCTCCAAAAGAATAGTTTCTTATCTGCAATCTTCAAAAAAACATGCTGTTGTAAACTCCAAGAGCATTATAAACTTCCGTTTTCTCATTCGCAGTACAAGAGCAGCTGATGCCACTCTGCCAAGCAGTGGCGTAGCCAGAAATTTTTCATGGGGGTAGGGGGTTACGACTACTGCAATTCACATATATGCATACATGTGTGTGATAAGGGAGTGAAGAGTATACTTTTTTTATAGCAAAAAATTCCTCATGGTGGGTTATGACCCCCCTAACCCCCCCCCCTTGGCTACGCCCCTGCTTCCAAGCATAAATTGTTACCTACCGATCAGTATATCGGAGAGCTAAACGCAGGCTACCGTGGACAACGCAGCTTTTGTTTTCGCCAAATTATCGAATAAATTTGCTTTTAAAGCTGACTAGACAAAAAGCAATTCGTTTTAAATGAAAATTTTCAAAAGTAATTAATTATTAGAAACATGAGCTGTGTTATTCGATCCAAAATGTTTAAGTTTTCCGCAAGTGAATGGTCAAGCAAATTCTATAATCTTGTGATTAGAACATAACTGCCTAGTACAGGTGAAAACCAGAAAGTGCATGTGCGAACAATTGAATAAAACAAGGGCTAATATGTAGCATTTCTGTAGAGCAATCCAATACATCCGTAGTTAACTAAATGTGTACATTTCTTGTTATGTATCGTAAAACACGTTTTTTCACAACTCATTTGAGCTCCCTCGGAATTCAGGCTCCAGGTCAGAATTCATTACCCAACAAGCTATTAGCGTTGTTAGAACACAGCAAGCTGCTTTTCTCCCCCCCCACCAAACTATATGAATTAGCTCGGGGGGCAATATTTTCCCGCCAACACCTGCCCATTTAGTGGTGTTCCGTGATCACCACGCTATCGGGCTAATGGCTGCGCCGGCGATAAATCAGAACAAAAAATACACACAGGTGATATGATGCACCGAATTATTTTCGATTAAAAGCCTCCGGAGATCTGGTGTCAAACATGCGCCAGGAACGTGAGGCGAATTGGATTGTATTAAAAAGGAGGGACAGAATGGAAGGCAATCTGAGAAAATATGAAGTTCTGATTACTGATTGGAGGCTGTTGAATGCTGATGCTAATCGAATCGGTTTTTGATTATGTGTCTAAAAAATTGATGAGAGAATTGCCCCTTTTTTTACCCCTTGTTTAATTGCGATGCTTGTTTTCTATGGACTTTCATAAACTTACAGCGTAGTTGTCACTGATGTAAAGAATGCAAAAAAGAAAGCTTTCACTATTGTCGATTAGTCCTGAATTCTTAATCGTTATATTCAGCATGCATTCGTATAATAACCGCTTCTGATCACAATTCTTTAGGAAAAGAATGAAAACTTGTGTAAAAAAAATTCTAGCATCCACATGAGCAGAAAGATTAGAACTTCACTGTCCTGCATGTACTACTTTTAAAAATTCTCGTTTATTTCAATGCCGCCTACTATTAATGTTCCTAAAAGCAACCTTATTTTTAATTTCATTTCCTGTTTTAAAATTTTAAAGATTAAATACGTTTTCTGTGCGTAAAAATGCAAGAATTAATCTTAAATATATAAACTGCAATTTGCTTGAGAAAAGGCCGTTAATTTCCAGGATAAGTTAGTTAAATTGGAAATATTTTTGACGGTAAAAGAACTGCGTGTTTCTAAACCTGCATATTTCGTTTTACTATTATTATTATTATTATTATTATTTTAATGACTTTGTGATAACTTTCTTCTATAAACAAGAAAAAGACAGGAATTTCTTAAAATCATGATATTTTATCCAATATATTTTAGACATATAAAAGAAATGGAACACTTCGGGTTTCATTCATTTTTTCCCCCATTTTTTCCCCCATACGTGGAAGGCCCTATAACTACTGATAAACTAAGAAAATGTTTAATTTACGCTTTACAGTGATGTTTCGAAGGAATTTCAGAAACCAGCTAAATATTGAAATAAAAGAAAAAGTTGGGAAGGGAGGTGTTAGCCTGTCTTATGGACAAAAGGAAGTGACCTGTAACTACTATAAAATGTTTGATCCAGGCGTGTAGCCAGGAAAATTTTTCGGGGGGGGGGAATATGCGCCTGGAAAATTTTTCGGGGAGGGATATGAACTTATATCTGCATAAATAGACCGAATTTCATCACTAAACGAAAAATTTCGGGGGGGGGATATATCCCGATATCCCCCCCCTGGCTACGCCCCTGGTTTGATCTATAGTTAACAACATATGTATGCATATCACTAAAATAGAATACTTATTTTAAAACTTTAAAGTTAAAAGTATCAGGTTGTAACGAAAGTTTTCCGCCAAATCTGCCTAAAAAACTCACTTCTAACTCCTTAGGTAACTTTTTTTGAACTTTCGGAACCAATTCTGCACAGTGTCACATGATGCAACAATAGTAATTAAAGCTGTACTCATAATTCGTTGATATTCTGTAGCTGACTTTTTGCAACACAACTGGAAGTAAATAATGGTTCTAATCCTCTAGAGTGATAGTGTCATTTGAGACACCTTGTACTTAATGATAACTATATTTTTTACAGATTTTACACCATAGTGTTATAAAGTAAGTCTCTTTCTTCCAAATGCCAAAAATCGTTTGACAAAATATGTGCAAATACGCCAACGCGAACTGTGTGCTGACGATGTTTGAGGTGGCGGGAAACTTTCGTTACAATCTAATATTTTTCGAGTTCTGCTTAGATTTAAAAATGTAACCGAATCTCCCCAAAGTTATTAAGTTGAAAATTTTACAAAGCTACGATGTTTTTTTTATTTTATTATTATCCTTATTGAACTATCCGGAATTTGAATGTTATAATAAAAAAGTAAAAACAACCGTTACCAAGCTCCATTTAAACAATATCTGCTATTATAAATATATCAAAGTACTATCGTTGTTTTTTTTTTTTTTACTTCAGCTGAAATTTTTTAGGACTTTGCTCTAAATAGATAGCTTAAAAGAGAAAAAAAAAAGAAAGAAAGAAAAAATGGAAAAATGGAAAAAGGGAAAAAATAAAAACCTCTGTTCTGTCATATAAAGGATAAATTCATTTCGCATTGCATTTTTCAAGAAAAAATAAATCATGGTACCTTTCCTGTTTACAACATTTCATGATTGCAGCTACTGATGTAAAAACTAAACAAGCCAACTTAAATAAACCATCAAAATTCGAAAAATAAATATTGATAAAAAGAAGTTTTCTTATATATATATACATATATTATATATCTATTAATTTATTCGCTGTGCGATTAATCTGCCCATAAGCAAAGAACTTTGAGAATGTTTGTAAATTATTAAAATAGAGTATAAATAAGTCACTCTGACTGCATAATTCTATTCTTTAAGCCAGTGGCTCCCGACAGGTAGGGCGCGCACCCCTTAGGAGCGTTTGTAAGGAGGGCGAGAAAAACAGGCAAAGAGAAAGTGATAATGCATGTTTTAAAAAGTCATCTTATTTATTCTTATTTTTACTCCAAAACATATTTATTTTCACTTAAAATGTTTGAACTTTACCGATAAATTTATTTTGTAGAAAAGACGACAACTATTTATGTGCTGTGGAATGGGAGGAGGGAGAGGCGCCATTGTACGTAGCCTTTGTTGGTGGGGGGAGGGGGACAATCCTAAAAGGTTGGGAATGACTGCTTAAAATAATTTCATGAGAATGTTAATAAGTCAAAAACATTCATATTCTTATTATTTCTGCAAGTATGTGTGTTTTTGAACTATTTGATGGTGGAAGTTAAACATGAAAGATCTCATAAACCGTTTTTTTTTTTTTTTTTTAAATAATCTGAAACTTTGAGATTTGCTGAGAGTATTGGTGCTGAGAAAAGAACACCTGGAACCGAAATTATGCAAAATTATCTCGAAATCCTTTCATATTTATCCAGAATATATGAATGTCTAAAAAGTTTTCTTTCTAATTAAATTATGACGAATACAAACCCGCTTCTGCCAGGGAAAAAAAAAAAAAGATTTCAATTCAACAAAATTTATTGTATGTACTGATAAAAACCTGTTTCGAAGAATTCACCTCCCAACTCATTCCAAGAATCTTTGGAAGACGGGGATCTTTGAAAAGACGGGGAGGAGAGAGGTGCTTCTGACAAACTGTTATCTTTCGGGAGCAATATTTATCGCAGAGGAAATGGCAACGTAACTAAATATGACGCTTTCATTGTTTCTTCCATTTGGAAAAGCATAATATATTCTTGTCCATTGTTTACAGATCACGAGTGCGGGGGAAGAGAGGTTGTCATGGAAACGAGGGTGGGACTTGCGTATGACTCCGCCTGTATGATTTTATCCACAAAGGATTAATTTAGCTCCTGGAAAATTATCGCCCAGAGTAATATTTCTCCACTGAATCCTATCTGTACTTGATATTTTTTACCTCTGGAATGTACGTGAATTCGGATGTTTTGCTGCTCTAATGCAATTCTAAAGTAATGTAATAAACAGCTGCATTTTTATTAAATTCATTTGAGATCAATTGAAATTATTTCGCATACAATTTTAAAGTAAGAAAAACAGATTTAATTTTTTTTAAGGAGAACTTTGGACTTATTTAGCTTATGAATGCTTCGCTATCCAGAGTTAAGTAATTCTAATTAAGTGTTCATAAGATAATTAAAAAAAAGAACTTGACAGTGCTTTATATTTTAAATGCAACTGATTTTGTGATTGATAGACATTAAAAGTTAGTAAATTGGAAGTTTTCCTTATTTAATGGTTTGCGATATAGGAATCAAAAAAGCCTCTTTTCTTTAAAATAATAATAATAAAGTAAAATCAATCAACCAATCAATTACTGGTTCTATCATTCTATTTCCGAGACTATATTTCGGATGAAAAGTAGTTGGTCTTTTTTCTTTCTCTATATATTGTGTTGTGAAAGGGCGCAGGGGGGGGGGATTTTTTACAATTTCATACATTTCTTTGCTCTTTTACTTTGCCGTGACATGAATGTTTTTTTTCACTACATTCTTCCGAAAAATGCTCATTCTTTACACTATTCCTATGAGGGGATCCCTTTGTCCCCTCAAGCCTACTTCATTGTGTCTTAAACATGTATAGGACCTTTCTAAACATTGAAGTCATGTTTATTCCATGCCAAACTCACAGAGAAAATACATTTACAAAACATGCTTGCAATTCGAGTTCAGTTATTTCAAAATTATTCAAGGTACTGCAGGACATATACACTTTTGTTACTGGTAGCAGAAAACGATTTGAAATGTTTAAAATAAACATTTCAAAAACTGAAAATGCTCTTCATTTTGAGAATCTTTCTAGGATTCGTTGGATTGCTCGTGCTAAAAGTTTAAAAGAAATTGTAGCTTCTCTATAAATGATTGTTCAAACACTGGCTGATATTTCAAATGCAAATTGGTGTCTTACAAAAATTAAAGCAAAGGCACAGGGACTTCGTAAAAAAGTGTTGTCATTTGATTTTGTAGTTTCAACATATTTCATGAAAAATATTTTATACAAGATGAAAATCTTTACTGAACAACTTGAATTAAAGGAGATGAATGTGGTAAATGCAGCAATGTTAATCGATAGTGTAAATCAAAAGTTTGGGAAAAATTAAAGAAGATAATTAAGGGATGGATATTTTGATTGAAAATGCCAAGCAATTTTCTTTGAATTTAGGGATTGATGCTGAAAGAGATTTCAATCAACATCACAGACGAAGACTTAAACCATTAAAACTTGATGATAAACGTGATACTGCTACAGAATTGACTCTGGTGCAGTTTTGCAAACGTGAGTTTAACCTTGTTTTGGACAAGCTCGTATTTCTCTTGGAAGAAAATCTTACAGATTTTCCCAGTACGACCAATCCAATACAGGAGTTATTTCAACAGCCATTCAATAGGAAGGCATGTGTGCTTGCTAATGCTCAATCACTTTTGGATATGGTTCCAAAATTAATATCAATGCCTGGTGCTGAAACAGTCCAAGAAATTTTGGCTGACAATTGTTCAAATGTAAAAAATCTCAAAGAAATAATGTTAAAGCCTAAAGAATTAAAGAGCATTATTCCAAAAACAAATGTTGTGGTTCAAATCTGTGGCACTGCTACTGTGACAGTGTCAACAAACAAAAGATTTTTCAATCAACTCAATTTTATAATGAATCCTTTAAGATCAACTATGGGAGAAGAGATACTTGACCCGCTTTTGTCGATAGCATGTGAGAAAGGTATTGTGGACAATGTGGATATGAAAAAATTAGTCAAAATATGGTACAGTGTGAAGAAACGACGAGTTCGCTTTCAGTCCGAATCCGAATAATCAAGTTTTGAAGTATTGGAGATGGCGAGAAACAAAATATAGGTAAACGGACAATGAACCAATTTGAAGAGGTGACTCCTTTCCTTTCACATTATCATATTTGAGTGTATACTGTGAAAGCGAAAAAGGACCACATCACGTACTTTCAAAATGTTTAAAAAAATCTAGATTTTTTTTTGTGAAATGCAGAGAAAAAGAATTAATCAGGTCTAACAATAAGCAACTTATTTTAGTAAATATATCTATTTCGTATCGTTAAGTGATTAAACTATAATTATAATTATTCTTATTAATTTGAAATTTTTTTAAAAAGAATTAAACTTATATGATGAATTAGATAAGTTTTTTTATTAGATTAGAACAATTTTTTCTAGAATACACTTGAATTCATGTACATTCCAGAAAATTTGATTTTCTGATGCAAGCAACAAGCCTAAAAAACGGCATTTATTCAAGATTGAAGTAACTTGTATGGTTTTAATAAAAAAATAGTGCTTATATATTAAAACCAAATACTAATTTCATCAATAAAAATAGGTGTAACTTTGTAAGCAATTTGTTAGCAGGTTTGATTGAAGAATTTTGATTGAGAGGTTGGTTGATTGACACCTTTAGACGTCTCGCTGACGTCTCGATTGTTCCGAAGAATTGAAGAATTTTGAGATAATTGAATAGTGATTGCTTACAGTTTACACTTTGCTCGTAATGAAATTGAAGACAGGTAAAATTGGTATATATTGGGGAAGGATAAGAGGGTTGTGACCCCCTTATCCCCCAACCTTGGCTAACTATGCTCTTGCTAGGGAAACAATCTTTAAGATAGAGGTAGGGTATAGTAAAAGGAATGAGAATTACATAGAAATGCAGAAATAAAATTACCATTTTCTTCATGCACTTATTAATAATCACTTCAAATAATTATTTTTCGTAAAAAAATTAAAAAAAAAAAAATCTTACCTATTATCCTAATTGTAAATTGTACTGATTCCTAATTGTAAATTGTTCACAAAATTCTAATAAAATCCTGATAAAATTCTAATTGTAAATTGTTGCCGAATGTGATTTTCAGAGGATCGACTCTTTTGATGTAAGGCTAAATAAGGAAAAATGCCTAACACTTCCAATAGTTTTTCTGGAGTGATTATTAATTGGTGTATGAAAACAACGTTTTTGATCCTACATTGCTGTGTGATTACGAATCCTTTCGATGTGACCCACCTCCCTTTAGAGTTTATCTCTTTGTCTATGGGACAGGACACCCTGTATATGAATTATAAAAAATATGCCTCTTCAGATTAGCTACAATTTTGAGTTTTCTCGAGATTAAAACTACTGGAGTGTTTTCGATCAACTTTGTATATCAGACGATTGAAAACAGAGGAAGCTTTTAGATCTAACAGATGGTCTAATAATAATCGAAACCGTTTGCATACATTAGGAAACCAAAGATACTCACGCAATAAATTAAAAACGCCTTATGTTTCCAAAACAAATAAATCGGCTTTGGTTGATCTTTAACGTATCTGATAACAGTTTTTCAATCTCATCACGATTAGGGATGATCCAGGCACGCGACCAACCCCGCGATGAATTACATCCGGCTCCATTGTTTCGGCAGCTTCTTGATGAATGGTTTGAGACTATTCCCGAAGAGCAAAAAAAAAAAATTGCGACCGACACGGAAGTCGTATATTTTGACACAAACATCTAAATACTACCCAGTACCTGCTTATTTATCCTCGCAATAATCGAGAACGTGATACTAAAGCTCTGATTTAGATCCTAATAAATATTCTTGCAAGCTACTTTAACTAATAATTGCTTTTCTGACAGCAATGAACCATCAAAGAGAGACGGAAGGGGGTTATGAGTGTGGACAGCTGATAAATATAAACCAGTGTTGATATTCATTCTAAGCTTCTCTTCCAGAGGGGAGGGGATGTCATATGCCTCTTTAAAAGAATTAAATAAATTTTATCAGTTTCTCTCTAGCTTATAACGCATATGGAATTAGATACACACTCTAAACGAGCGGTTCCGAGCCTGGAGTACCAATTGAAAATATAACTTCTATTTTTCTTCGAAACTAGAAGTCAAAGGCCGTTGTGAAGGCAATTACAACGGGTGCTAGAAAAAACAGTTGACAAGACTATGTCTACACTCAATATACTGTATCGTCGTCCACCTAAAATAAAAAATCAAATGTGGACAGTGGCGTATGCAAGGGGAGGGGTGGGTGTTCAAACCCTCCCCTTGTCAAAAATTTAACAAAATGTCCATAAATTTTCAATTTTTAGCTTAAATATTACTCATTTTAACACAAAGTTATGTCTATAACCCCCCCCCCCACACACACACACACACACTTGAAGGAAGTCTGCATACGCCACTGGGACACCACATGACTTCCTTGTCCTTGTATGTCTATAAAATCATAAGTATTTTCGGTCCCCTTTATCTAAACTTTTTTTTGAAAGAGATAAAATACTGCAGTAATACTAAGGTTTGGCGATTTCTAGATAAATATTTACGATATCACCAAGATGGGTTCAGTTTGAATTTTTTTTTTTTTCACTTAATTTGGCCATATTTCTCGCAAACAACCGACAAGCTTGAGGTAGCTTGAAAGATATTGGGGATATCCAAAGTAGTAATTGGCCACGGACTTTCGATGAATTGAATGTATCCATACACCTTAATGTATTGAAAGTCTTTACGTTGACCCTGTAAATAAAATACCCAGTCGATTGCATCAAAAAGAGTTGCATGATTGTATGTTACAAGAAAATCTAAATGCAAAGTCTCAACATTCCACAGTAAGCATTTTTAGAGCTATACGAAATACGTAATTATTTTTGAGCAAAATTTGGCGATATTTTGAGAAATCTTGCCAAGGAAAATGATAGTTGGCGAGATTTTGGGCACGGTCCAAACAATGAGTGACTACCCACATAATACATCGAAGAAGTCCACAGACATTAATGTATTTAAATTCTTTTGGGTGGTCCTGTAAATAAACTACACAACTAGATGTTACAACAGTCTTATATATAAAATTTCAACAATCTTCGACTAATAGTTTTTGAGATATGCGAGTTACATACAAACATACGTACCTCAAAAGTCGCCAAGCTTGGCGAGTTTTGGAGCAATTTTTAAGGGAGAAATGTGACCATTGACGGACCATTATCTAATTACATGGTAGGACGGTATTGTGCTTGAAATGGCTCAATGTCTCTAAAACTACTATTGACCGTAATGCGTTGGAATTGTTTTGAGTGTTCCTGTAGAAGAACTAGAAATGATAAAGACACTATTTTCGATGGCGAGATTCATTTTGTAACCCTTAACAACATATATCACTTTTGAATAGATTGAAATGACTTAATATCTCTAAATCAGGCTTTAATAAATTTCTGCACATAGAGCGTAATGCATTTAAAATCTTTTGGGTGGCCCTGTAAATAAAAGTATCCAGTCGATTGGAACTAAAAAGAAAGGCACAACTAGATGTTACAACAATCTTAAATATAATGTTTCAACATTCTACGACCAATAGTTTTGGGGATATGCGAGTTACGTACGTGCGTACGTACAGGCGTCAAGGAAAAACTGGTCAAAATGGACTTGCTGTCAGTCAAAATGGATTGTACAGCTGCGGGGGAAAAAAGGCCTACTTGTACTTTATTCAGCCGTCGTTCGTCGGACGGCAAAGTTACAGATACCAATAGTTTACGATTGACGTACACTTTAATTTGCTATATAAAAAAATTGCATAAGGGGCCGTCTCGATATTAAAATTCGCATAAACTTTTCCAATAGCAACCTCTAGATTTCACTACATATTTCAAAAATTTAGCTCCTTTTAACCCCGGATACCCATTTTCAACAAATTTGAACTGAAAATGGGTGAGTTATGAGCACCCAAAATTCCCCTCCCCCATGTTAAAATATTTTTTCATACTTTAATTCATATCTCATATAATATTGATAGTAAGAAGCTGACTTTTATTCGTACTATTAGATCTAAACGGCCCAAACATAATTTACTATTATTATAATTTTTAATAAAATATTAATATGAATTATGAATTATTAAATTAATATTCAAAAAAATTATGAATAGCAACCTAGCCAAATTTTGATGGACATAGGTGCAAAAAGTGATTTTCCATGGCTGTGCAAAATTTCAAATTTTTACGTTCAGTAGTTTAATTTATATTAAATAAAATGTGTTATTTTCCTGAGTTAAGGGACCATATATAAATTTATTAAGTGACAATTTTTTAAAAATTGCGTAAAATAAACGTAAATTAGATTTCTTTTGTGCTAAAAACAGTAAAAGATAGCGGTATTAAAAAAATTTGAAACAAATAAATGAGGTTTTTACATTTTGATGGTGACTCTATAAAGTGTCTATTGTTGCGTCCGCTACCATATCCCAACAAATAAAATGTTTTCCATCTATAGAATTAGATGCAGTAGATGTATGTCTTCCAATACAACGTCCTATTTCGGAAAAACTAACATCCCCAACATTCCAGGCATGAATTTGACATTTTTTTATATTGGAAACATCAGGTCTTTGAACTTCCCCATACTCAAACATTCAAAATCACGTTTTTCTATCTATAATTTCAGCTTACTATAAATTAAAATACCGCCAAAAGTCTTATAACAATATTGCACGTTGCAGACGATAATTTTAAATGGAGAATGTGAAATAACAATCACTGAGATAATATAGGATCGGCAAAAATTAATTGCGTTTTTTACATGAAATTCAAACAAATAATTTTTCAATAATGAAACCATTCTTCAAGTTCGACCGTAGCTGAGAAACATTCATGACTGTAGTCAGAAGAGCAGAGAACAAAGCCTCTCACTCCTGGCCAGTGGCGCACACAGGATTTTCTCTTGGAGGGGGTCCAGCCCGTGACACCAACCAACACGACTGATCTTGTAATGGGAGAGAGTGGGGCAAGATGGTGCAAAGCACGTGGGCAGCCAAATTTAAGGGTGCGAAGAAGAAAAATTTAAACCATGAGCTTTGCAAAAAAGGATTGCCTATTTTAATATGAACGTGGGCGGACGACGATCAAGAAACGGTTCTGCCAACCACTGGAAAAAATGCGAAACAAAATGTTTTATCGTGACAATTTTTATAGACTGTTCCGCTCTTCAGTTTTCTTATATGGTTTTCAATTGATTTTTATTAATTTTTCTTAACTAGTAAAAACAAGAATTTGGTGGTAACGTGTAACGTGTAACATAGAACATGTGTTAAAATGTCAAGAATTACATGATGATTTGACGAAGTAAAGTTGATAGCTTTTATGGGATGGGTCCAGACCCCCTGGACCCCTCCCTTGTGTGCACCAATGCTCCTGGCAACATTTCACCAGTCTAAGAGAACCTTCAAGAGAAATACTCAATTTAAAAAGTAGAAAGATTTTCAAAATCGGGAGCAGTCGTTTTGCATTTTCCCTTAATCATGTGTACGAACCAAGGAAGTTATGGACTGACGGGTCATTTGAACAACTGACTAAATATTCTAATTTCTATCCCTGATATTCCAGTACAAAAGACTGCAAGACTAGAAACAGTATTTTCCCTGAAAATAATATTTATTTCTTTTAACTCTCGCAAGCTAAATTAATGAAAGGCGAAAAGTTCGGAAACTACAAATAGCGTTTCTCAATTTGCAGAAAGTCCCTTAAAATCATGCAAAAAATAAGTAGCAATATCTCCGGAAATTATCGTAGGAAATTGGTGAATATTTATATTTAGGGTGATTTGACGGTTTTCTTTCGTTTAATAAAGTAGTATGTTGCCATTGAAAAAAAACGAAGTTGATGCAGAATTAAATGTGAAGACGGCCCCTTATGCAAATTAAATTACTAGAAAATAAAAGTATACGTTATTTGCAAACGAATGGTATATTTAACTTTGTAGTCCGACGAATAATGGCCAAATAAAGAGCAAGTGGGCCTTTTTTTCCTGCAGCTGTACATGCATTTATATGAGCATAAATACATGCGTACGATGAGATGCATCCCAAAAATTCTTGAAAGTAAATTCTGCGGTAGTCAAAATCTGTATACTGAAATTTTTCGGGATCATATTACTTCATATTCAATTTTTAGTATCTATACTCAAATCGAATTTCATGATATTATGGAAACGCGCGGAAACTTTTCGCATTCGAACGATTCCGTTTTGTGTAAACAGCCCCTCTTATATGAATGCTTCAAGCAGACGTTCATTTTAATGAAAAAAAAACTATATTATCTGGAAAAAACTTTTTTAAACGAATTGGAATCGCGCAATTTTCCCTTCAAAGTCTGATAATCGTTATGATGACGTCATTGTCACTTGGAACAGCTCATTTTGTCACGCAAATGATTCACCTTTTTTACTCTCGGAAATAAAATAAAGCTGAAAATAGCAAAAAATCGCTTAAAAATGAGGGAACGGGTGGATATTCAGATTTTTAAAGTAGCGCAGATTACTTTCTATATTTTTATGCATAATTATTAAAAGTTCCATGCGGATCGTACAAACGGCGTAGATATTATTACGCTTTTTGTGCTTTTTTAATCTTGGAGTAATAACAGAAAAAGTTTTGTCTTGGAGCAGGTTGCCCGGAACTGTTAGAGAGTGCGTCAGGAATCCCCCCCCCCCAAAAAAAAAAAATATTGATTCTGTTGAATATTGGTTATTTTATAAAGACTGTTTTCGAAGGTTAGTCTGATACTTTAATGCAAACAAGAATTAAAGTATTTATTGCAATGGCTGCCTTTAAAACGTAAATTTATGCCAATTCTTTTGTTTGTTCCAGTAGAAAGATGTAAATACCTACGCTATTTTTGAGGAGGTATTTTTAAATATATATAAAATGTATTCGTAATTAATTTTGTTTAGTTAGTAATGGAGAAGCATCTTTGAAATACACTTTGAACAATGACTGCCCGTAAAACTGAATGTAATAAAATATTTTTGAATTTCCACGTAAAAAAGAAAAAAAAACTGTGATATGCGCACACAGCCCTTTCGATAGTGTGCAAGTAAATCCCAACATATAAGAATACATGCAGTCGGGCAAATCGAGGTCGTAACCATTTTTCAGCTTTGTTAGAAATTCTGAGCAGAGTATTGGTGAGACAAACAGAAAACCAAAAAAAAAAAAAAAAAAAAAAAAAAAAAAAAAAGAAGAGTTTTTAACTCTTTTTTATTATTTTAATGAATCTCTTCTGTTAATGTGCACTGTAATTTTGGTTTCATTTGCCAACTGCAGTACTGTCCAAATTGTTATAATAATTTGTTGATGCTGCTGCTTGGTACTTTCAATGTATCAGTTTGAGTTCCAATAAACGGTTGCTTGATGACAAGTCTGCGAAAAAAATAACTTTTGTATTTTTTTGAATGCGAGTTTGATGGATGGAATTAAAAAAGACTGAAGTCGTTGGAAGGTGTAATTAATTTTAAAGATATGATTTAATAAAACGTTTTCATTAGTTTTGACACTGTTTTTCTCAGTGATCTTTACTTGGTGACTAGAGTAGTTTTTATTTTATTTATTTTTATTTATTCATTTACTTATTTCAAGATTTACTTCTAAGGAAATAAGGTATCCTACCAAATACTAGAGAAGTCTTGTAACACAGAATTGTTCCAAACCGAGTTTAAAAGAAATGATTTTTTATTTTTGTCTCTATGCCATTAAATAATTATGTAAAAGGAACAAATTGTTTGAATAATTTGGCCGATATTGTGCGGCTTAAAACAAAACCTATCATTTAATGTTCGATGACAGCATTAACCTTCCCTTTTTGTATTTGAGTTTGAAATTCCAAACAAGTAAAAATATAAATTTTCATAAATTTTTCAACGAATTCAGCTAGTTAATAAATTGCAAACTGATAGCTCTTAAATTAGCAATTCCAGTCAGTACATTTTCAGGAATAAAAGCGATTATTATTATTACTATTATTATAAATAAATCTAAAAAATAAATAAATACGGTTCAAACTGTAAATTTTTAATTTAACTCCAAACATGTAGTAGATAGTCCCTCAAAAAAATTACTACTCTAATAAAATTGTAGGAAATTTTCAACTTTAAATGCAAATCGAATCTACTGCGACAATTACAGAGTTCGCACAAGTCCTAAATTTGCTACAACTCCAAACTTTTGAAAATTTGTTCTAAAATTGTTTACTATTCGATATACTTTAAAGAAATTCTTTGAGTGTTTCATAAAAGCAATACCACTTTTACAATTAGATCATTTTAGGGCAATATTTCAAAAGTATAAGCAAGCAACAAACGTATATAAGTAAACAAATTTTCCTTTTTATTCACATTTCAGGCCCTAACCCGTATTTACGCAAAGTTTCGGAGAAAAACATGGAAAACTCCGTACGCTTAGGTCGACGGACGCGCGATGGGATTCGAACCCGGGACCTTCACACTTCGCCCGTCTACCATTTCCAGTGACATAACCACTGTGACATGGAGAGGCATTTTTTGCTTTTCAGATACTGGGAAGGCTTTGATGTACACAGTCGAGAAAAAGGGCTTTCCCTTTCTGACAATTGAATCTAAATGTCCTTTGTTAATGTTGTGTAAAATGTGTTATATTAACCCTGAAAAATATTGTGTTCGTCCTATAGATTGGATTCACTGAAACAGAAAAAACACAGCGGGGAAACGTGAAAGCAGCAGAAAGACTACCAGGACTGGCAGGACAGACCCTTTTTATGAACTGTATTCCTTGATCTACATCAGGATTAAAATTTAAAAGAAAAACTGTATAAAAATGATTTAGCCTGGTTGATTTTGTGATTCAACAAGAATTTACGTGTCACCCAATACAGTAAGGCCTCACCATGGCACAGTGGTTATGTCACTGAAAATGGTAGACGGCCGAAGTGTGAAGGTCCCGGGTTCGGGTCCCTTCGCGCGGCTGTCGATCTAACGGTCTGGAGTTTTGTTAGGTTTTCTCCAGATGTAGCGTGAATACGCGTTAGGACCCTTTAGAAAGTTCTCTTGCAAAGGCACCCCCACCCTTGGCAGATCGCCTTCGTGCAACGTTGCCATAATCACACAAAGAAACAAAAAATGCAGTAAGGTTCCAAAATAAGCGAGATGGTGTGCATAGGTTTTCCGGCTGTATGTACATGATCGTAGAGCGGGGGGCGCTTTCGGCGGCTCAGCTCCCCTAGTGGAAAATTCCAACCCCCCCCCCTTAAAGCAAACGCGTATTCACATTATATCTAAAGAAAACCACTCAAAACTTCAGACCGTTAGATAGATAGCCGCACGGTAGGCCAGAACCCTGGACTTTCATTCATGAGCCAATTATCAGTTGTTCAGCGGCTTATACACTGGTGCGACCCAACAAAAAATGTATAATTATGTCTATGAATTTTTGATACATGGATATTTACTTTATATTTAGTATTGTAAAGCTGTTTTATTTGAATCATGCTTAAATTTATGCAAGGAGTTTTATAAATATTTTTAAATAAAAATTTATTAAATGTATCAATTACATTAATTTAGGATCCATGGTGTGCGATGTAGCGAAGGGGTGAAGAAAAATAATAATAAAACGAAGAAAAGAACTTCAAGCTGGGGGTTCCGAATTCAATGCATTTTCAAATTCCAAATCAAGAACAGTCAAAAATTCAAATGGCTTGGCATCGAAAGTAAAAACACACAAGACGCAATAAAAAACTCATTTTTAAACTGAAACGTATATATTAACAACTATTTACATTTTTTTATAGGGTGTTACGTTTGCAAGCGTACAGTTACAAGCATTGTCCTCGAATCCAAGGAAACTTGGGGACACTAGAAAATATTTTTCTGGACTTATTCGAGGACACAACATATTACCATGTATACCCATACTTTAAATCTTGACTGACTTTGATACTTAAAAAAGAACTCAAATAGCTCTTATATCAATTGTGTATTCTTATTTCTAATAAATTAATGGAAGTACACCCTCCAAAAAAAGTATTTGAGCAAGAGAGAAATTTCCTACGTTGGTTCCGTATATTAAAAATTATTTATCATAGAATATGAATTAGGCTATGTATAAATATGAATTTCCATATTTCTGTCAGGTTGTGCGTTTTTCAAAAACTCAATTATTATTTTCAAATCTAAAATAGGAATTTTCTCTCTTGCTCGAATACTTTTTTTGGAGGGTGTATTTCATTCATTTATAAATATTTTTTTAAACCAGAAATATGAAAGGAACATTATGTTGAAATATTGCAATTTATTAAAAATTTAACTCTTGGAATAGTAGTTGTATTTTTCAGAAGACATTGCTTTTTACATTGTATCATTTTGTGATAATTTTTCATGAAACTTTGTGCACCCTCTAAAGAAAGTATTCCAGTGCAAGAAAAATTTCGTACGTCAATTTCATATTTAAAGAATGGTTCTTCATGAAAGGTGATTGATCATTAACAAAACTGAAATGGGAAATTTGGCTCATAGTCGGATACTTTATTGAATGACTGTACACGCTACACACACAGTGACAACAAACATTTTCAGAGATCGAATTTCATTGTTTCTCTGAGTAGATGGCGCTTTTAGCTAGTTTATTTTTCTTATTTCTTCAGTTTTTTTCTGAAAGAAATAAACTAAACGGAAACTTTCAGGGAAAATAAGTACAAATCTTTAAATTTGGGGACATTTGGGGACAAAGTACTTTTGGGGACAAAAGGAAAAAAAGATCTATATTTGGGGACTGTCCTCGAATTTCGAGGACGTATGGTCACCTTATTCTAAACACGCTCTCTCGCGCGAAAAATCGAACATAAAGAAAACATTCTTGAAAGAGGATCATGGGAGAAATGTAGTCGAAGTGGAAGTACCTTTTTTCTTTTAAAGCGCGTTGCGCCATCTATAGAAATTAATTTCTACAGGGGGTTCATGTGATGTAGCAAGCGATATAGCAAGGGGGTTTATTGATAAGCTTTATACTACATGCGACCATATTTCTCTACCTCAGAACCAGTGGCGGATCCACGGGGGGGGTTCTGGGGGCTCGACCCCCCCTAGAGCTAGATATAGTATGGATTAGGGAAGTTAAAAAATTTTTTTGTTGTAATTTTTTACATGAACTGAAATTTTAAAAAGTAGTAGTGTATCTACAGTTGACTCTCTGTTTAACAACGATCTCTTTCTAAGTCCCGGCCTCTCCAATGCAAAAAATTTCTATTCAAAGACGGCGTCGTTTCTTTTTAATGACGATTTTTTTTTTTCATCTTACGCTACTCGAATAGAGGAAAAAATTTTTGAGTGGGAAAAAAGTGTTGGAAAATGCCAAAAGTGCAATTCGCAAGATAATTTCAAAGTGTTTAATAAAGGTATATTTTAGAAGCAAAGAGAAAATTCTTGCAGCAGCACTAAAATTTAGTTCGGGACCCAAGTCCAAATGGCCAAAAAGTCAATGTGGCCGATTAGAAGAGTTTGCTAAGGCACTTCTAAACGCAAATTGTATCATGAAGTAAGAGCACACAACATTGTAATTACTGGGCCCCACCATGGTCGAGTGGATAAGACATTTAACATGATAGATTGCTGAAGTGTGAAGGTCCCGCGTTTTTACCTACTGCACGGCTGTCGATCTAACGGTCTGGAGTTTTGGTAAGTTTTCTCCAGATTTAACGTGAATACCCGCTAGAACCTCTGAAAAACTCCTCCGACCAAGGCAACCGCCCCAAACAGCAGATGTCTCTAGAGTAGGCTTGCAACATAACATCACGTCAGTTTTAACCAGATTTAACGTGAATACCCGCTAGAACCTCTGAAAAACTCCGCCGACCAAGGCAACCGCCCCAAACAGCAGATGCCTCTAGAGTAGGCTTGCAACATAACACGTAACACATAACTCCAATTTCTGGAGGCCCGACGAGTGGCTGAGCGCATAGCGCTCGCAACTGGGAGAAGAAAAGTGCCACGTTCAAACTCAAGTTGCGTCCGTCAATCTAGCCGTTCGGAGTCTTACGCGGTTTTCTCCGAAACTTCGCATAAATACGGATTAAGACAACTTAGAAGGACCCCCCCCCCCCACGTAAAGCACACCGTACTCGGCCTAGATCCCTCGTGTAGATAATTGTTCGTATTACCAAAATAAAATAAAATCTAGCAATTTCTGCAGTGATTTTCAAAGAAATTGCTATTTTTCTGGCAGATAAATTTGGAATGCAAAATTCTCAGGCTTCGGCTGGTTAACTAGAAAAATTCATAAAATGGAAACTGACACATTTCACATTTGAGAAAATCTGGAAGAAAGAATAACAGAAAGGCGAAAGAAACAGTTGACACTTTTTGATTTTCTTGAAACCTAATTTTATTGTATTGCTTGTTTTTACTATCTTTTTTAAGGTAACTTAAATAATATTTTGTGGATAAAATAACATAATGATAATAAAGTAACATCTTTAAACACTATATATCAAGAATATATCAAGAAATATATTCACAGTCCTAAGAATGTAAAGTGTGAAGGGTTGGTTGTTGGTGTTGTAGGATTACGGCCAATTATCTGCACGTGGGATCTAGGCCGATGGGTGGAGGTCTTTCTAAGGGGTCCTTCCTAACACGTATTTACTCTAAGTTTCGGAGGAAAGCACGGAAAACTCCGAACGGTTAGGTCGGCGAACGTGGCCTGGTTTTGAACCAGGCATCTTCCAAAGTGTAAAGGGAAATGTTATTCTTTTACAAATTCTTTTTAAGGAAGATCTCTATTTAAGGATGATTTTTCACGGTTCCTTCACAGTCGTTAAATAGACAGCCAACTGTATATGTACTTGTATATATATATATATATATATATATATATATATATATATATATACACGAAGACTATTTATACCAATACTTATTGAATCTTTATGGACTAAACATAATTTCTCTATTTACAAAAATGATAGGGCTTTAATTTTTAAACAGAAGGAGGGGAAATTTTTATTGACTCGTTATCGCTACAGTGGCTGGAGCACAGTTCTCAGTTTTATTTGTACAGTGGAACTTGTCTAATGGGACTACCTTTGGGAAGAACAAAACTGGTCACTTTGTACTCATCTAGTCACATTACAAAGGTGGTAAAGTGTGATGGTTGTAAAGCAAAATTGCACAAAAGTGGTCGCTATATATAGACGATCTCTTTACTAAGGTAGTCACTTTAGCGGGTTCCACTGCATTTGAATGGACGACAGGACATTGCTACAGGAAAAAAATCTTCCGTTGTTCTCTTCATTTTAAAGGGGACGAGGTTTGCGGTTTAGTGCAGAAATCTTTGTCGGTGGACCCCGATTTGCCATTGAAAAGTCGTAAAATTCGAGACGAGAATGCCGTCTTACCCACTGCAGTCACGTTACACGCAGCGGCAATCAGCCGGCAATCATCGGCCTTAAGTGATGCTGAAGCATAGACGAACAATCCAACCCTCCGCAATCTGTACAGCTTTCATTCTTTCAACTGCTTCCATAAGTTGTCCACACCACCCAGACGTATGGGTACAAATCCTCATTATAAAAGTAAAATATATTCAAAGATATCAGACAAAGCGAGTGGCTGTCAGTGTATAGGTGATCTGGTTTTAAAAGAGGAAGCTCAAATTGTAAATAGCAGATAATTTTAATAATAGTTGTTAATAGCAATTGAGGTTGATTTACTACAGTCCTCACAGAAAAGGATGGGAATTACTGAATCTGGAAAACTTAATGCCATCCTAAAATGCGAAAATGTATGCTGTGAACACTGCATATTACTGGGTGGATGTGAAATGGTTTCAATAATGCATTCAGCAATCATACTCTGTGCACACTAAAATGTTAAAGGGGAGGGCCTACGAATAACATGAATAAAGGTCGTTGCCGATAAGGCACGTCTTGTCGTCACTACAAGGGTTAAGGCGACATTTTTTCTCGCGAATTTTACGACTTTATAATGAGCAGTCTGGATCTACCAACAAAAGATTAATGTGCTAAACTGAAAACACCGACCCCACACAATGGAGCGAGCAACGGAACATTTTTTCCTGTATCAGTCCCGTCGTCCATTGAAACGCATAGAAAACGTAGCTTATGAGCATAGGCCTGAACTTAATCGGTATAGGGGGACCGACAGCTCTGCCCCCCCCCTCCCGGACCCGAGTTTTCTTTCGACGGTTCTTGCAGCAGACAACATACTTATTTAGTGTGATATACCATGTCTAGTTATGCATTGGGAGAAAAAGTATTAGGAAATCAATATATCATCCTAATAAATAACGGAGCCCCCCCCCCCAGATGGTTTTTCTGGATCCGCCCCTGCTCAGAACCAGACTAACTAAAGTCACACTAGACTATTGACGTAGGTCACACTTTCAGGAGGGCCCCAAAATTGTATGAAATGAACTCTAGGTTTGCAAAAAACCTAATAATTGAATCAGTCAGCAAAAAATTTTTCACATTATTAAATTTGTATATACTTAACCCATACATGGGTATTTCGTCTAGAATCATAACGCCTTAACCTGAAAATTGTAAATTATGGACTTACGTTCATCTGGTTCTGGGGAACAGATTTCTGTGTCTCTGTTTAACATAAGTCTCGAACTTATTTTAGCCAACTTACATAATATTTGCACCTGTGAATTTCCTTTTAAAAAATTGCCGTCAACAATAGTTGCTCTGAAATTCGAAAAATTTTTGGCTTTCTTTTTATTCGTTGATGATCCATTCAGACATAGGCGTAGAGTTATATGGGCCCGTGGGGCTCGAGCCCCCCCAATAAATTGTGAACAGGGGCTCAGCCCACCCAATAATTTACCACTCAATACAGAAAACTAATTTATACTAACATAAAAAAAAGTATTAACGCCATTTACAAACGTTTAAAAAAAACCTTTATTTGTACTTTAAAAATTTTCTTCTTTTGATTTCAATCATTATTTAGTATTCATTGTGACGTCACGTAACACACAATGTTACTATAAACTGCCCTCGCCAGGCTCTGGTTCATTAAAATCAGATTATGCAATGTAAAGTATGAAATGAAGAGAAGTTCAGATGTGTCTAAAATGCACTCTCATCGAAAGTGTTTGTTTTTTCCTCCTTTGCATTTTTTACTTTGCTTCTATTTTTAACTTATAATATGGTAGGAAGATACTAACATGGATACTTACCTTACATAGGTGTAGAATTCTATGGACCCATAGAGCTCGAGCACCTCCAATAATTTACACTTATATATAGTAAGTCATAGCTGCCAACTACTACGGAATATAATTAACCACTTTTTGTAAACAGTATATTTTTAAATTATTTTTCTCAAAATAGTAACCAGCTCGCGCGTGCAGCACAAAAACTTTGCTATATTTTAAGCCGAAAAATCATGTAGAAAGTGGTTATTATAGTCCGTAGTAGGTTGCAGCTATGAGAAAGTTATATGTACGTGAATCCGTGGCGTAGCCAGAAATTTTTCAAGGGGGGGGGGGGTTACGCCTTCTGCAACTCACATATGTATACGGGTGTATGATAAGGGAGTGAAGAGTATACATTTTGTATGGGGAAAAATTCCTCGTGGGGGGGTGGTTATGACCCCCCTAACCCTCCCTTGGCTACGTCACTGACGTGAATATATGTGGTTGTGGGGCCCGGCCCCCCCAATAATTTTGAAAACTTTACGCTTATGCATTCAGAATAAATTTACTGAATCCCCCCCCCCAACCAAAAAAAAAAAAGTTTACTAATAACTGACAAATTTATAAAAGACCTTCTGTTTGTTAGTTAGAGAGTGAGATTTGCAATAGGATGTCCTGTAATTCACAGAAATTTCTAGAAAAAACTTTTTCTAAATTTATAAATTGGACGAGCGTCGTTCATGAGCTTAGTAATTCTACTGTCCCGTTGAGAACAAAACATTTGAAAGGATAAAAATGTCGTGGTATAAAGAAATTTCTTGAAAAATGGATATTTCAAATTTAACAAGCTATTTCTCACAGTCTCTCGAGATCTTTTAACCTGTTTCTCTTCTTCAAGTATAAAATTCCTTCTTCCTGCAAGTTGTTTTTGCCCGAATGGCAACATGCCTCTGCTGTCTATATTTTTCAGTTCTAACAAGTGCTGTCTAAAAATGTTTGCAACTGAAGAAGGGTGGACCTTTAGAACTAGTACTCGAAATAATCGTCTTGATCAGTACCTTTATTGTGTACAGGGCCGTACCCAGGAAATAATTTCGGAGGGGGTCCGACATTTCGGGGGGGGGGGTCTGACTTATTGAATATCATCATATTATATATAAATATACTCTCAGGCACATATAAATATAGATATTGTGATAATTTCGGGGGGGGGGTCCGGACCCATAGGACCACACCCCTGGGTACGGCCCTGATTGTGTATATTAATTAATTTTCACTTTCAACAGTGTTTTTGTGTGGTCTTATTAATTGCAAATAATAATTACAGTTTAATTAATTTTATAAAAGAATCCGCCCAGATGGTGTAGTGACTAACACGCCATTCTATCACATCGTGGGTCCGGTTCTATTCCGGGCATGAGATTGGATATCTGTGATGTCTTTGCTAGGGTAATAATGGCCGATCATACAGTGCCTCTTCACAAATGGCCATCACGTCCGGCAACCTTCTAGGCAAAGGCTTGATGTGCCACATTTGTAATGAATTACCTTGCTCAATAAAAAATATTTTATGAAATAAAATGACGTTTTCTATTATCTATCTGTTCATTTTCCTGCCAGATTCAAAATTACAGCTTGTGAACAGAAATCTTCTCGTATTAAAAACTTCTTTAATTTTTTTCCGATGATTTATACGAAAAAAAAAGAAAAAAAAGACACAAGCATGCCCCACTAATTTAATAACCCTGCCATCTTGCAAAGAATAAGAATTTTTCTATAACAGGAATCTCTTGAAAAGAAGATTCTCAAAATTCAACAAGATCTATTTTTCATAGTCTAGGAATTATTAACGCAGTTTAACCGCGTAAACAAGCCTTGACCTCGCTCCCTATACTCAAAGCACCAAATAATTACGAAAAATTGTTACTTTACTTACTTTTCTTTTCTTTTCTTCCTCTTACTCTGAAAAGCTTAGCGTTTTCAGAGTAAAAAAAAAAAATCGTTAAAGAGTTAATCATTTCCGAGGAAAACAGCCATTATAGAAACCGCAAAGTGACCTCTGCAAACCGCAAGGAATTTAAACAGGACGACACTCTTTAAGACTCCCTTGTAAACAATTTATACATAAGATAACATTCCCAGGAATTCATATGTGAAAAGGGTACATTGTGCATTTAAATTGCATTCACTAGCTGAAGTACCCTTCTTGGCGGGTTAGTACGCAATGCAAATTTCCAAAAAAGCCTGAATTTTTGACAGCGTTAAGTGTAGAAAGAACGGAATTACTATATTGGCAATAGTATATAGAAAGCAAAATTATAACTTCTGTGTATTTTTAAAAGATTCCTGCTAAATTTCATTGCACTTTCTTAATCCATTTTTAAGGATGCGAGAACGAACATTTATATGAGTATTTTCAAAATCCCAAAATCTATAAAATATTTAAAACAGTTTTGGCATGTAGAGTTTGAATTAACTTACGTCCAACATAAATACGAATTTCATCCGATTCCATTGCATTTTTTCAGGAATGAAATTTGATGAAAAATTGAAGGCATTTCAATTTGACGCCTATAGTTTAAATTACCATCTGTAACGATACTAAATTTTATTTCATTCGCTTGAGTGTTTTATAAGTAATCAATAATTTTTTTTTCACATTTTGAATAATTTTTTGGAAAATCTCTATCAAAAATTTTTTTAAAATTCGACACCTATAGTTTAAGTTAAATGACCACCTATCATGTCACCAAATTTCATTTCATACGTTTTAGTCGTTAATAGGTGATGCGCATCAAATATTTACACATTTTCAAACGATTTTCGCAAAATCTTTGAATCTAATTAAACTTTAAAAAATTTCAACAAATATAATTAAATTGAGTGACCACCAGTCATGCACTTAATTTCACTTCCTTCGTTTTAGTCATTATTATATGATGTGCAAACGATTTTGAAATAATTTTCGCAAAATCAAAAAATCCAATTTAAAATTTTAAAAAAATTCGACGCGCATAGTTTAAGTTGAGTCACCACTTATCATTTCACCAAACTTCCTTTCATTCCCTGTAGTCTTTACTTCGGGGTCCTGGAACAGAAGTTTGCGCATTTTGAAACGATTTTTGCAAAATCTCAAAATCTAATAAAATTTTTTTAATAATTCGATCCCTATAGTTTAAGTTGAGTGACCTGACCACCCATCATGTCATCCAATATCATTTCATTCGCTTTAGTCAAAATAAATAAAAACTTTGTGAAAAAACACACCTAAAATGATACTTATAACAAGATACGATCGTTTCGACTAAAAATTTATTCAGTCTTCATCAGTCAAAGCCCTTCGTCTCACAAAAAAGTGGGACGTATATGACACCACACCAAGAACAAAATGTTGGCTCCAGTGATTAACACTTCCTCCTCATACGCGTTAGAACCCCTTAAAAAGTCCTCCTACCAAGGCACTCCCCGTCCTTGGCAGATCACCCTAGCGTAGCGTTTCCATAATCACACAAACAGACACTTCCTGCTTCAGTAATTGACATCTGAGAAATAAATGAGTAGAAAAACATGCTGATTTATTTTTTAATGCAATGATGTAAAATTGACTCAATTGAAATGAAATTTTCTGACATGATAGGTGATCACTCAACTTAAACTACATGCGTTGAATTTAAAGAAAAAATTCTGATCAAATTTTGTGATTTTGAAAATTGTTTCAAAATGCATAAATATTTGTTCTTAAAATGACGCTATAACGACTAAGGTGAATGAAATGCTTTTTGGTGACATGATAGTTGATCGCTCTACTTAAATTACTACGCCAAATTAAAAAAAAAAAAAATCCTATTTTGAGATTTTGCGAAAATTGTATCAAACTGCGTAAATTTTTGTTCGTGCATCTCGTAATAATGACTAAGGTGAATGAAATGAAATTTGGTGACATGATAGTTGATCACTGTACTTAAAGTATAGGCGTCATTTTTTTTTTTAATTTTGATTAGATTTTGAGATTTTGCGCCAATTGTTTCAAAATGCGCAAATTTTTGTTCTCGTATAAAGTAATAACAACTAAGGCGAAAGAAATCAAACTTGGTGACATGAATGTAATCACTCTCTCTACTTAAACTGCAACGTCGAATTTTTTGAAAATTTCGATTAGATTTTGAGATTTTTTGAAAATTGTTTTAAATTGCTTAAATATTTGTTCGCGCATCACGTTATAACCACTAAAGTAAATGAAATGAAATTTGGCGATATTATAGGTAGCCTTTCAACCTAAACTAAGCGTAAAATTTTTTTTTTAATTTTGATTACATGTTGAGATTTTGCGAAAATCGTTCCAAACTGTCATGTTTGTTCCCATATCACACAATTACAACTAAAGTGCATTAAATGAATTTGACGGTATGATAGATGGTCACTCAAACTATCCGCAGCAAGTTTTAAAAAAAGTTTTACAAGATTTTGAGATTTTTCGAAAATCTTTTTAAAATGCATAAATATTTGTTCACACATCCCGTAGGAACGACTAAAGCAAATAAAATGAAATTTGGTAACATAATAGGTGAACATGCAACTTAAACTATAGCGGTCGAATTTTTTAAAAATTTGAATTAGGTTTTGAGATTTTGTGGAAATTTATTCAAAATGTGTAAATATTTGTTTATCTATCACATATAAACCACTGAAAGGAATGAAATAAAACTTAAAATATAGACTTTAAAGTACTTCAAATTTTATATGGATTTCGAGATTTTGTGAAAATTGAGAAAACGTTTGTTCCGTTCCTCAAAAATGGTGATGGAATGGAGTGAAATTGAAATTATGTTATGTGGTAAGTTAATGTGAACTGTAGATGTCTAAATTGCTCTAAATATTTCATAGAAATTGAGATCACCTAACTGTTTGCTCTCGCATCCCTCAAAAACGGCTTTAGAGGATAGAATGAAATTTAGTAACATGATGATCAATAATAACTAAAACGATAAATGTCAGACTTTTTTTTTAATTTGAATATATTTTAAAACTACAAAAAATGCACGTTTTTTGGAATTATTTTAGCGCATCTGAAGTTAGTATATTAGTTATCAATTTAATTAAAAAAATTCTTTTTATTTTTAAAAAATCTTAATTTTAATTTAAAAAAAAAGCTTTTTTAAAAGTATTTATTTGCCTTCTTAGATGTTTTGAAATTCATGCAAAGTTTTCTGGAGGCAAAATAGTAAAATATCTGTAGTGAATCACACAAAATTTAGTTACAAACGAAGAAAGACCTTTTGACATTAAAAGCTCTTTCTGTTAGTTAGTCTCTGACCTGTAATTTTTTAACAATACACAAAAGTTATAACTTGCTTTCTAAACTTTTACCAATATGATATTTCCATTCTTTGTAGCACTACACTGCTGGCAGAAATTCAGACTTTTTGGAAATTTGCATTACATACTAATCCGTCAACGACATGTACTTCAGCTAGTTATCTGATACAATTCAATTTAAATTAATTTCTAACAAGTAATATATTTAAAAAATTATGTCAATTCCTACATAGATCAACAAAGAAAAAATTTATTTTAGTTACTTTTTATTAAATTTAATTAATTAATTAACTAATTAATTAATACAGGGCCGTTTGTGAAGCAATGGTCTATACGTTAATCCAGTTTGTTTGCTTAGTTTATTGTTTTCATTCATTTTTAATCCCACGTAACAGGATCTATAATGAATTAATTAAATTTAATGAATTAATGTTTGAAAAAACTGTATTAACATCAAGTGTCATCCACCACAAGATTAAAAAAATGTATTTGAACTTGAGTGTATGAATAAAAAGTATTTTATTAACGATTGAAAAATTGAACAAGATATATATGTATAGGGCAGTGGCGGATTAATGCAAGTTTGTCGGGGGGGATGGGGGCGGTTAGTTAGATGATTGACATATACATCCATTTTATGGAAGTGAAATAGGATCTTTTACATTAATTTCTTTTTTCTCGAAGGGGACGAGTGCCCTTGGTATAGAGAGAGTGTAAACTAACAGTAGGAATTGAAAAGGAATATGCAAATTGCAACAGGTTGATAATTAACTGATCTCAATTTCAGCATTAACCCTTTAACGCGCAGTGTTCCCGCTTTGGGAACACCAAACTCTGGCGTTTTGACTGTTGCCAGTTACGAAGAATAGATTTGATTTCTATAAAAATAGTTGCGGGTGACATAGCTCCACGAGAATCCTTTACTTTTTAGCAAGTCATTTCCCGTAAAAAATTGTCACGATTATTTTTAACAGCACTGACATCTACTGAAAAAGGGAAGAATGCGAGAACAGCTGGATAGATTGCCCAATGCTGGGATGATTGCCCAATGCTGGGATGATTGCCCAATGCTGATGGCGGACCGCCATCTTGCTGGTAGTTAAGTCGAGCGATGGCAACGACTGCCCTTTTTTCAGCATTGGGACAGAGTTGCGACTGGGTTAAGCCAGTTACTAAGAATCAGATTTTTTTTCACTGACTTAATCTCAATTTTTAATTCTTTGAGCTCCCGGAGATAAGAAAATGTTGCATAAAATTGAAGATAAATGTCTAAATTGGTACTAGACACTACCGTTTGATTAAATTTTGAAATAAAAGCTTATTATACTGTAAAGCTTATTATACCAAAAATTATCTCGTAAAGTTTTAGATACTCGTACATCTAATCTAGTCTTTTTTTCCCTACCTTATTCCGAATATTTTTTCAGGCTACATTGTCCACTTCTCCAACAGATAAAGAATCAAAGCTTGTTACCACCTTTTTGGGATACCCTGTATATTCTAAAATTATTTTTAAATAACCTTCTGAATAGCTATTAACTGCATTTCCTAGAAATTTTATGCAATTATCATGATCTTGACTGGAACACCAAAAACTAACATGAGTGCCATTACTAGTGGAATCAGTTTTTTTTTTTTTTTTTCACCCAGTAATTGACACCCCATCTTAAATAAATAAATAAATTTATCCATTAAAAATAAACTGTACATACTTATACTACACAGTTTATGTATATTTTATGTATCTCATGCAATTCAGTTTATTTTAATTTCTAAGAAATATACTTCAAAAAATTTGACCAACTGACATAGGTCAGGATTTTCTCCAAAACTTCGTGTAAATTTAGGTTAGGTTTATAATGAACTAATCTTAATTTCAGGCCAGCTACTGAAAATCTTTTAGCATTGAGTTTAAAGTCCCAATTTCTGATACCTAGAGCCCCCTGGAGGTTAAAAAAATACATAAATTTGAAGACATAGTCTACATCGGCACTAGATAGAACCATTTGATAACAGTTTTTAAATAAAAGCTTATTCTAAATTATAATAAGTTATCTGCTTATAATAAATTATGTGTCAAAGTGTCAATTAATGGTGCACCTACTCTAGTTCTACAATATTTTCAACTTTCATTGATCTCCAGAATCAACGCGCCCCACCCATGGCCGAGCGCAAAGCGTTCCCACCTGGAAGACCGAAAGTGTCTGGTTCAAACCCATGTCACGTCCGCCAACCTAGCCGTTCGGATTTTGTGCGTTTTTCTCCAAAACTTCGTGTAAATTTAGGTTAGGGGTATCTTAAAAAGATCCCCACGGAGGACCGCCCCCCCTTCTTGGCCTAGATCCCACGTGGGGGTAATCGGCTGTAATCCTGAAATCAAAATCAAATCAAACCAGAATCAACGTAAATAAAAAACAACTAATGCATTGACTAAAATTTCGGGAGTACCAAATTCTCATGATCCCCCTCTCCCACACACACACCTCACTTTTGGACCTCTACACTTTTGTAATCTTGGACTTTTGGACTTTGGTAGAACCGAAGAATATGGAGGTTGCTTGTGTTTTGCATTATTTGTTCCTTGTTTTTATGTTGTTCGTTCTACCACCGGCTATCTGTGTTATGTCGGCGGTATAGTTTGTAGTTCTATTATAGTTTTAAATAAATTCCCCGGGAGGGATCTTGCCGTAAACCTTCGGGTCGGCCCCTCCGGTGGGTGTCTACCACACACCTGCCGACGGCATTGAGTGAACTTATACGTCATATGCAACCATGGGCGCCGGCAGAATATTTCCCAGGGGGCGGCAAAGACTACTCCAGGGGGGGGTAAAGACTACTCAAGGGAGGGACAAAGACTACTTTAGCGTATGGTTACCGTGTTAGAAATAGCAAAAAAGCAAGGGAAAACACTGCATACAAAAATCCAGGGGGGGCATTGCCCCCCTTGCCCATGCCCCTCACCATCCCCACACACAAAAAATTTTCTGGATACGTCCTTGTATAAATACACCATGTACATTAGGGTGGATCGAAAAAATCCATACGCCGCCCATACGCTGCCGGCGCCCATGTATGCAACCCAAATTCTTAAGCATAAAAACCGCTTTCAAAAATGGGTCGAAGCGATATCAGCTTGCAAAATCCCACCCATTTAAAACCTTTTTCCCTGAATGTTCCGTAACTCTCACGGGTTCACTGTTTTATAATGGTTCATAGTACAGCTTGTAAAGAGACATTCTAAATTATTTTAGAGTCTCTATCATGCATGGATTCCTTAAAAGGGTGTTCCAAAGTTGCAAAGTTTTCTTTAAAAAAGAACAACCCTAACCGATTTCTCAGCGAACGTCACACAGTTGTTCCTCGGTAGTCCGCACCCAATTTAAATTGCGATTCTCCTTTCTTCCCTCACATATTTTTTGTTGCGTGCAGATCATCCGTTGGCATCTGTATCTAATACCAGTTGGCACGATATCGATCGTTTTAAACAAGAGCTCCCGAGGAAAAAGTCACGTGACAGACCGGAGTGCCGCCTGTATTGTCAAACTGCAATGCGTTTGAAAATTTTTCAGTCGTGGACGTGACGCGCTCTTGCCGCACCAGTTAAGGTGGTCTACCAGACCAACGAACAGTTTAAAAAGGAAGAGAGAACGATCCCAAAATGCACACTTTAATCCTTTGACAGGCGACCGTTTTCATCTTATCCTCGATTTTTGAAAATGTGTGTACATATATATATATATATATATATATATATATATATATGATGTCTCAAAAAAAATCAGTTTTTTAAAATGTAAATTTTCACCCTTCCAAAAATGTTCTTTGTGGAAACATAAATCACCTCGATATTTTTTTTTTCAAAATACAAAAAAAGATCTCTAAGCCTTTTTATGATGAAAGGCTGAAACTTTGTACATCACCACACTATTATGTGGAACACGTTTTACTAACTAAGGATATATTTTGTACGGGGGCGGCATAAAACTTTAAATTTTGTACTTATGTAAATTAATCTCCAAACAATTTTAGTCAACACTATAAAATTCTGCATTTTTTTTTTTCTATATGTAACTCCGTCATTTATTGTATATATCTACGATCAATATTTAAGAAATAAAAGCCAAGGTCAGTGTTTTTGGGATACCCCGTAATGTGAAATGAGATTTTTGTATAAACAAGTATACAAGCAATATGATTTTTATATTAATGATTTATCGAAAATAATTTCTAGAGAAGTTTTTAAGTGCATCTTAGTGATACTGCTTTACTTTCAAACAAAACTAAATTATCAGGGGGACCAAAAAGTAATGTCTTTTTTTTTTTCGTTTGACAATATTTTGCCTAGACAAAACTACTGAAGAAAATAATCCGAAATTATGGCATGTACGTGCAGGCGCGCACACAGGATTTTTGGCTGGGGGGGGGGGGGGTCCAACTTTTAGGGATGTTCCAGATTGACAAAAATCAGTGATGAAAGAGTTCGTTTTCATTAGATGGAATTCATCAAAACTCGTCCCATCCAGTTCCCTAAGAATACACTACAAAGTACAATAGGAAGCAAAGTAATAGTTGTACAGTTTTGAGAACAAGATGGTGTTTTATATTCACTTTCAGTTCGTTTTTGAAAAGTTGAGGAAAACAGGAAATTTTTTTTTTTTTATTAGAACTGAAACTATTGCTACCTTTTTTTGGAATTATTTTATTTACTATAGATATAGGATAATAATCAATCAAAAAAAAAAAAAAACAAAGCCGATGGGGGGGGTCCGGACCCCCTGGATCCCCCCCTTGTGTGCACCACTGTGTACGTGAGTTTTTTAGCATAGCATCTAGATTAGACACCATTCTTTTCGCACACATCCCACATGATCTCAAAGGGAAAGAAGAGAAATCCATAAAGTTCTGTCAGTAAAATACAACACTCGCGAATACCTGAAAATCAATTCCAGGACATTTTGAATATCGCCGACCAAGGAGGACGTGAAAAAATGGGAGTCTGTCCATCTTTAAAGAAAAGAATCTTATAAATAAAAATGAAATTCTGTTTGTTTGTTTGTTTGTTTGTTTGTGGATTTGATTCGTATACAAATCCACAAAAATGGACCTATCGGCCTGAATTTTAGCACAGATATGTAAAATAATATAGAATAAATCACAGTTCACTTTAAAACTTTGAAAGTCCACCCGTTCCCGGAATTTAAGAGATTTTTTATGCTCTTCACGCAAAAATCTTTCCGTAATTGTAACCCCTGTAGTGAAAAAAGTGTGAAATAAGGATCGTGGTTGCCATATGTGGCGATTTTGCCGAATAAAATGTCGTTCGTATACAAATCCACAAAAGTGAACCTATCGGCCTGAAATTTAGCACAGATATGTAAAATAATATAGAATAAATCGTAGTCCACTTTAAAACTTTGAAAGTCCACCCGTTCCCGGAATTTAAGAGATTTTTTATGCTCTTCACGCAAAAAGCTTTCCGTAATTGTAACCCCTGTAGTGAAAAAAGTGTGAAATAAGGATCGTGGTTGTCATGTGTGGCGATTTTGCCGAATAAAATGTTTTAAATTCTCAAAGTAAAAATAAAAGAATAATAATGATTTTTTTTTGTTAGTTTATATTCGTAGGGTTATTTTTTTAAAATTATAATATCGTATGCATGGGAAATCAGAGCAGGAATGTAATGCTTTACACGCAAAACAATAAGAATTGAAGATTTCCGAGGCTAATGTGTAAATTTTTTTAGTTTGGCGAAAAAATAAAATGGCCGAAATATGGATTTTGAGTAAGTGAGTTCTAGCGGTTTGCACAGTTTTCGGCTTTGCGCAATTTATTGAGAGCTTAAGGAAATAGATTTTTGAAAACAAGTGCAAAGGTTTTATTAGAATACAGCGTTAAATTTTAATGATCCGTGAATAAATAATGCAGTTATTAAGGGATTTCAAGCGATCTAACTTCAGAATTCTCGCCAATTGAGTACATTGATTTAAGTTGGGGGAATTCCGCCAAATTTCAGAAAATTGAAATCTTCTCATTTAGTACATCGGAGTAACGATGAATAAAACACATTATAGTTGATAATTAAAAAAAAATCGGCTGTATTAAGGGATTCCAATTTTCAAATAAATGCGTGCTACTCTTTGGCGGTCGAACCATTTCCCATATTGATTGCTGCTAAGTCAATGCTTCGAATGATTCCCTGAAAAAACTCTTGCAAAATGGCGTATGTTGGCACTTTGGCGAGGCTTAGATTTGAAACTGGATTTTATATAAGACTGGTATATATAATAACACTGGTTATATAGATAAAAATGAATGTTGGTATGTGTTTATGAGGTTGAAAAACTCCAGCACCTTGAGCACCGTTGCACGATGAAATTTGGTTCACCGAAGTCTTTTATGATGGAGAAGGTTTTTATGCTATCCGTTTTCCTTAACTTGCCACTTGGTGCCGCAGCACAACGTTAAATTCTATTCCGTTTAGCCGTTTGCTATGCGAATATCGTCCAACCGATTTCGATGAAATTTGGTACACGCGAATATTAGAACACGGAGAATATTTTTCACTATCCATTTTGCTGTAACTTGCCGCTAAATGGCGCTGCAAAGCATCAACTTCTATACCGTTCGACCGATCGGCATAAAATTTTTTATACTTACACATTTGAGCACGAAGAATATATTCTAACTGCGTTCCTTTTGATGTTACTCACCACTAGATGACACTGCAATGCATTATTATTTTAACTCGCCACTAGATGACGCTGCAGTAGGCCAAATTCTTGACCATTCAAACGGTCGCTATGAAAATCAGTATACATAGCTATTTGAACAATGAGAATATTTTGGCGTTATCCATTTTGCTATAACTCGCCACTTGACGGCGCTGTAGCAAATCATTACTTTAATTAACTACTAGATGGCCCTGCAGTGTATCACTTCTTGCCTGTGCAAATGATAGTTATGAAAATTGGTATTCATAGATAGTTGAACACGGTCGCTATGAAAATCAGTATACATAGCTATTTGAACAATGAGTATATTTTGGCGTTATCCATTTTGCTATAACTCGCTACTTGACTGCGCTGTAGCAAATCATTACTTTATTGAACCACTAGATGGCCCTGCAGTGTATCACTTCTTGACTGTGCAAATAATCGCTATGAAAATAGGTATACATAGGTATTTGAACACGGGGAAGAGTTTGGCGCTGTCCATTTTCCTATAACTTGCCACTAGATGTCGCGTCAACACATGAACTTCAGGACTGTCCAGCCGATAGTCATGAAAATTCGTATACATCGATATCTGAATGCGAAAAATATTTTCGACGTATCCGTTTTGCTAAAACTCGCCACTAGATTGCGCTACGCCGCATGGCTTTCTGCACCGTACAAACGATTGCCTTGCAATTCGGTATGCATGATTATTGGACACAATATAACGCGATATCCACTTTGCTATATCTGTTTATTATAATGAATAGTAATCACCACAAATCGTAATATCAAAAAGTCCATTCATTCCCGTGCGAAGAACGGGTACTTCAGCTAGTATTATATATAAAATTCTTTAAAATGTAACAAATATGAATCCTATGCTTAGGCACACCTTGTTTGCAATTAAAGTCGAAAAGTTACTCGTTTGAATTTAAGTCTAAAAAAAATTGCTTTCCCCTAATTAAGGGTGTACCAAAATTTATGCAAGATTTAAATTAAACAGAAAGAACCAGTTTTTTTTAAATTGAAACATAAAGTACATAGAATAGCCCGTTCGTATAAACATAGTGCTAAAAGTTCTCCTTATTGAATTTGCAAAATATGCATCCATCTAATGCAAGGTATCACTGAAATGTGCACATAAAAATTCAAGCTAAATAGTCAGCTTCAAACTTTCTAGCACATATTCATTCAAATTTCAATTAAGAAGTGTACAATGCCAAAAAGTGTTTCTTGTGTACGAAGTCAATAATGAATCAGAACTATTTTCTCAGAGTTACATATACATATACTGTATAAATATTAACACTAAAATAGCTTTAATAATGTTTGATTATATTTTTTTCCTTCTAAATTTTAACGCAGGCCTCTAAAATGGTAGGAGCCCACAGGTGAAAGCCTACTCAGCCTAATGGGTAATCCGGCCCTGTTTAGGTATAGTCCCTCTTTCCCCATGAAGCCCCCTCCTTCCTCCTCTATAATTTTTATGGTTTTGTAGCAGTTACGCTAGTTTGATATTCCATAAATAATAATTTACAAACATAGGTGCTTCATAGAGTGCTTTTACAGAAGAGGGAGGCTATTTGCAAGTGTGGGGTGGAGGTGGGGGTCGAATACGAGTATATGTACCACACGCCCAATTCACACATTTTTCTAAAACCATTTTTTGATTTTGATCGTTTTCTTTCATTGTGGGTTCGAGGCAACTACCCCATTCACCCTTACGTTAATCATGCTCGCTGTGACTCCCCTTTCCTTTGCCCTCTATGTATGGATGAATATGGATGAATGCACATATTTACAAAACGGCTGCATATTTTTCTGCCAAGGAACAACGACTGAGCACATAGTCAGAATATTGTGTGCATACTCTAGTGTTGTTATAAAATAAAGTAAATTAATCAGAGACTAATGGTTTTCTAAAGAGGAATTCTCTTTTAACAACACAATATGATATGTATGCATATGATCAAGGCCACTCTGAATTTTGGGCCTTGTCCAAGCTCGGCTTGGGCCCTCGTTTTTTTTCTTCCTTCTTTCTTGGCGAGATGGTTAATCTAGGCCCATGACCACTGTGACCCCCCTCTGGATCCGCCACTGGCACCATATGCAGCCAAGAGTAGCAAAATAATGAACCGAAATTCGACTAAAACAACGAGTTTTCTTAAAGATTTAATGGTTTTCAAATGTTCGTTTCTAAATTTTCGTATTTATGTATAAACTAACAAAAATTTTTGAAAATCGTAGGGAGGGCTGGGAGACAGCTAAGTAGTGCTCAGCCAGGCGTAGCCCTCTCCCCCCTCCCACCTCTGATTACGCCCTTGATGGGGGATAGAGTTTTATATGTAAAGAGAGAAGATAAGAGCAAGCAATTATAAAATATAATCCAGAAGTTGTGCTGCTCGAAGATTTTTATGAAATCCTTTTTTATTTAGCTCTTAACTGTAGCTAAATCAGAAACGTTAAGCGTTCGATATTAGTAAAGTTTTGATAAAGCGTATAAAGAAATGAATACTGTCTATATCCGAAACTGTATTAAACATCAATTTTTCATCTATCTCACAAGGTTCTTCATGATTTAAAATCTTCAAACTTAAATTTGACTATCAATTTTCTGCCTTGAATTGTTTTTAAGTCACATTTAAACGGTTTATTTTCAGCATCGAAACTTAATACTGCTGGGAAATGGGAATGTCACAATCGTTTGCAGTTTTGCACAATGGGAAAATCTCCCTTATGGTCAGACGTCTACAGAAGAGTCTGTATCTCACAATAGAACAAAAGTGAAAGCTTTTGCTGTACTGATTTAAAAAAGAAAGATTACATTACATGAGAACGACCCTCCTAAAAAAAACGCAGTCCTCTCCCTACTAGAAAGCAATTCCATCATCAATTGTGTCACGGTGTAAAATCTGAAGGGTTCTTGTGGGGGAAAACACCCGTTTCTTTTTGCCTAGCTATCTGATGGTCATTTGTTTGTGCTTGCGCTCTTGATAAAGAAGGTTGACATCCGTGCCTACGGCATTACAGGCGCCCAACGTAATTCCTGAATCCCTGTGAAAGAAAAAGCGGAGTGAGAGACAGAAGCTAGCGATACATTCTCTATTTTTAGGATTCTTAAGTTTAACCGATTTGGAGGAAGAAATATGATTTGACACAAAAAAGTTGGAGTGAAGTTTTTGAAGGGGCTCAGCCCCCTGAATAAAAATATTGGGGGGGCTGAAGCCCCTTCAAGCCCCATGAAGTCGGCGCCTATGGGATTGCGTATAGAATAGCACATCAGGCAAGTGACCGCCCCGGCTTTGCTGGCACTACGCACTCTTCTGTCGAAATTTTCCAGGACCATTTCGAAAAAATATGCTGAATTTCGTTGATGCAGCGTTGAATCCTCCGCACATCTTCCTTCAGTGGATGTGGGCTCGTTGACATAAATCTTTGACTTCCAATAATCCCAAAGAAAGAAATCCAATGGTGTTAAATCACATGATCTTTCTCATTCGTTCATCCGATTCATCATGAATCAAATTTCCATTATTTTTCAAACACTGTTCAACAATGAAAACGCATTGTTGCTGCATTTTCACTAACCCTAAACTGCCAGCTGTCAAACTGTTTTCTTTTATTGATAGTCACCACTAAATTAATTTTCTATATAATTCAAATCTTGCGTAAATTTTTAGACACCCATGAAATGGCAAAACAAAGCATCCATCTTCTAAGGAGCAAGTATGTTCTATCAACTAATTAAAGGGTCGAAAAGGGTCGTAAGTTCAAAAATAATTTAATATGAATGAGTGTTTTATAGCTAACAAAAAATGCAAGTCAAAAAGTGAAAAACTTTCTGTCAGTGGATAGACTTAGAACATTATAGTGTTAAAATCCTTCTTTCATTCCTTGATTAAAGAGCGTCCTTGATATCAGCGATAATTATAGATAGTTATTTTGTTCTAGAAACGAGAGGTTCACTGTTGAATGGTTAGTTTGAAAAGGTTTTTTCCGCTTGAACAACAGTGCGAGCAGTTTTGCCCAATAGAAAGACACCAAAACGCCCACTAATATCAACAGCTAAAGACCGACTCTATCCTGATTCTTTTTACTTTTTCTATCATAATTGCATCTGGCATAATTTATCAAAAAGCTGTCACATTTTGAGCCTCGTCAATCATACGTACCTAAAAACACCATTGGACACTCATCATACTCACCAATCAGAGCGGTCGTTGGTGCATGTAGCTGGAAACACTTTCAATGCCACATCATAACTCTGTAAGTGGCACATACATAACCAAAGGGGGAAAAAAACTTCATAATGCATTACTTTATTGAATTTTACTCATTTGTCTGAATGATATCTATTTATGATTTTCTCACTTCGCTTTGTCGTCTATCTCGTTAAAGGTAATAGTATTTTAAAGGAATTATAATGTAAGTTTGTGCTGCGCCATGTACGCGATTTCACAGAGTACGTGTTTTTGGAAAATCCACACTGCTAAAATGAAAGCGATTTTTAATTTTAAAAAACTGTAGAATAAAGGCATTAAATAAAATGGAAAATATCCTGATATTTTTCTTTTCTGATACTAACTTTTATACAGGTCACGAGAGAAAAACAGAAGTGAGTAAAATTATCAAACTACGTAACAAACATTAAACGAAAATAAAACAAGTGATAATTTATATAAAGTCATATTTTATTTATAAATTTACGGACAAAATCCTTAAGGAAGGCCTGTGCTTAATTTTCTGAAAATTATCACACAAAAAAAAAAAAACTTTTCTTCCTGGAAAATGATACAAAGCCTATTTGAGAAACTAGTTACAGAATTTCAAACTTAGTGAAGTATTTTAAAACAGTAGAATCCCAATTTTCCGAGGTGGTCTGGACCGAACTTACCTCTGATAATTGAAATTTCGGGCAACACGGATAATCATTAATAACACTATTTTGTTATACAGTATTATGTATTATTTCATAAATTCTAACAGTTTACGGTTTCTTTTTTCTCTTTAATATGGTGTTCTTTAAAGCCAAATAACGTAAATATAATAAAAAATTGTGAAAAAAAGTTATTTTAAGTTTTTTTCAATAGTAGTACCGTGGTTTTAAAACTCTTCTAAACACTAAAAATGAAACTTTTAAAAAATTATTTTGTATCTAATGAAAAAGCATATATTTTCTGACATATAAATGGCAATTATTAATTTTTAGCTCACATATTACATATTATTGAACTAGCAAAAGCCAAGTTTCCTAGCCTATCATTGGAAACCTGTTTTCTTTAATGATTTTAATCAATGTTGCTTCTAAAATATTTTTCGTTCATTAATTATCTGTGGATCCAGACTGATAGTATTATCAATTAAAAGTACAATTAATAGTTTTATGACTTCAAAATTATATTTTGAAGCATTTTTCAGTAAAAAAAAATAGCTTTTAAGGAATGGTAGCATATATGCTTCTATGGGCATTAGAGGGTTAAGACAAAGTGCATTAAGGCTATCTCCCAAAGACGGGGGCATTCTTTAGGGGGAGAACTATTTAAGGGAAGTTCTAACGCTTTGTTAGACCGTTAGATCCAGAGTCCGCGTAATATTACAGACAGTTAGATTGACAAACGGTAGTCTTGAACCCTGAACCTTCATACTTCAGCCTTCAACCATCATTGTTAAGAGTCTTATCCACTCTGCCATTGGTCAGCGGTTCCAGTTTGCGTCGAAGTTCTCCAACACTGATCTCTGTAGCACCTCGATTTAAACAGACAAGATCGGCTGAATTTAGTACCTCGCTTAACGCGGAACATCGGATAAGCGGCTTCTTGATAATCGAGGTTCTACTGTACATATACGATTGAATAAAAATGTACTAACTTTTTATTTATTCTAACGAATTGCTCTATTTTCTTAGTTCAGTTTAAGAGAGTTTCAAATTTCTTTATTTATTTAAAAACAAAATTCAGTAGTATTTTAGAATTTGTACATGAAGTTTTTAAATTCTTTTGTATTCACTTCAAATGCAAAAAAGGTTTGGTATTTAAGTACTCAGAGTAATGGGGTTAAATATTTTTAACTTTACGTTAATATTTAACTAACAGAATACTTTTTTCACCAATCCAGACAGAAATTTTGAGTTAATGGATGTAGATAAAATTTGCGTTGTTTAAAGAAAATTACCATGCTGTGAGTAATGTAATGAAAAGATTCTGAACAGAATTTTAAAATGTTTTTTATCTACTCCTTTGATGAATAACACATATGTAGTAATTTAAATAAATCAAAAACATTTAATATTTATTATAAACTAGTATTCTTTTATAATAGATAAATAAATTAAATTTTTCTCATGAAATACATGATATTAAATATGTATAAACGGTAATAGTTTTACGAAACATGGCCGTCAGAGATTTGTGTACATTTATGTATTTTTATAGGCTAGGGTTTCTTTATAACAATAGGAAAATTATTGATAAATTACTTGCAGATTGTTTACCTAAATTAAACTTTCTCCTTTAAAAAAATAATAATGGAAAAACATGTCTAATCCCTTGTTTCTTCTTTTATTTCAATACTGTGCTTTTAATTTTATATTTAAAAAAGTGATGGTTAAAAAGATAAAAGAATTTTTTTATTTCTTTAAATCTAGCGCAGTAATAAGTCTGATTAATTTTTTGGACAAATTTAAAATATTTATTGGATATCAATCTATTGTAACGCTTTTGGTATGGTTAATTTTACATGGAAGACATTATTTATGAAAATTTATAACTTTATCAGACATGCTTCGTCAACAGAGCAGAAATTTCTATGCGGCCTGTCATGCGTTGTGACAAAAAACGTTAAACTTTTAAAAATTCATTTTGTTTTGAATTGATTAGTTTAAAATTAACTGAATAATAAAAGTAGTTATGTAAAAAGCAAGTAAAATTTGAGCCTAAATTAAATCTGTCCTATTCTCCTTGGAAAAGTTGTAAATTAAATTACGGATTGTCTGAATTAAATGTGCCCCTGGCCTATTTTTTCTTTTTTGGTGCCCGTGTGTGTGTTTTATCAGGACATATTTTATTAGTAAGTCACATTTTAAGATGTACAAGCCAGTGTTCTCAATTGGGAACATCGAATCAAAAATTATTCAAAAATGAAATTTTATGAATACTGACTTTTAGCACATGAAGTTAAATGATGACTTAATTTTTTGAAATAGAAGTTCGCCTTTCTATCTTTATTGGGAAACTGGAAAAAAATTATGAAAATGCTATTTTCATAAATTTTTACAGAGCTATCTTGATACATCCTCCCCTCTTATACTTAATTCATATCTGTATTTCATATATATATATATATAAAGAGACAACTTATAGGTGGACTAACGTTGTCTACTATGAATGTACGGATGAAATGACACACAGGCCGAGAATAGAACGCAGACTTGAGGAATAGCAGAATGGTTCTTTAGCCACTACACGAGTCGGGCGGAGGAGTTAGAAAATTAAAAATAAGCCTGGAGCATTTTGAATGGATATATAAACTTAAAATTATTAGCTTTGTAACTTCGCTAGCAAGCCAGAAAGCGAAAAGTACAATACATTTCACATGGCTATTTACATTCAATTTCTTAACTCGATAAAATATTTAGAAAGTAAGCTATTCACCAAACTTCCACTAAAAAAGTAATTAATTAAACAATATTTCTTGCAAATATATATCATCACAATTTAGATTTATTTAGAACATCATCACAATTTAGATTTCCAGAAGCAAACGTCAGTCTGCTTCAGCCTTAACTATTATTTCCTATTGTTTTCACCCCCGCTATCCATTATGTTTTCAACTACCTACGGAAAGTGATATAATAACACCTCTGAATGAAAACACCCCTCAGTTCGTCAACACTTAAGCAATACATCATGTTTTATAATCGGAGTAGTTTCTTTATCTCGAATGGAAATATTTTCCGATTTTTCACCCAGTCACCCTCCGGAGCCATTTACGTTGGTTTGTTATTATTCTTAGAGTGAGAAATTGATTGTTAAATATATATATAAAAAAATAAAAAAAACGCCACACAGGTGCTTTAGGATGAGATGGGAGAGCATATACACATCTGCCTGGCACCTTCCCAAGAAATATTACGTATACAGTCTAGTAAATGAAATGATATCTGCTAAAAGAATTAACGAAGAACTTTTTATTAAAATCATTTTTAAAAAATACCATTTAAGTACCATCGTCTGTAACACATCCTGTTTAAATTCACTGAATTCACGTTTTCTTGAGTTTGGTTTTAATTAAGGCAAAGCTACACGAGGACTATCTGCCTAAGGGGAGGGTGACGCCTTTTGCGGAGGACTTCCTAGAGGGTTCTAACGCCTGTTTACGTACGTCGAAGGGGGGGGGGGGACACGGCCGTTAGATCGACAGCCGCGCTGTGTCCAGAACCCTAAACCTTCACACTTCATTCGTCTACCAACTTTTGGCGTCTTATCCACTCGGCTGTGGGTCGGATTAAGTGTTTGGTTCGGGCGTGTTTGCAGAATGAGCCGTGAGCACCTGCCGTTAAGTTGTCGTTTATTGGAACCCGAACGGAAGACGAAGGAAGAGCAGACCAAAATCCAACTGGAAGGAGTCTATTGATGAGGCCTTCAGAAATTATAATCTGAGTAAAGACATTTGAGGGGATATTTTCCACAAATTATTTGGGGGAAATCTCTCTCAGAACGAGGGAACCCATATATTATCATTTGCATTCAGTGGTGTACACGAAAAAAGAGACGAAATAGGACTCAGCCCGTCTCTCCTTAATTCTTTGGAGGGTCCTTTTGAAAAAAGGGCGGCCGTTGCCATCATTCGATTTAACTACCAGCAACATGGCGGTCGATAGAATCATTTGTAGCGTGCCACTGATCTAGAGACCACTTTTTGACACAGCTGGTTGACTATAGCAACCATCCCCTTTTCTTGCGTACTCCACTGCCTATGGTAAATTAAAACTAATTTCACATTTTCTTCTCCCTTTTTTTTTTCTTCAACACGCTCCAAGTTTTAAATCCATATCAGGATCGTACCTCTGTTTTAGCCTCTACTGCATTAGAAACTTAAGTTTGCGTGTTTTAGTTTCTAAGATATGCTGAGCTGACTTCTGGATCAGTCCATATCACGACCTTACCTTTATATTGCACCATAGTCAAGTGGATAACTGTGAACATGGTAGATGGATGAAGCGTAAAGGTCTAGCGTTCTGGTCTACCTCGCGGCTGTCGAACTAACAGTCTGGAGTTTGGGTCGGTTTTCTTCAGATACAACGTGAATGCGCGTTCGAGCCACTTAAAGTCAACTGCCCAAGGCATCCTCTTCCCCAGTCAGATAGCCCTAATGTAATTTTCCTTTAATCATATCACGACCTTACCTTTATATTGCACCATAGTCAAGTGGATAACTGTGAACATGGTAGATGGATGAAGCGTAAAGGTCTAGCGTTCTGGTCTACCTCGCGGCTGTCGAACTAAAAGTCTGGAGTTTGGGTCGGTTTTCTCCAGATAGAACGTGAATGCGCGTTCGAGCAACTAAAGTCCCCTGCCCAAGGCATCCTCTTCCCCAGTCAGATAGCCCTCATGTAATTTTTCTTTAACCAAAACTATAACCATCGAAATGTAGTATGTGTTTTAGTTCCTGAGACATACTGAGCCTACTTCTGTTTAAATCCATATCAGGACCTTACCTTTATTTTACGCTGGAACTATGCACTACGCTGGAAATTACGCTTGTGTTTTTATTTTCTAAGGTTTAATGAGCCGACTTTAGTGAGATTTATATCTCTCTCTTACTTGGTGTACGGCTCCACCAGTGGCTGAGAGGTTCTGCTCTCGAAACAGGAAGGCGGGAGGTGCCAGGCTCTAACCCCGGTCGTGCCTGTCGACCTTCGGAGTTTCCCGTGGTTTTCTCTGAAACCTCGCGTAAATAAGGGCTAGGATCCCTTAGAAAGTCCCCCCACAGAGGGTATTCTCCTATAGGCTTAGAACCCTAGTGCATACCTGGTGTACGAAGACGTCTGGACCGCCATCTGTAGGCGTGATGAAGCCCCATCCTTTCGCCACGTTGAACCACTTGCATTTCCCGCGGCGGCGGGGGGCCACCGGCGCCCCTTCCGATGATACACCTGTATATAAAAAAAGAACACTTTAAAAAATAATAATATGCATACTATATAGATATAAAATATATAGCTACATTTACGTATTGTAATAATAGATAATCAAACTAAATCACGAAAGATATAAAGTGATTACACTTGTCCCTCGCACCATCGCGCTTCGCACTTGCCGGCTTTACGCTATCGCGATTTTCGACTGATTTAAAACGTAAAAGAAAATTCAATATGCGACGTGTTTTTTTTTTTAATAATGAACATTATCCGATTTTTCTTTTTCGGTTCCCTCTAGTTTGATAATATAAACTGTATTCTATTTAGGTATAATGCTCCACCATGGCCGAGTGGATAAAGGCATTCAATATTGTAGATGGTTGAAGTATGATGGCCCCGGGTTTGGGACTGTCGAGCGGCCATTGATCTATCGGTCTGAAGTTTTGAGCGGTTTTCTCCATATGTAACGTGAATACGCATTAGAACCCCTTACAACGTTATACACCTCTCCTTAGGCAGATAGCCCTCAAGTAGCTTTGTCCCAATACAAAATAGAGCTCTTCAGGTAACTTTCGTGTCAGTCCCAAATATATTTTTCCGAAACAAACCGTTTTTCAAGAAAATTGAAAAAAAAAGCTTATGATTATCATTGGTGTATGATTTTCACTGATTTTGTGTTATTTCTGGTAAAATAACTTGTATTACAGTATATTGGGTACCGGTGGCTAAGAGGTTAAGGGCCTCTCTTCATTGCCTATACATACCTTTGTAAGCTCCATTCCCATTCTGAATGTATGTGTTCGCCCGAATTTTGTACTGTAAAACTATGTACTTTGAAACTAATAAAGAATTTCCCACTAAGAACAACTGAGGTAATGGTAAAAATAGCCATAGATCTCTACAAAACTCTCTGTAACTTGCATATTAAGTGTATGCCTTTTATATGTCTGCCTTCAGAGGAGCAGTAAACTACACTCATGTCCATAAATTAAGGATAATGAAGTTCAGGCAAAGAAAGAGAAAGAAGCAAAACAAATTTGACTTATTTGTAAAGTCTATTTATTAAACAAAAAGTAAAGAGCAAAAAAGATGCTATATGTTTGACATAATTAATAAAAATTGCAAGTTTTACTCCCTTGACCAAATTTCAAAAAAGAACCTATTTACAAAAAACAGTATAACATGGTTAGTAGGATGGTTAATACGGAGTATGTCTCCCGGACGATGCAATACAGGCCTGACAACGCCTAGGCATGCTGAGTATCAAATGATCAATCTGATCTTGGGGAATATTACACCACTCATCAAGCAATGCACTCCGAAGTTCCGGTAGACAGGTGGGAGGGGGTTGACGGGTTGCAATTCGTCGGCCAAGCATATCCCACACATGCTCTATTGGATTCAAGTCCGGTGAGTATGCTGGCCAATGCATACGGGTGATATCCTCCGATTGAAGGCATTCGTCTACAATGTTTGCACGGTGAGGACGGGCGTTGTCATCCATAAACACAAATTCAGCACCCATGGCGCCCCGAAACAAACGTACATGTTGTTCCAGAATGACATCCCGATAGATGTGGCCTGTCATCGTTACACTCTGAACATGCAGGTCAGTTCTGGAACCAAGAATAATTCCTCCCCAAACGAGCCATCCTGCACCACCGTAACGGTGTCTTTCAATGGTGTTCTCTTGGTGGTAACGGGTACCTGGCGCTCTCCAGATGAATGTCCGGCGAGAATCAGACTCCAAACTAAACCTGGACTCGTCGGAAAACATCACACAAGACCACTGTTGCGGTGTCCACAATGCATGCTCTCTACTCCAGGTTAATCGCTGGCGACAGTGAGTTGCGGTAAGTGGAACACATCTGACAGGCCTACGAGCATATAGACCAATGTGCCCTAAGCGTCTGTACACGGTCTGCCTTGAAACTGTCGTACCGGTAGCTGAAGAGAGCTGACGAGACAGGTCTGATGCTGTACTCCGTCTGTTTCTTTTGGCAGTAACTGCCAAATAGCGGTCCTCATTCGGCGTTGTAACTCTGGGGCGACCTGTGCTGTAACGTCTACTCACATTACCATCATCTTGGAATCGTTGCCAAAGCCTGGAGATGACACTCTGGTCGATTCCAAGTTCCTCGGATACTTCCAGCTGGGTACGTCCACATTCCAGTAGTCCGATAATTCTGCCACGTAAAACATCATCCAAATGCCTCCTTTGTGCCATAACTATGCGGTTTTTGCACTGAAAGGCTTTCACAGCGCTTGTAAACAATTTTACTTCTTTGCCACCATTCCTTATATACCCCTCTCTTACACTCTCGTCATTGTGACGTACCATCCACGCCATCTGGTGGTTTCCTGTAATTTGCATATTCTTCTTCAAGATGTGCGTGATCATTCCACAGGTGAAATTTTTATTTTAGAGATCAATTTCTGTGTGATTCTGAATTATCCTTAATTTATGGACATGAGTGTAGCTTTTCTTTCCTGGGCAGCACACACCTCTTCATTTTCCTTGCTTCATCATTGAACAATTTGTAATATTTTCATAGGTTTAGTGGATGTATGTAACAACCGTGAGTGTATAACTAAACGTGTCACAATAATGTGATAATTGTAATGTCTAATAGCAATATATTTCACGTTCGAGGACTCTAATAATATTTTTTTAAGTATTTTCCTCGTGAAAAGGTTTTTATGCCCTGAATACAAAAATATTCAATTTCTAAATAAAGAATCCTGGTTATTTAGTTAAGGCTAAGCTACACTAAAGATACCTGCTTAAGGAAACGATACCTTGGGCGAAGGAAGGTTTTTAATAATGGCTTCTAACGCGCAATCACGTTGCATCCCAAGAAAATCGCCCAAAAAGTCCGTAACGTTATATGGAAAGCCGCGCGGTAAACCAGAACCCTGTACTATGGATGAAGCGGGAAGAAAAATAAGCCTTTCTCGTCTCTCATAACAAGCGTAAATATATGTCTCGTCTCGTATTGTATCCTTCGCTACTCTGAACCTTCACATTTCGGCCATTTATCTAGGTTTAGTATCTTATCCACTCGGCCAGTGGTCGGCCCCAAATAATAATAAATTACGCATGTTTTACCGCGAAAGTAAAAAAATAAGAAACTTTACACCCTACTCTTTAGTTTTCCTTCATTTATTTGTTTACTTATTTTTAAATTGTTCTCTTTTTCGAAAGACAAAATTGCCAACTGTTAAACATAAAAATTTCCCTCATCTAATTTTGTTGTTGTTGGAAAGTTTTATCGAGGGGGGCAAGAAAACGACTTCAGACACATGCATTTCAATTTCAGAATCTCACGTGCGGTGCTGCGTTTGCAGTACTTTTTATTCCGAACACCCTTCGCCGAGGTGTTTGATACTGGTTTTTTTTTTCTTTTCTCCCTTGCTTAAAAGGGACAGAGTTACTTCTGGCAATCTCATTGCTATGCAGGGCCGAAATTGAAAATTCGACTTCGAAAACCCAAAGTGACCTTCAACATTTCAAAAGAAAGGAAAAATAAATGCATATAAAATCAAGTACGAATAAAACTTTCAAAAAAATGTTTCGAACTGGTGTTAAGATATTTTTCGTCTTTTCAGTGGCTCATTTAAAGTATTTACGATGCAACATAAGAGCGAATTCTTATTGTCATGTAACTCATTTTAAGTGATAAAATAAAAGGACTACTTCATTTATCACGTTAATGAAACAATACGCTTCATTTTGGCACATATATTTCGTTAGAATTTTATGGATAAAAGAACATTCTCATTTTCAAGCCTAAGTTCTAGTTTCAGAATATTTATTTATGTTTTATGTTTCTAAAATTATTTTTAAAAATACAAAATTGTCTTTCTTAAGCCTAAATTTTATTTTCAGATATTTATTTAAAACTTTCAAATTGTTTTAAAAAATTGTATTACATATATATGCGCATATTTCTTACAAAAGCACAATATTGTAAACTATTGTAAGCTGTTTTTATATTGTATTGATTGGACAGATATTATACATTTAATTCAAGAAATTGTGATGCAAAATTATATAAAAATTGATAAAAGCCATGATGCAAAATTATATAAAAATTGATAAATTGATAAAAGCTCTGCTGGACCCGGGCTTGGGGCTGCGATTGAGCAGGACAGTAGGACACTTCAGGAATTGTTACAGTCTTTAAACCGAATAGGTAGGCCGTTCCTGAGATAGTACCCTATAGTATCTTTTATCACGTTCTTCGTAAGTATGTCGTAATGAAACCCCCTCCCCCCTTCAAAAAAAGATGATAATAATATAATAATTTAGGGAGAAATCTGGGACTCTCAATTTTCTAGTTCTCTCTGAGTTGACTAAAAATACAGCCTATCGCTGTTTAAAAGAGCTGATAGGAAAGTTTCTAAGTCATAGGAATTGAGAGTAACATTTGTCCTGCTGTTGTTGTTCTCTTAAATATGCTTGTGAAACGGTTAAACGAACAAAATCTCCCGAGAAGTTGCTCAAAAAAAACAATTGCGCCCGCTGGAGGATTTAACGGTGTATTTCAAAAAAAGAAGTCCTGCGATTTCGGGACATAAATACAAGTAAACTAATTATTTCAAGCAGTTCAGAATTTTTATAATACCTCTTTAAAAGCTTTACTATACGCAGTAATAAATTATAAAATTGTATTAGGTACGAAATTTTCAGAAAAAAAATTCTTGAAAGTCGAAAATTCTGCAGGATGTGTTACTCTTCGATAATTTTTGCTGTGCAACTCCATGTTCAAAAAAAGTTTTCAGGAGGTTTCATAAAGTACACTGTTGTTGTATTTATTACGGTGTGTAGCGCAATTTGAGAAGAATTATCCTTGAATTTTTTCAAGTCCCTGGCGCAATTATTTTGTTTTCCTTTGTGTATAAAGTCTGTGCGGGAGATTTCGTTTCTTCGAACAACACCCTTAATTGAAGTGCAGGATGACAATTATTGAGCTACGTAATAAATTATTCAAAAACTACTGAATTCAAAAATGTAATGCAAATTTTGAATGTAAGTACAAATATTGATTTAGTTTGTGATATGTTTGATATGCTTGCCACCGGTGGCTGCGATGTGGCACAGCTGAATAGCAAATAGATTGTCAAACAGATTGTCAAATTTCTGTGCAACATCATGAATTGTCGAGGGTTTTTTAAATCAAATTATTGATTGCTTGATTATCTTAAAACTTGTACAAGTTGTCTTTGGCTTGTACTCGGTTGCAAATTTCTTTTGGTCTGCAATCGGACCATTACTGCTCGAGTAGTAGGCCTTGGCAACCGATATACGTTCAGAAACCTTGCATTTTGGCGTTTTCACTTTAACCCTTTTATGCCCACTGTCCCTTCTATACAACTCTCTTTTCAATGAGTATTTTCGTATGCTTAATTCATGAACAATTGGAAGAAAATATGGGGGAAGAAATTAGCAAGATGGTAAGTTACAAATTATTTATAAAATAAAATTTAATTGCTTAATTAAAATACTGAAATGAACAAAAATATAAATTAATAATAAATATATAAATATAAAACAGACATAGAACAATAAAAGAACAGGGACATGAACTACACCTTTTTAATAACAAGAAAACAAGAATTTAATTTTATTTTATAAAGAGTAAAGTACACACATACAACAAAACAATTTTTTTAATGAATAAGGGAAACGAAGAAAGTAAAGAACAGCAACTATTTCCAAGAAGAATGAATGCAAGGAAAAGTGAAGCCGTCGTCCACAAGTCGAAATAAAGGGAATGGATAATGGAAAAACCTTATAAGAAGTCAATACGGGATGAAGACTGGGAATTGTACGAGATCTTGTACACTGCTCTGTAGAAAATAAAAAACGATTATTAAAATTCCAACAAAGGGAAGCAATAGACGATTTGAAAAGCTCCTGCTTGAAAATAGATTTCTCATGCTCTTTGAGCCCCAAGAGGAAAGCTCTTTCCATCTGACCAATGTACTCCAAATCACAAGATTCACAAGGAATATATTAAACGTCCCCCAACAGTTCTCAGTAGAAATAGGATCTTTGAGGTTAAATAATTTTAAGTTTATTGACAAATTTGAAAGTGACTTTGAAACTGAAATGTTTGAGAAGTTTGGAAATTTTGTAGCACAAAGGTGTAAAGAAAGGTAGTACAATTGATTGATTAAACAGGAGTAGAGTAAGAATTGAACTTGTTAAATTTAGAAACAGAATTATCAATAACAGAGTGGCTCACTATTAAGAGAAATTGAGTCAGAATAAATATTGATCACGAGGAGCACGTATTCATTGTTCTTAATTTATTAACAGTCATCTTCATGCAAGTTTCTGTTCTGATGTTTTTAATCCAATCTGTGCAATTTTCTAACATCTTCTGGTGACCTACAATCCACTACAATTCTCTCTCTCGTTTTCTTCTCTTTGAAATTTTCTCTTTCTAAGGAAGCTAGAATCTTCTTTTTTTTTCATGAAAAGGAATAACAAACCCTCATTCTTCTCCCTCATCCGGAAGACTTGGATAATAAAAAAAAAGTTGTATCACTTTCTCCTCGTGTTGAGACGAGACGCGTGCAAAGAGGCTCTCGCCTCTTTCTTTCTTTCCTTCTTTGTCTCTTTCTTTTTTTTTTTTTTTGAAAGAAGCCACTTGTGACTTTTTTTATGGGGGGGGGCGTGGAACCCCCATCACTTATTTCTGTGTCAAGGTCAGGCGTACGCATGGCTTATATTTAGCTGAAGTTTTCTTTTTCCTGAGTTAATTTGATAAAGAAAAAATGGATTTGTGTTTAGTTGTGTGATATTTTTCTTCTTTTAATTATGTCAACCCTTTGTATGGATGAAACATGGCCAGTTATCAAATCAGTAATCTACATTTTTCGGTAAGCAATCACACACACCGATCCTAAGCAGTTTTTCAACTAGAAGTAATATCCAGAACTTATTAGTGTAGCAGCTTTCATTGCTTTACATTCCGCAATTTTTGCTGTTGCCTCCAGTAAAATATAACTTTCTGAACACTATGTTCAGAATTTTTCGTGAGTCACAATGATATGCAGTACTCTTAGAAAGTAAAACATAATAAGGTTTAGTTTGAATTTTTGTGACGAGCAGAGGAAATTCTAAAATTTGGTGTCTTGCGTTTAAAACAATGTGAGTGGATTGGTTATAGTCACTTTTACTAACGTCCAATATTGTTCAAATTATCTGAGCTCGGTAAAGTATGCGACTTTTATAATTAGCCTGTGTGTTACAAGCATTGGAAAAGATTTTTCTTCCAAGCTTCGGTCTTTCGGTCTTCTTTCGCGAATTACTCAAGTTGGCCGATTTTTACAACATTCGAAAAATATATATATGTTTGAACATAAGCACGGTACTATAATCATCACTCACCACTACTTTCAAGCTTTAAAGTTGAAAAATTGTTTATTATGTACGTGTGTAGTTTAAAACAAATATTAAGTACGTTGCAGTGAATCCCTCGAAAACTGGTTAATGCAGTTTTAGGCCTCAACCACTCTCACGGTTGAAAGCCGATTTTACTGTACTATGTACAGTCGAACCTCGGACGACAAATACCCGAGTATATAAGACACTGAATACTGATAGCTCGCTGAAATGTGAAGTTCTAGAGCTCTGACTTATCGCGCGGCTCTTGATCTAACGTTGTGGAATTTCGGACGGTTTTATCTTGTAATGGCACTTGTATCTATGTAGCTTGAATACATGCTAGAACCCCTTCCCCTTCAAGTTTTCTGCCCAAGGCATTCCTTCCTTCGGCAGATAGCCGTACTGTTTTTTGCCTTAACAAAACAATAACTACTGCCATTAGGAAAAATACTTTGTGGGGCTCATGAATATAATAATAGTACACTGTAAACACTCTGTTGTTAAAAAACAGTGTTTTAGAAATCTCGTAAAGTGTCTTCATCGCTAATGTTGAATTTCTTGGTGTTTCGAGGTAACCTTTGCATCACTTATAAAATCTGCAAGAACATTTTTAAAAATAAAAATGTCTGTTTTGTACAAGTTGTGATTTATACTCTTAACAACATATTCCTTGTAACCACAGAATTCTCTTTCAGGCAGTGCTGCAAAAGGTGACGTTCTTACTGCTGTATTTGGAATATTTATTTTCGTATTTGTTTGCTTGATTTCAAGAAGCCGCTTATAAATCCTAGTCGAATAAAGTGGACAACACAAGGACAGTTTTTACTAGCACAGGGAAAGCAAATTTAAACAGCCAGGGGATGAGTGGGAATTGAACCCACGACTGTACGTTTAAGCGATTAGCGTAGAGATGGACAGACCCTTAACCTCCAAGACATTGGCTCCCCAAGATGACGTCGGTTATGTCGATTCATAAACGTGAACTTGGCTCTCAATTTTTGTGGCAGAATGTTTAACTTTTAAAAACCAAAAGGGGAACGAACTCTGTTTCAGGGGTTAACATTTCCCACCTTCCCAGTGTGGGTGGTAGGGGAGCAGCCCACCCCCACAGTCGTCTGCTTAGGACGGTGCACGTGCTATTGGGGAGGTGAACGACCCCTAGGAAGACCCACTGAGAACACCACCCTCATTTTTAATTTTTGCATTTTCATTGTAGTTTTCCCTCTCATTTGGGAGTTTTGCACTTTGTAGCGAGGGGCATTGGGCCCACCGATTGAAATTCGTTGAATGAGGTTCTTTTCAATGCTTTCCACTTGATGAAGACTGCTTTGCTATCAAACATATGTACGCTGTACGCTCATAGCAATTAAGTTGCATACTTTTTTTTTCTCGATGTTTATGAAGTGCGGTCTAATTTTCTTAGACGTAGTTCATGCAGAAAATCTCGTCTTTAAAAATGCAATAGAAATTAAAAATAACGTTATTCTAAACAGCGTGGAGTGAACTCTAAAATTAAAAGAGTGAGTAGTGAACTCCTAAGGAGTAGAATGACAGCCATATCATTTAGATTCTGAATAGATGCTTAATCCCTGACAGCAGACCCTGATTACCAAATAGGCCCCTAAAGCCTGGGCCTGATCTTGCGACTCTCAAATTAGTACTAAAAAAAATGTCTGAGGGTCTCAAAACTGCAATCTATGTAAATACAATTAGACTTTAGTCTGTACATTACTTGGAATTCAAAAATTTTGCGATTTCTATCCGTTTCAAGCACCTGGGAATCCAGTGCGACCGTCAAAAAAAGTTTGTCTATCTGTCATTCTGTCGTTCTGTCATTTCGTCGTTCTGTCATTTTGTTGTTCTGTCATTCTCTCCGGGTTTTTTTTTTTCCGTGCATCACATAAAAGACTGAAGCGAATGAAATGAAATTTGGTGACATGATAGGTGGTCACTCAATTTAAACTATAGGAGTGAAAATTCTTAAAAATTTTGATTAGATTTTGAGATTTTGCGAAAATCGTTTCAAACTGGGTGAATCTCTGTTTGCGCATCACGTAATAATGACTAATACGAATGAAAGGAAATTTGTTTCCACAATAGACGGTCACTGAATGTCAAATTTTTAGAAAACTTTGATTAGATTTTGAGATTTTGCAAATATCGTTTCAAACAACGTCTGTGTATTTTCACACATCACATGAAAATGGCTGACGTGAATGAAATGAAATCGGGTGATATGATAGGTGGTCTCTTAGCTTAAACTATGGACATCGATTTTTTTTAAATTTTGATTAGATTTTGAGATTTTTTCTTTCAAACTGCGTACATGTATGTTTATGCATCACGTAAAAGTGACGAAAGCGAATGAAATGAAATTTTGCGACATGATATTTGGTCACTCAACTTAAAGTACAGACTTCGAATGTTAAAAATATTTTGATTGGATTTTCTGATTTTGCGAAAATTCTTTCTAACTGCGTGCATATTTGTTCGAGTACCACGAAATACGGGCTAAAGCGAATGATATGAAATTTGTTGACGTGATGGGTTGTAGCTCAACTTAAACTATAAGACTCGAATTTTTAAAATATTTCGATTGGATTTTGAGATTTTGCTAAAATTGTTTCCAAATGCGTAAATATTTGTTCCAGAATCACTAAATAAAGACTGCAGGGAATAAAAGGAAATTTGGTGACAGGATAGGAGGTCCCTCCACTTAAACTACAGGTGTCGAAATTTTCAAAAATTTTGGATTTTGAGATTTTGCGAAAAAAAAAAATTCAAAATGCGTAAATATTCGTTCGCGTATCACTTAATAACGACTAAAGCGATTAGAAATCAAGTGCATGACAGGTGGTCACTCAATTTAATTATATTCGTTGAAATTTTTAAAAGTTTAATTAGATTCCGAGATTTTGCGAAAATCGTTTGAAAATGTGTAAACATTTGTTTTGCATCACATATTAACGACTAAAAGGCATGAAGTGAAATTTTATGACATGATAGGTGGTCAGTCAACTTAAACTATAGGTGTATAATGTTTTTAAATTTTGATTAACTTTTGAGATTTTGCTAAAAGTTATTCAAAATATGAAAATATTTGTCGCTTAAGTATAAAACCACAGAAGGGAATGAATTAAAATTTAGTATCGTCACAGGTGGTCACTTGAACTATAAAGGCGTCAAAGTATTTTAAATTTTTTAATTGGTTTTGAGATTTTGTGAAAACTCAGTACATGTTTCTCCCTTTCCTGAAAAATGACAATGAAGTTGAATGAAGTTTGAAATTATGTTAGATGCAAGTTAATTTAAACTGTAAACACCAAAACTGTTTTTAATGTGTCATTGATTTTAGGATTTTGAGAAAATCGTATAAATGTTCATTCTCGCACCTCTTAAAAATGGATTAAGTGAATACAATGAAATTTAGCACATAATCAGCGGCGATCTTAAACAACAAACGTCGTAATTTTTCCTTTAATTTTCAATAAATTTTTAAAATGTTTATATGCTTTTTTTAGATTTCGGGAAAAAGAAGCAGAAAAAAAATTTTGAGGCATAATATTAAAATATCTCGAATGGATCAAACAAAATTAGTTACAAGTTAAAAATGACCTCTTGACTTGAAACCTCTTGACTTGTCAATTTTACTCACCACTTTATTACTTTCCAACCTGAAATCTTTTAACAATACACAGAAGTTATAATTTTGCTTTCTATACTATTGCCAATATACTAATTCCATTTTTTGTACGCCTGCAATGAAGTAAGTTCCGGCTTTTTGGAAATTTCCATTACGTACTAACCTGTTAACGACGGGTATTTCAGCTAGTACTATGTATATATATTATTCTAATATAAAAATTCATGCTTGGGGGGGACTTCGGCTGCCTTTTAGTTATCGTGTTTTCTATCATACATAATACAATGTATTTTCGTTTAAAAATGACTTTAGGAATGTGCTAGAAACTAAAATTAGGTTTGAGAACAAACTTAAGAGAAGTGCGTAATTCAATTTCTGTTTTTCCCCAACTTAATTAAATAATATGTGTTAGAACCGTCTATATTAATTTAAGCAAAGCCAACTAAATTTTTTTAAACAGGTCTTGTGGTATAGAATAGAAATTAACTGGGAAGGGGGGGGGGCTTAAAATGATACCTGGCCTGTATCAGAGAGTATTAATCGGGCCCTGCCTGAGAGGGTATAAAGGGACTCTTTCAAACTGCATAATTTCGAAAATGTTCATATTATCAATTTTTACTTTAGAAATCAATATTCCTTTTATCAAAGTTTCCATTCGCAACTTTTTAAATTTCAGAAAAAATTAACAGTTGCTCCACAATAGTTTAGATGCCTTTTCACACTTCTATTTTTACAAAACAGAATGTCATGCTACTTAATGAATATTCTTTAATAAAAAAAGATTTTTTTTTTGACAGTGGAGTTCTAGTAATACATTTTCTGCAAAAATCATTCATATTATCTCTATTTTCATATAGCAAAAGAATTTGTTATTGTAAAATAGCATCTTAGTTACCAGACAAAACTTATTGATTTTTTAGGGTCAGTGTAAAATTAGATTAGTATCAACTGTATTCAATGTTAAAGTAAATTCTCGTCAGCTACAGACAGAAATTAATAGCCTAACTGGTTAGTTAATATGCAATAATATAGCATACAATTTAATTATTTTCGACCTTTTACCTTCATTTCCCGATAGAGTGAGGTTATAGATAGTAGAGAGGTGGTAAATCGTGCCTACTAACAAATACGTTATATTGCACACATGAAAACTTGAGATAATGATGTACGCCGTAACATGTTCGAAAGATTATTTCTAGGATCCAAACCCATAATAAAATAAAACAGAACTTTTATCCATAGATTTTCTGCTTTTATTTCCTTTCCATGATAAGACCATATTCGCATTGCTTATTCGAGACCTGTTCCTTTTTCAACAAAAAATGTATTTCCCTGTTTTCTATTTCAATTTCCTTCTTTTAGTTTAATTCATAAAATCATGAGGCTTTATTTGATAAAATTTGCTATCGTATTAAATAAAGGCGAGAAATTACCATCAAGATAGATCCTAGAAAAAAAATGTCATGTTAAAGAACAAGAAAGTTAAGCTACATTACTTTAAAACCTTATTTCTGGAAATCTTGTACTTCCATGCAATATTAGGTTCGCAGATTATTCGAAGACCAAAGAGGAAATTTAATGTCACACGTACAAAAAAATAATCATCTTCTTTTTATCTTTTCAACGATGTGAGCGAACTGGGTTAAACTGCGACTCAAAAGCGCCTTGAAAGGGGCAAAGAACTCACCTTTTCAATTTAAAAATTCTACAAGCACGTAAGATGTAAATTATCAGGTTGTAACGAAAGTTTCCCGCCACCATAAACATCGTCAGTAAACAGTTTGCGTTGGCGTATTTGCTCATATTTTGTCAAACGATTTTTGGAATTTGAAAGAAAGAGACTTACTTTATAACACTGTGTTCTGAAATATGTAAAAAAATATAGTTATCATTGAGTACAAGGTGTGTCAAATGGAACTATCACTCTAGAGGATTAGAAACATCATTTACTTCCAGTTGTGTTGCAAAAAGTCAGCTACAGAATATCAACGAATAATGACTACAGCTTTAAATACTATTGTTGTATCCACTGTGCAGGTTTGGTACCGAAAGTTCAAAAAGAGTTATCTAAGGAGTTAGAAGTTAGTTTTTCAAGCAGATTTGGCGGAAAACTTTCGTTACAACCTGATACAATTGAAATTCATTCTGTCTGTAGATGCCAGAATTGATAGATAGTTCTTGATAAAGTAAGGACATTTTTATCGTTCAGGACAAGACCAAAAAAAAAAAATACTCTTGAGTTTTATGCAGGTCTGGGCTGACTCCTTTTTGAGACCTCGGCTTGAGATTGAAAAGGGTCCCCGTACTGAGAAATTTAGAGGGAATAGAATATTAGAATATGTAATGTTTGAAAATTAGACTTACGTGCCTAAAGACCACATTTAACTATTTTAGAGCTTTTGGGGCTCCTGAGTGTTTCAGGAACCCCCTCCGACCGCAGGGTTTCTGCGGTCCTTCGTTGCGGCACTGCATAAAGATGTAAGATTACTGGGAAAGGAAGAATCAAAAATTGCTCTGATTGTGGTTTATATATATATATATATATATATATATATTATATAAATATATCAAATTACTCTAATTATAAAGTAGTATATCCATTTTTGTGGGCCTATGAACATACTATGAAAAAAATTAATAACTAAAATTATAACAATAAATTGAACAAATGGTTTGATTTTGCAGAGAAATACGATACTTATAATAGACATCGTCATTTTTTATGATGACCGTATTATGATGACCCTCTTAAAAAAGATACTAGAGCCTAATCTTGTATCCATATGAACAGTGGGGTTTACAGACATTTTTTTGTGGTGAGGGGATAATTTAAAAAAAAAAAAACCCTTTTTCAGCCAAGCAAAAACTGTTTCCCTAAAGCAAAATATTTTTTTGTGGAGGAGCTCGTTCATAAAAAGAAGCTCATTTCACTTGAACAATGTGTGCAATGGAACAAAATGTTACCCTTGTGCATTTTCTTTTGTGGGGGGGGGGGCTGTTTCCCCTAGAACGTCCCCTAGATCCGCTACTATGTGAGCATGGTGGAACTTTATTGCAACTGAAGAAATGGGTGGACCTAACTTTTTAATTAATTTTACTTTTTTTTTATTTACTTCATGTGATAAAAATACTGACATAAAACAATTAAAATAAAAATTTTGTGAATTCAAACATGAAAACGGATTTATTTAAATTAAAATTCATTACACTAGATATAATCGAAGCAATTTTTCTTCATTTCAAAACACAGATCGTAGTGGGAGCGTGCGTAACTAACAGGCGCGCAAGCGCTTGGTGAGGGTGAATAACCCCTGAATAGGAAAGACCCACCGGGCACACACCAGCCCCAGCTGATGTTCTCCCCCTCCCCCACTCCCAAGTTCCTTTTCTAAAATTTTTGAAACGATTACACCACAGTCGGTGAATTTACCACCCCCGCTGTAAAAAAAAGAGTGGAAACTAGAGTCGCGAACAACCCCTCGAATCTCCGCATGTGTAATGCATCCCATATGTGCATCTACCTCGCTGCAGCCATCCTGTTCGATGATCAAATTATGAATTTGTGCAAGGCTCATTCTCAAAGAAATGTTACAAAATTCCTTGTCCTTTCTTTTCACTGAAATTGATGTTTATTCTTTCTTTCTTTCTGTCTTTCGAATCAGGCTCATGTCTGAAAATTCATATTTTATAGGAGACACAAAAAACAGATTTTCTATTAAACCATTTGACTGATTGAAGCAGTTTTTTTCCCTTTTTCTTTTTTTTTTTTTATCGAAAACTGAGTAAGTTATGACAAGGCAAAATAGTATCCTTGGAGTAAAATTTTATGGAGAAAAAGATTGTTACAGTTTTCTGAGGTGAGTCCTTCTTTAAATTCATCCGAGGATTGGGTTAGTTTTAGTAGCAAAAAGGCATTATTTTACAACGCATTTTTTTAAAGAACAAAAACACAAAAGTTTTCTTTAACATTTCACTATATTGTTATGCTTTGCGATTACACTGTCATTCAAAAATGCAAAATATCCCCCCTCCCTGCGCATACCTTTTATACTAAAAACCTTCTTGGACGTCCAGCTGTGATGCCGCATCTGTCGGCCACTACAGAATGCCTTCATAGAAGTCTTCAAAATACCCCAATATGTATTGTCTTGACTTTTCTAGGCTTCTCATTTTTAAATCATTGATCGGTAGTTAAGAGGAGTAGCATGGAAATAGTAGGAATCAATAGTAGGAATTTTTGGACAGCAACCTTTCATTTTTGACTGAACAAAAGTTTCACTATTCGTTCAAAAGTTCACTAAGATCGTTATCAATGAATCGATGCTGTAAGATTTCACCAGGCTTATCAGGGTGAAAATAAATTCGAAAAAGTCGGCACTTTAAAATAAACGTCACCCTTTTTTTCGACTTTTTTTCTATGAGTCGAAACCTTTCCGAAATTTATTGCAGAAAGTCATGTGTGTTTTTCCCCAGGATGGAAAGCAGATCTCAGTCCTTCTAGCTCGAAAAATATAGATCATACATGTATATTTGAAAAAAAAAAGCGAAAAAGTCAATTTTGAAAATTTTCGAGATAGGCCCTTTTCGAAATTTTCTATTCATTTATAAACATTGATGCATACTTATAGTCAGGTAATATAGTCGCAGCTCGTGAGAGGATACATTTGAAGATCTTGAAGATAGTTTTGCGGTGATTCAGAAGTTTTCTGGAGTTTTTTTTTTTTTCAAATTTAAATGTCACTGGTTAGTAGAAATATTTTTAAGTCACAACAGCCCAAGCGAGTTACAAATACGCACGTGTGTTCATATACGCACAACATATTTTCTTATTATGGGCCTACATGTATTGAGTTTATAGATAGTTTTCGATTACGTGCGCAGATAGTTCATTATTTTATCTTACTATGTGTATATTCCTAAAACTTAATGTCAAGGAGTACAATAAACTAACATTTGTAAAATTAGTAAACGGTCTTTAAAAAAATAAAATAAAATAAAATATTAGATAAAGCTAAAATGTTCTGTCTGGTAATAGGTTGGAGATTTATTTATTTGTTAATTAATTGAATAGCTGTATTAATTTAAATGTGATAGGGCGTATATGATTTTGCTGCATGCCAAATAATATGTGTAAAAACTGAAATGTTTATTTTGCGTTAATTTTTTTATTATTTTTAATTTATTCAATTCCCGATAATGGACTGAACATCTGACATTTTTCAAGCTAAAAAATCAATTGTGTCTTTCACAGTGTGAAAATTGTATAAGTTTTGTTAAAGTGTGCTAAATAAAATATTTTTATAGCCAATAATTTAACCAATTTTCTCAACACTTGTTTAGAATGGAAAATTTCTAACACTTGTTTTGAGAATTCACCTCTAATTCTTATAAGAGCAAGTATTTTCACATCAATATAGTCAGACCAATTAGAGAGACTGTTCAATGCTGAAAAAGATGCTGAAATGGCGGTAGATCAAATAGTCCATCTGGCTTAAAAGCAAAAGAAGGTATCTGACACAGCTGGCTGAGCAGCCGCTCAGCCTGCTGAGTCAGAAAACTTCTTTAGCTGTGTGACGTCAGAAGGGTTATTCGATCGACCGCCATGTTGTTGGTAGTTAAGTGGATCGATGGCGACGACAGCTCTTTTTTCACATTGCGACCGTTTAACCTTTTTTGGGAGGGGAGAGGGGCGGCTATCTGTAAAATTGCTGAAATGAGGTAGATTCACGGCGCAACCACCGCGCTTCAAAGGGTTAAGTGTGTATGTGAGTGCACTATGTAACACTGAAAAATAAAATCAAGGAATTTCTTAGGAATTCGCGTAACAACAAGCTATATAATGCAGTTTAAAATTCAAAAGAGTTATGTAAAACCACACTTTGGTTATAAATTGCTTACCATCTTATGTTAGTAAACTTTTTTGTACAAAATAGCCCTTTTCTGTTTATAATATTTAAAATTTTGAATTTGCAGTATTACGAGAAAATGACGTGGTAAAATGTTAGCTAATATTGAATCAAGATTTCAGAAAGTCAGTTATTAACTTCTTGAGTAAGGAAAATTTAGAATATTTCATCATATGGGATACTGGAACATTAATGTTTGCAGAAGGGCGATTTTTCTTTTTAAAGTTTACAAATTGTTAGCACACCTACAATTGTGCACGTTTAGCGTAAAAAGTCAGCAATTTAATTAATTTCTTAATCTGAAAGAATGTTTATTTTTATTGTTTATTATTACTTTTATTTATTTATTTATTATAAAATTTACTGCATTTAAAATCTGTTTATGTGCTGGTTTTCTGAAAATAAATAAATAAATAACAGATTACATAACATAAAGCTCACTGATATAATTATTATTTCATGAGACTATCTTGCTAATCAATTTGTATTATTTTTTAATAGATTGTTAAAGAACTGTGATCTGATAGTCTGTTAAAGAACAGTGAAATATACACACCGTTTTTACTAGGTTTTACTAGGCTACATAAAGTCGAAAATATCAATAATCAGTAAATCAATATTGAAGGGTTTGACCAATATGGCAGTACAGCAAAAAGAGTGAACTGGAGAAAGATGGATAGCAGGGCAGTGAGGGCAGCTACTGTAACTTCGACTGACCATCAGGGAATATTTTCATTCCTTCTATGTGTTTTGTTCTAAACATAACTGTATTAGATGAAATAATTCGACTGTTATTTAGCTCGGAAAAGGAAATTTTCTTAGCTTGATCTGAGGTGAGTTTGTTGCTGGCTATTGCATCAGCATCAGTAAGGGTTAGACTGCTAGAAAGTTGAGAACTATTGAGGTCTTCTTTGACAAGGTTATAGGCTTACTCATCCTTTTACTTATAAAGTACGAAAAATGTACACTCAGTAGACTAGATGTCTCTTACATTTTATATGCTGAAGCCTTTCAAGTTGACCAAATTTATAAATGAATATGCTTAATAAATATCTGAAAGAATTTACAAAAGGAAATTGAATAATTTATGAATCATTAAAGAAAAATTTAAGTTTTATGGAAATATTGCAACTAGTTTTTACCAAAGAACTATTAACTTTTTAACGCAAAAAGAACTGTTTTTTTAATTCTCGTTAAAATGTCTTTAAGAATAACACAATGGTGATCATAAACCTTTTAAAATCTTATTTTAAAATTACAGTATAATATCACTATAGATGTAACTGATGAAAATATACGACTTCGTGTGTGATTCAACGAAATTGAATCGTTATATATGAAAAAAAAAAATGTCGTGACAACAAAAATCCCTTTGGGCATTTATTTTTAAAGGTTCTACTTTTTAAACTTTTTTAGATTTGAGCCAGCTTTGACACTTCGGTTCGTTTGAATTAAGTTTAATATATTTATTTTATTTATTTATTTTTCTAATGTTTAGATGAGTAAATATAATAATTCAGTGATTGTATTTTGTCCCTCAAATCATTTACTTTTCTGTGAAACAGGGCTGCTGTAATACGGGATCCACAGGAGATCTTACTGTAACTTCGTCATTGGGATTTGGACAGAAAGCGTCGTGATAATCAAGCCGTAACAAGCCGATTCTTTATAAAAGAAACTCGGGAACCCTTTATTCAAATGAACGCGCTCTCAGAATGCTTACTTTAAATAGAGAATCAAGCTGAAAAATGAAGACCAAGATAAGCAAAAGGCAATGTCAATTTTAAAGTTTATTATCAAAATTGATGTTTATATTTTCTTTAGCGTTCGATGGGATACATATCATCCTGCGTTCTTTAGCATGTGCATGTTCACTGTCGGCAGCAAACACGTGATAGTATTATTCAGTTTTCTTATTTTCATTTCAAGACTAATTTTATATTTACAAAATACTAAAGTGTGAAAGATAATATTTTAACTCTTTAGAATCTTTTATGGATATTTATTAGAAAACTCATTATTTCTTCATAAAAGGAATATTTTATTACAGGCATCTAGAAAAACTGGAGAGTACGACGTCAATGGCTGCCCAAAGGTTAAAGATTTTATTTACGAGAGATTGCTCAATCTTTTGGTTTGTTCGATGTATAAGGTAAGTAATGTTTTAATATGTTTAGTTTAAATGACAGTATTTTCTGAGATTATTTGAACGTACTTTTAGTTTTTAGATTAGAGCTCACGGTTCATTGAAGTTATTTTCAATCATCAGGCTGTTCTTTTAGTAAATAATGCAACTTTTCAACTCCATTCTCATAGATTTCAATTCAATTAGAGACTCTAAAAAAGTTATACTGTCTCTCTATAAGTTGTACTCTGAACTATTATAAGCAATGAATCTATAGGAGTTATGAATCACTCAATGCTGTTAAGAATTTTTTCCTGTGCGAGGAATAAATTGAGATAAAAAATTAAGTGTGTTGCTGCAGATTTCTGTATTTTTATTTCAAGTTTGTAATGTTTATAAAGACTATCAAGTTTGCATAGAGAATTTTTATCATGATTTTAAAGTTTCATGACTTCTTGATTCCTAAGTACATTAGAGTAACAAAGAAGCATAAAAATATAAATTTGCAGGTATTATGATTTGTTTAGATTATCCCTGATATATATTAATTTGGTGCAGTTAGAATTGTATTTATATGCTATGATTGATGGTCATACTTGCTTGGTTCCGAGACTGCAGAAATTAGGTTTTACGGAGAAGTCAACATACTTTAAATATTAATGTAAGGTGATGAACATATATCTGTAGTTTTATTTGTACCTTAATTCAATTAGGAGAGAAATAGAGCATTATGAACAGGAAATCAAAGGGATTCGACTGTATATAAGAAAATCAGTTCTGTATCGAAACATGATTCATGCTATTTTATTGGTAGGTATTTAAAAAAAAAGCCAAAATGTAAAAAGAAAAAATGTGCAAATTTATTTATTTGTTACTAAATAAAATAGGATCAGAATAAAAATATATAACAGGAAATAACCAAATTTAGAACTGCAAGCATTTTCAAAATAAATTTTGCATTAAAACATTTAAGTAATTTTAATGTAAAGAAATCAAGTGTTCAAAACAAAAATAGTTTAGAATGTAAAGGTTGGCCTAGTAAATGAAGAAGGGATAAATCACTTAAAAAGTTAGCATTATAAAATAATTTTTAAATAACAACATTAAACTCATTAGAAAACAGTTAAAATCAAAAGGAACTTAAGTTATCAGATAAAATAGGAAACCGTTTAAAACAATTTGTTTTGTGATTATTAGACATATATATTAGTGTCAAACGCTGACTAATAATTAAAAATAAGAGTTAATAATTAACTATTTGGTATAACGCTCAAATTGACCTAAATACATTTGTAAATAAACTGACCACTTTTCAAACCTGAAAAAAGATTCCTCTCTCTGTAAAACCAGCTTCTGAATACTATTAACACGTTTATTAAAAAAACTATGTCAGTTATGACACAAAAAGTACATTCATTAAACTTCTGAAAGATCTCCTAACATCTTTAAATATTTTCTTTTATTAACTCAAATATTTTTATGTTTAAAGCATTTTAGATTTACTTGCCGTATACTATGCATATTGAAAATTATTTATACTTTTTTTTCCCTTAAATTTACATCTCTTAACTCAAAGATAAGAATTCAAATCTTGTAATTCATCTATTAAGATTTTCCATTTCACAAGAGTGAATTCCGTTTTGTTCAAAAGGAGCAAAAAGTGACAGTCCCGAAATTTTAATGTCTCTACAAGCTTTAATTAGCAATTAACAATCTAATTACGCTTTATCAAAATGTAATACTTTAAGACTTATATATTTACAGCTTATAAATTTGCATTGACTTTCAATGCACTTTTCTCATCTCGTAATGTTATTTGCATTTCTTAAACTATAACTTGTATGATTTTTTTTTAAGAATAACTTTAATTTTCGACTCAAAAATTCATATTAAAGAACCCATTTTATTCTCATTGCTTTACAATAAATTTTATTATAATTTTTCCAAAATTATCATCAAACCTTTTCATTATTTTTAAACATGTTCTAATTTATGTTAAATTTCACGTTAGTTATAAATAGTATTTACTAAGAGGTAGTATTTTTACATGCTTTTACCTAACTCCTGCTGCATGCCTAGGTCAAATCTTGCAATCAATTTTTTGCTAACTTTCAAATCCCCAACTGAGCTGAAATTTTGCATACTAATATATCTTGTACATTAATTATTCATAAAAAATTTTAATTTAAGATTTCAATTTTTATAACATACACATCATTTAACTTTCTGTAAACTCGACTTCCTCACTAGCTAATGAGTTCTTTGTGGTCTGCACTCAGCGGCTAAAGTTCGAGTTTAAATTCCTATTTGTTTAAAATTTCTATTAAAAAAAATCTTTTAAATTTTGACATCATCAAATCAAAATTTATGAAATTTTCAAACGGCTCAGCGGAATTTTATAGAAAGCTTATAGGATTCTAATAAAAGGGCTAATCACAGTACCAGGCCTTGATTCTATAGAGAGAATAACAAGAGTTTTTTATTCAAAAATACCCTTGCAGTTATTTTGGCCTTTTTAATTAGATTTTAAATTAAGTTAATTAAAAAGGGCTAAAATAATTTTCTTTTCTGATAGTTGGGCACACAGATGTTTTTATAGGTAAAAGTTAAAATGTGGAGACATCCATATAGTATATTTTATACATGCGATATATTTTATACGTATAATGCATCAGAGCCCAACACTTATATTTTTAGACATAAAAAGTTTCAATGTTCCCGAATATCAGAAAATAAGAGTATTTCAGTCTTTATCATTTCATTTTTAAATAAATTGTTTTGTTTAAAAAGTTATTCTACTTATTTTCTTAAAAGCAGTTACTTCAAATTGTGTTTGTTATCCAAAAAAGTAGGACGAGTTGAAGAGCATGCATAATTCAATCTTCCATGAATTATAGCTTTTAATTTAGTCAACCTTGTTGATTTTACTTTTTTAAGAATAAAAGAAACTTTTCATTTTACGTATAATTTTAAAAATTAATCATAAAATGAACATTTTAGTGTGTTTTTCAAACAGCTGTATTCTAAAAATCCCTATTTTAAAGCTGAAAAATTTTTTTGTTATTACTACTTTTCTATAAATGATATTTGTAGTTTTTCATCCTGCTTTTATTTTCATTATTATTCTTTTGCTTGAAACTACTATAACTTTTTGGTAAGTGCTATTAACTTTGATATAAAAATCAAATTAATCTTATAAACGTAATTTGGTGAAAAATATTAATATTTAAAATCTTTATTTTTTAATAATTTTTTATTTATAAATAAATAAACAGTAAGGAAAATTATTATAATAAAACTGCTAAAGTTTGTCGGTGAATTTATTTTTATGCTTAAAAAATTTTCATTTATTTTTGAAAGAATTAATTTTTATTGTTTTTAGAGTAGCAGAAAATTTAAATATCATTTCTGTAATACATTTTGCTTGTTATTTTATATTCGAAAATTAAATTCATTGTTTCTGTATGTAGTTAGATAGGTAATGAATTCAAATATTATGTTGTGAAGCCTCTGTTGCTAATGTAATTAATCATTATTTATTTTGTTTTATGCGCGTTTTAAACGGTAAAATTAAATGTTAAATAAGACTTTGTAGTACGTATTAAATAATATATCACTCCACTGTTAGTATTAAGTCGCATTTCCCCCATGTATTTTTTTTACTATTTTATGTACTATATTGTCGGTGGATTGATTGGTTAGTTAGGAATAATGCTGTGTATTCTTCAGTTTGATAAGTTTAAACTTTTAATCGCCTGCTTGAGTGTGTGATGTGCAACTATCCGTTCGAAAATATTTTTTATGGACATTGAAAGAAATGTAAAGAAATTTTTTTATATTTGTAATTTACCATAATTAAAGAAAAATGTACGGTCATAGTTAAGTTTCATAGTTCTGTGGTTCATTTGTATTCTAATTTTAATTAGAAATGTCGGTAGTTTACATAGAAAAATATAGAGGAATAATGCAATAAAAGATAACAGATTTTTAAAACTTTTTTATCACAAAACATGTGTATTTTTAGAGTTTCATCATAGAAAAATGCTACTAGTTTATAAAAAAAAAAATACTTTTTGAGATTAAAAGTATAGCGCACAGATACGATTTAATAAGGTGTTCTTGTATAGATAAAATTTAAAGGCCATTTAGATTTTTATATTTGTTTTACTTCTCATATTTATGAAAGTACAAGGAAATGCTAGAATTTTACTGAAAACTTTCTTTAAAAATTAAGTTTTCTGAATTTAAATTTCAATGTTTAAATTACAGTGGGGGTTTTTTAGTGGGGGGAGTGTGGAGGAGAGAGGGTTCTTCATGCCTGGTTAAATACTTTAAATTTTATTTTGTACTTAAAAAAATTTCATGTTCAGTTTTTAAAACCATTTATCATCAGTCTTCATATCAAAAATCTGCAATGAAGTTTTTGTTATAAAGAGTATTTTAATACTAAAAATTTGCATAACTTTACCAAGCATGCAAAATTTCAGTCTTGTAAAATGTTGAACAAAATTCTCGTTTCAAATCAATTTCGATTTTCTTTAAAAATATTTTGGTACATTGATTTCTTAATTTTATTATAGTACGCATTGGATATTGTGAGAAGTCAACGCTGTCTCATAACAGGCAAAACATTTTCAAAGTTTTCAATACTGTGGTAATCAATGCCGAGGAAATTTATATTGAGTATCATTAATTATTATTTTAAAAATAAAAGTGTGATTTGGGTCATTCCATGGTGACTGACGTTACAATTTTACTACATTTGTAACCTTTGAAATTCACCAGTGGCTTGAAATATATAAATTTATTTATTTAAATTGATCAAGAATATCATAAATAAGTACTATACTGTTATCCATTCTCAATATAAAAAATCTTTCTTTTTTTTAAATTAAGGAAAATCAAAAAACGTGACTGATGTTACGCAGAAGATTCTTCTGTGTAACATCAGTCACGTTTTTTGATTTTCCTTAATTTAAAAAAAAAGAGAGAGAAATATTTTTTATATTGAGAATGGATAGCAGTATAGTAGTTATTTATGATACTCTTGATCAATTTAAATAAATAAATTCATATATTTCAAGCCACTGGTGAATTTCAAAGGTTACAAATGTAGTCAAATTGCAACGTCAGTCACCATGGAATGACCGATATATGAAAAAAATGCACTAACATGAAAGAAATTTAAGGAAATATTTAGTAAAACAACAAAACAATAGCAAACGATTTTGCTGGCACTTAACATTGTTTTCATTTGTAATAGGTGTCTCCGGAATTTTTTGTCATCTAGATTTATTTTTAATTCCATAGGTTCTCCTTTTTAATGCAAACATATTTTAGTAAATAAATTGACGGTAACAGATATTTTGGCAGATTTATCTCTAATAACTGGAAAAACAGTATAATTTAGGCCTTTCCTTGAATTGTTTATCCGGCTTTACGAAAGTTAGATTTTTTATTGGAGGAATGTGGGAAAGATATGTAGGGCGTGTTGGAGGGGTCAGTTTTTTTACAATTTTAGTAACATGTCTCTTTTAAAAACTAACACATTTAATAAGTCTAATTACCATTTGAATTAGATGAAATTGAAACGCAGTATTTAAATATATAATTAGCTAATGAAATTTTCAGGCTATCACAGCTATCGCTTTTTAAAAAACAATTTATACATATTTAAGTATTTTTATTTTGTTTCTGTTGAAAATGTTAAAATGTCAGCTATCCCACAACGCTAAACGTGTAACTTAGTTATATATAATATATATATATATATATATATATATATATATATATATATATAGATGAGAGAGAGAGAGAGAGAGAGAGAGAGTAGATAGATAGAAGATAGATGCATAGATAGGATAGAAGATAGACGGATAGACTTTTGTAAACAGACTCAAAGCAGAAACGACTTGAACATAATCTTAAAAGAATGGAAGCATGGTTTTGTAGTTTAAAATAACTATGTTTTATGAAGTATAATTAGTTTTTCAACAGTTTAAACCACCTATTCCCTATTACCCGACTATTTCATATGAACCTCCATTTGTTTGTTTGTTTTTTCCTATGACAAAAAAAGAGTGTTTTTTATTTTTTATTTTACAAATATTTCATTACAATTAGTTTTAATATGTATTCATCCTGATTTTAAGTATTTTATTCAAAAACATGTAAAGTTATATTAAGAAATGTAAATGGTATTTCATAATATCCTCCTCTCCTCCACTAAAATGTATTTTAATTAAAAACATTTAAAATTTCTATATTATATTGTGACGCACGCTTCTCCTAACCACTATTTACCACCCAGACCGATGTTATCAAATTTTGCAGGTTTCTACTCATTCTTGCACGAATAAATAAATTTCCCGCATTAACAACTGATAATATTTTCTTTAAAAATATGTATACAGGTGAAAATGTCACATAGTTTACTTTGTGATTTTAAAACATTTTGAGGAAATAAGATTAAGACTTAATAGGATAATAATAAAGTAAGATTTCTCACAATTGAGGACAAACTTTCGGAAAATATCAGAAAATAAATACTAATAATTTTAAGCTTAAAACAATTGCGTATATTTTACGAATCTTGAGTATGTTTTGAGATTGTTTTATTTTATTACAAATTTATTCTCTATTGTCATAAAAGTGTACGTACACCTATATTATATCTAAACTGTTCAAACAGGTCTGAATGGTCTGAATGGTTTAAACAAGTCAGGATTAGGGTCCGTAAACTGAATACAGGATGGCTAAATAACGCTTGTGAATTTTTGTGAAAGATTTGGGTACATTTTAAAGAATATTAATATCGCATAGCAATGTGGAGTCAAAAACCCCATTTTTCACTTACCTGTTAATAATCACTTTAATAATCAGTCCTAATCAAAATATAAACCCTACTTATAATATATCCTACTAATAATCAATTTTAGTCAAAGTTCTTTTTTTGTGAACGATTCATTAGTTTTTGATATGGGCGGGACGTTCTCTATTATTCCAAAGCGATTATTAATAGCTACAGGATGGCGGTGTTTTCTATCCCACATTGCTTTGTGATTCTGAATATGCTTGACCTACCCTTAAAATTCGTCGGAATTCTTTTGAAACACCCTGTGTATAATACACTGAACAGAAATGGGTTTAATCAAACGAGACAATCTATCCTCTCCTTGCACAATCCCCTAGCATTGGAAGTGCCGATGACAGTGACACCCGGTAGCTTGGAGCACATGTTCCGGATGTAAACAAAAGCTAGGCCTACCTGGTGTCAGGAATCCGCTCGCTGGCCCCTGGCTTTCGGCTGGGCACTCCGTCGCTCTCTCCTCCGGATCCAGAGGGTCCAGCGTGTGTCGATCTCCGATCCCCCACTAGCTGCAACAAAAACAATCCTCAGGTGCCGGGTCCAGCGATCGCGTTCGGACCCGATCATGGCTCCTCTCACCTCACTCAGAGCATCCCCTTTCGATCACGGAGAGCGCGGATCATCAGATTGAAACAGCTCTGGGGATGGATGCGGAGGAGAGGAGCGCTTGGCGAGGATTGGCGGCGGGATGGAGTCGCCAAGCAAGCCATCGAGGAAAGGATGTGGTACCGGTCGTATTTGAAATTGCATAGCAAAATTTTATTTCAAATTATATTTTTATTTACGTAAATTTTTAATCTATATCTATTTATTAGTTAAACATCAACTTTGCTTTGAATATCTGTTTCTTTTTTCATAAATATTTTTTATACATATTTTTATTTTCATGTGATTATTTATTTTATTAATTTATTTTTTGTATCTATTTTGTCCTTTAATAAAGAATTGCGAGCAGTAAAAACCTACCTTAAACCTGTCCTTTACACTCTGAGCATTTTAGAAAAGGAGGAGAGAGGCGAAAGTAAAGTTGTTTTCACTCAACAACGAGTTCAGACAATCAGATCCGAAAATGTTCGTATTCCCCCCCCCATTGGATTTAAATATTTCTATTCCAAATATACTCCTAACTGTGCAGTTAATAAATAAACAGAAGTTTATCTTAGGTATTAAGAGTTTTAAATAAACGGAAAAATACAATTTAATGCTTTACACCGAAAAAAAAAAATGATTACAGAACAGCTTGTGGGTAAACCTAACGTTAACACTTTGTGATCTTGGCGTTTATCCACATGTTGTGCTGCAGACTGTGACAATTTGCCATACAATGTTCTTCGTGATGGGATTATCAACGCCATTTCGTCATTATGCGAGTGGATTTACTGCACACAGTGTTGTATTATTTTACAGCACAACGTATAGGTAAACGTGACGCCAACACGTTGTGATGTAGACTGTGCCAGTTGCCGTACAGTCATTGCCATAGGTTCTTCATGATTGGCTTATTAATATCATTACGTCCTTTCTGAGTGGATTTACAATACACTGTGCTATATTATTTTACAGCAGTAGGTGTGTCAAAATTACAGGTATTTCTTACAGTGGTGTACCTAAATTTTATGAGCTGTAGTGAGCAGATCGCAGAAAACGTCTATTAAGCCTTAAATTCACAGAAGGAGTAATTTTTTTCCATTGATATAAATTTTCGCTTAATTATGGTCCATTTAGTGTTTATTACATGTTGTTAGTGTAATACCTTAAAGTAATACTTTTTCAAACAAACCACGCAATTGATGGAAATATATTTCAAGTTGCTGTTTTGGTTAAGCTCCTGTTCAGAGATCTTATGAAATCATAAATTTATTCTATCAATGATTAATCGTCATTTTTGCACTAAAAGCACGTTGCTTTAAATATTAACGATTGTAAAATCAAGCACGCTCCAGTGTACCTAATTAGTCGTAGTCCACAGATTCGTTATTTTTGGAACAGTATTTTGTAGAATTCTTTATAAAATGCATATAGTTTAAACTAGTCATAGGTACTTCTTAATTCTAAAGTGCTTTAAAGATTTCTTTTGAAGAAACCAAGGACGTTTATCTCGATTTTAATAAGCCATGAATTAATACATCAGACACCTAAAATAGAAATGTCGTACAGAAAAACTTTCGTAGAAAAATCTATATGATGCATTTTTTGTGTAACTGTATATAGGCATTTTTATCTTTAAAATTTTTATTGGTTTGATCTTTAATTTTTTTTTTATATTCTGGTTTAAATTATAATTTAAGTACTGTTTCATACAGTCAGTCGTAGTACTGAAAAATGTCATCCCATGTACAGAAGCGTTTGTTCCTCGGTTTAAAAAAAAATAAATTTTGGCTGAATTATACGTACAGTGTGATTAATGTCATCTTATGGATCTATATTTTTTCTAATATCGTTTTAAACGAATATTTTTATGAAAATCGTGAGTTTTAAAAAAATGTTCATAATGTTTATAATGTAATAATGTTTTATCTCAGATTTGGCTGGGTTACGTTTATGTTGCCTTTTAGCTTCATAGCTCGTTTTTATCTCATTTATTGCTGAAGTCAACGTTAAAAACTCTTTGTAAATCTGTAAACTTGAGCCTTTCTGTCGGTGCAAGTACGTTTATGTAAATGAGATTCAATATTTTCATCTGGTTCCATTCTTTTTGATTTGTTTTACATGTACGATTGAACGGTTCTTTTGCGTTCCAACTTATCTTTCCTTATTTAATTTTTTTCCTGAGTGAATTATTTTAGTACACTGTCTATATTCTGTACATAATATTCAATATTTTCCATATATCGATATTTCTTTCATTAGCATGCATCTTCACAGTAATATATATATATATATATATGTGTGTAAAATTTTTGCTTTTTTGCTTTTGATTTGTATACTTCTACTGGAGGCTGGTGGAGCCTGAGGAGAGTGCTAAAGTATACAAATATCCATTTTCTCCGGCTTAGTATCATTTGCTTAATTTTTGTGACTGTGATATGTCACGAAGGTTTGTTTTTTTAATTTTACTGATGTTTCACTTGTTTGTTATTTTTGTTTTTCCATAATATGCTTCGGATATATTTGTTTTTGGTCTTAAAATTAGCATCTTGGATAAAAACTCGATTCCATAAATCGAAAGTTTGGTTTAACAAATATAGAAAAAGTATTACTGAAGAGTAAATATGAAAAACAAAGAATGGGCATGAGTGCTTTACGTGTTAAATTAAACGCTCTTGTACTATTTAACATTTTCTGGATAGTCATCTGCAACTGCAGTTTCCAATGACTCATCTCGAAAAGGAGTGAACAAATTTTGTAAATACTTGAATTTATTTGCATTTTATTTTCATTTATTTATTTAGTACCAACAGCATCTTTCAATTCTATATTTTTCTTATTTAGTTAGTTTCTTATTTATTTTTGTTCAAAAATAACCTAAATTGTGTAAGCATGGCATCTATTCGAGGGCTTTAATTTTATAAAAGGGATCCCCTGTTTTATAGTTAATTTTTTATGTACAAAGTTTTCCTTAGAAAAACGATAAACTGGATAAAATTGTACCTTTTTTTTCAAATTTATCAATTTAAAAAATGTTCACATTTTCCAAGCTTTAGATGATAATTGAACATTTCTGTTTCAACATGTCGTATCACAGTTCTTGTTATAAATATCAGCTTTATAACAAGCTAATGCTTAATTCAGGTGTTTGCAAAATTAGATCTCATATTGAATTGCATTAATAATGCACATCATATTAGTTTTCTTTCCTAAGTTACTACCGTACACTTCAACACTTTTCCCAAACTGATTATTCCCATGTGAGTGTAAATAGTGTTTTTGACTCTACATTGCTGTGTGATTCTGATTCTTTTTTACGTGCCCTTTCTCCCCTTAAATTTTGTATCAATAGTTATGGAACATCCTGTATATGATTTCCAATAGGCATTTTAGAAAATCGTTGAATCTAAGCTCAACTCCGCTGTTGAAACTTTTCACTTTTTTCTTGAAGGAGACTTTGTTTGAGGAAGCCGTCTTTTCAAGAGCTGCATCCGTTCCCGTTTTCCAAGAGCTGTTATCATCGCTTCAAGATCAGATGTCATCAAGACCAATCAACAGGATTAACACAGTCCATTATTTACCTATCCTCCCACGTTTGTTTTGTGGGTTCTGTCTCTCAGGACTTTCCTTGGATGTGTCCGGATATTCCCCTCCACCCATTTCTCATCTTTCTCATTAGGCTCGCGAGAGATCTCTCAAAATGTTTATGCTCTTCTAGACGAAAGGCAAAAAATAATGCTCCGTGTGCCTATTTAGGCGAGTGCTGGGAATTTTTCCCTCCTCCTCCAGGGAAGTCTTCAAAAATAAACCGAGTCACGCTTGGCTGTCATAGTAGGTATACACACAATGAGCCTTCATCTGGAATTGTTTTAGGGGGGGTTCTTCTTTTCGTCGCTTTGTCAAGGGAGAGGAGAGCATACGTGTGTTTACATAACTCTTTGTCTGTCTGATGCACTCTTCTTCTATCTTCCATCCAGCTTCTCCAGAGTCACAAGTTACATCCGTCGTTCTTGAAAAATTGCAGAAATGTATAAAGTTGTTTTCGCCCCCTCAAGTTCAAGCAAATGCGTACCATAAGATGAGAGAGGATGACTGGTCTTAATAGCCTCTGCTCAAAACAATGAACATATGCACGGTTTGGTACAATTTGATACAACCTTTCACCAGAACATGGTACTAAGAAAATTGGCTCCTTAAGATAGCGAAACCTTATTCCAACATTTGGAGCTGAAGTTGAACCATAAATTTGTGTACGTGTATGTCAAATTAAATTGTGGTGAGAAGTTGAACCATAAAATTGGTAACATTGAACAATACATTGGTAAGATATTGACCTTTTAAAAGGCAAAATCTATGAAAGACAAGTTCCAGTTACATGAATTTATCCCTGAAGTTGGACCATGAATGATATTTCACAATTTAGAGTAGTTTTGAAACATCATTTGAACTAGTTAATGGTTTTTACTTTTATGGCTTTGTCAAATAGTTCAGTGTTCAACGAAAAATTTTCGGAGTGTATCTAACCTGTTAACTTGCCTTACGCTATCGCAACGCTGGAGCTTCAGCAAACCATTTTAACACTCACACGGGGAATTAGCAGTGTCCACAGACAGAAATTCGAGCCATTATATTTTTTCAGCGATGATAGTGGAGAGGTTAAATTTGCATTGAATGGGTTGGAATCAAAATCTATAATCTCCTACCCCCAATCTTGTATATGCAACTGCCTGGACTTGCTGTGTTGTGAAAACAGCTTCACGTGGTTCTCCCTTCAAAATCCTAAGGTTCTTCAAAATCCTAAGTGGGTTAAAAACAATCCAAAGCATAGGGTCTTTCATTAAGAGTGCTACTTTTTAAACAACTCAACTTATCAAAGTAAACTGTGCTTCGTTTTCTAATTCAGGCACTACAGTGGTGTTCTGGACAAAGTGCCGTTCAAATGTCCACCACAACTTTGAACAAACTGAAGCAAACGATGACTCCAGTTGTTAATCAAGCTATCCAACATTAATTGCGTGATGTCTGCGATAGCCGATAGCCTATCTCTAAAATGTTCCAAAGTTTGTGGATTGTCAGCAGAGGCCTGACCTTTAATTTATCCCAAAGAAAAAGAAGCCACGGATGTTTAATCACACGACTGCAACGGCCAATTCACAAATCCACGTCTTTACGAGAAGATGCCATCGTCAAACATCTCCCTCGCCGATCTAGTATATCATCTGCATTTGTGATACTTCTGAAAAGTTTTTTGTTCAGAAAATGATTTCAATGCCTAAACTTCAAAATAAAGCATTATTTATTTTGATATATTGAGTTGCTTCTTTTTTTTTAAATTCAAATTTCAAAAAATATCAATCTTAATGAAAGATCCGGTAGTTAACCTCTCTCTAAATGTATGTAAAAGTCAAGGTGTACAGAACTCACCATAAAAATTTCGATACCTTGCTGTGCACTTGTGAAACAACGAAATTGGGCCAAGTACAGCAAACCCCGACAACAGAAAGACATTGATCCCATCATTCGCTGCGTTAACAGACGGACGATTCGAATCCCTCCCCCCACTTTTCAAATGCAGTTCACCCCCCACCCCCGTTTTAAAAAGGGCGATGACCCCTTTGTTCGAATCAGGCATCAGCGTTTTTTGGCTCCATCGCCGCCCCCGTCGCTTCGGCCGAATTATCGAAAAAAAAAAAAAACTGTTCAAATGCGATTATATCGCAGGACCATTGCACAAAATAACTAAATAGGGTGCCATGCGGGATCCATGAGAAGTGCACTTGATGCGAAATTTTCGTCTGGGAATAAGGATCAACTTCTAACAGGTTTGTGGATTGGGGCTATTTCTTTTAAACAATTAAAGCTTTAACCCGTCGCGCGCCTCTCTAACTATGTTAAATATAGGTACAACATACAAAAGATTTCTTTTAACTGGGAATGTTTCGCTACAGGGTCTATTAGGCTCCCACATAAACCTAAATTTTTTTAGAAAAAAGTTCTTAAATGAAGAATCAAATTGCAAAATTCTTGTAAGCGTGTCTCAGTAAATGAAATATTGTTGGTTTGTTTTTCTTTTTAAGATGATATCGAAGGGAAATAAAGCTTCTAAGTCTCAAGTTATCTTATGAGAAACATTATTTCGACTATATTAGTTTTTTCCCGCCATCTATCTGCTGGCACAATGCATAATGCGCCTTTTCTGAAATTGGGATCTTTTTTCTGTCAATGCTTTAATAATTGTTTGCAAAACAACAACAACTGTCTTACAATTTTCAACTGAACCGGTAAAATTTTGGAAGGCAAAAACATCTAAATTTCAAAAGGGGTGCATTATGCATTGGATTGTGCCAATAGGTGGCGAAAAAACTGAAACAAAACTGAATACTGAGAGGCAAATAGTTTTCCGCATAGGATAACGTGGGATTCCTCGTAGTTTTGTTTTCGACCTGCAAACACAGTCGGATAAAAGAATAAACCATGTGCTCATATAATCCGAAACTGTCTGCACTCTCACACTAGCCGGCGATAACAGAAAACGTAGTGCGCATATGAATAAGTGAATAGATATAAATACGCACGTATATGCAAAGCGCTTGCGCTATAGTGACTAAAAAAAAATTCTAAGTCATTATTCATCGTTTAAAAAAAATCTCCATAAAACCTCGGAAAACTATCTGCAAGACCTTCGGATGTATCCGCGCACTGCGGCATACATGCGTGCATCCATATTATCTAACTATGCCTGCAGATATCGCCTTAATGTTTCGCCCATGAATAAATACGTTCTCCTCTGTTAAACGCACATATAACAGCTTGCAGAGCGCTACTCTTGGATTTATTTTTCGATCCCTTAACATAATTTGCTCATATTTATCCTGGTTATTTTTAAAGAAAACATCCTCAGTAAATTACTAAATCTATATGAAGCATTTCGTAATCTTCCCAGTAACAATCATCAAGTCTTTTAAAACAGCGTATGTTGATAAAAAAAAATCACGTAATTTTACTATACGTTTATTTGGCATATTTTAACAATCAAATCCACTCATTTGATTATTTTTATCACAAATATATCTTCTAGAACATTTATAAAATTATAACAAGGAATTGGATTAATCTTCATTCTTCTTTACATAATTATATTCGCGGAACGGATACTTCTCAAAATATGTCACCACTTTCCATTTTCAACATATGTATATACATTATTATTTTTCTGAAACATTTAACTATTATTGGCTAAAACAAGCTATTTTGTTTAAACAAAATTAAAACAAAACAAAAACGTACTTTTTTTTCCATAGTACATGACAAAATTATTTTTTTCACTTAAGAAAAAGATGACAAATATTCACTTTTTCAGACAATGCATTAAAAAATGAAGTGAATATTAAAGTTTCTACATATTTCGCAACCCGTAAATATCCATGTGTCTACAATATTTAAATAAGCTCCTCCAGAAGTGTAGCTGTTCTAACTATTAAGTATATGTTTACTCACCCATATAATTTATTTTTCTATGGTAAAAAGGGAAAATGTAATGTTATTATTGCACAAATTTTAGCCGATTGTACTCCTTGTCATTATTTTTTATCAATGTACGTCGATGTTTATTAATATATCAGTAGCAAAAGAGAAAGAAAAACTAAATCTTGAATTCGTGGAATACAGGATGTATAACACTTCCTGAGAATGACCCATAAAACACTGTTTTACGACGAAAGCAAGTTCTCCGTTTACAAAAGCAGCTATTTAATTTAATTTATTTACTTACTAGCTGAAGTACCCGTTCTTCGCACGGGAATGAATGGACTTTTTGATATTACGATTTGTGGTGATTACTATTCATTGTAATAAAGAGATATAGCAAAATGGATATCGCATTATATTGTGTTTAATAACCATGCATATCGAATTTCAAGGCAATCGTTTGTACGGCGCAGAAGGCCATGCGGCGTAGCGCAATCTAGTGGCGAGTTTTAGCAAAACGGATACGGCGAAAATATTCTTCGCATTCAGATATCGATGAATACGAAATTTCAGGACGATCGGCTGGACAGCCCTGAAGTTCATGTGTTGACGCGACATCTAACGCGAAACCCTTCCCCGTGTACAAATATCTATGTATACCTATTTTCATAGCGATCAGTTGCACAGTCAAGAAGTGATACACTGCAGCGCCATCTAGTGGTTAATTAAACTAATGATTTGCTACAGTGCCGTCAAGTGGCGAGTTATAGAAAAATGGATAACGCCAAAATATTCTCATTGTTCAAATAGTATGTATACTGATTTTCATAGTGACCGTTTGAATGGTCAAGAATTTGGCCTGCTGCAGCGTCATCTAGGGGCGAGTTAAAATAATAATGCATTGCAGTGCCAACTAGTGGTGAGTAACATCAATAGGAACACAGTTAGAATATATTCTTCGTGCTGAAATGTGTAAGTATAAGAAATTTTATGCCGATCAGTCGAACGGTATAGAAGTTGATGCGTTGCAGCGCCATTTAGCGGCAAGTTACAGCAAAATGGATACTGAAAAATATTCTCCGTGCTCTAATATCCGCGTGTACCAAATTTCATCGAAATCGATTGGACGATATTCGCATAGTAAACGGCTAAACGGAATAGAATTTGACGTTCTGCTGCGCCACCTGGTGGCAAGTTAGAGGAAATCGGATAGCATAAAACCTTCTCCATGATAAAAGACTTAGGTGAACCAAATTTCATGGTGCAACGGTGCTCAACGGTGCTGGAGTTTTTCAACCTCATACACACATACCAACATTCATTTTTATCTATAACCAGTGTCATTATATATCCCAGTCTCAAATAAAATCCAGTTTCAAATCTAAGCATCGCCAAAGTGCCAACATACGCCATTTTGCAAGCGTTTTTTCAGGAAATCATTCGAAGCATTGACTTAGCAGCAATCAGTATGGGAAATGGTTCGACCGCGAAAAAGGAAAGCAAACCTTATTTGAAAAGTGGAATCCCTTAATACAGCCGAATTTTTTAAAATTATCAACTTAATACTTTAATACTTAATACTAATATCAACTTAATACTTAATACTAATATCAACTTTAAAATTATCAACTTAAAATTTTTTTAAATTATATTTTAAAATTATCAATGTTTTTTATTCATCGTTACTGCGATGTACTAAATGAGAAGATTTCAATTTTCTGAAATTTGGCGGAATTTCCCCAACTTAAATCAATGTACTCATTTGGCGAGAATTCTGTAGATAGATCGCTTGAAATCCCATAATACCTGCATTATTTCTTCACGGATCATTAAAATTTAACGCTGTATTCTAATAAAACCTTTGCACTTGTTTTCAAAAATCTATTTCCTTAAGCTCTCAATAAATTGCGCCAAGCCGAAATCTGTGCAAACCGCTAGAACTCGCTTTCTCAAAATCGGCATTTTAGCCATTTTATTTTTTCGCCAAACTAAAAAAATTTACCTATTAGCCTCGGAAATCTTCAATTCTTATTGTTTTGCGTATAAAACATTTCATTCCTGCTCCGATTTCCCATGCACACGATATTATAATAAAAAATTAATAATCTTACAAATATAAACTAACAAAAAAAAAAAAAGCATTATTATTCTTTTATTTTTACTTTGAGAATTTAAAACATTTTAAAATCGCCACACATGGCAACCACGATCCTTATTTCACACTTTTTTCACTACAGCGATTACAATTACGGAAAGCTTTTTGCGTGGAGAGCATAAAAAATCTCTTAAGTTCCGGGAACGGGTGGACTTTCAAAGTTTTAAAGTGGACTACGATTTATTCTATATTATTTTACATATCTGTGCTAAATTTCAGGCCGATAGGTCCATTTTTGTGGATTTGTATAGGAATCAAATCCACAAACAAACAAACAAACAGAATTTCATTTTTATTTATAAGATTTGTTTACTTTCTACAAATGAAAATTATCACAAATTTGAGTCCCCGCTCTCACCCACACATTGAACTTGCCATATCGGCGGGCATCAGAGAGAGAGAGAGAGAGACCCAGGAGGGTGCATAGATGTGCCCGGGTTCATCGAACCCTCCTGCGCATCGCACATGACGTCATGGAAAAGAGTCGCGTGCAACACCCCCCTAATCCTACTAGGGGACCCTCAGTCAAGTGAAGGGACCCCATAGATACTTACAGTGAAACTTACAGAACGTTCACTGCAACGGGAAACTTACTTTCACTATTTCTTTGTCTTGATCACAGATTTTAGATTATTACTACTTTTTTTTCCTCGCTGTGCTGGGGAGGGGTGAATTTTTTTCTCTTTCTTTTTTTTCCCCATTTCAATTCTTTTTTTTTTTTTTTTTTCTACAATTTGTCGAAAATGTTATGGGTCCATGAGGTGATTTATTGGAGTTGTCTGAGAAAAAGGAACGCATTTATTGGTTTTGTGACTTTTTTCTTTTTTTCTGTCGATCCGTGACGTTTCGTGTGTTTCATAGTTTTCGATTGTATCCCTTCTTCGAAAAGAAAAGTTATACGCACTGGAAAATATCATAGATTAAGGGGACTTTGCACTTTTCAAATGGCAAAAATCGATAAAAATATCGATTTTTCAAATTTTTTTCTTACATTATAGTTTGATATATCTACTATAACAGAGCAAAATTTTAAAATAATCGTATCAATATAAATGAACTAAAATGGCTTTTAAACATTTTAACTGCATCGAAGGCCTTAACGACTCCTTTTAACTACGTTTTCTGAGTTTTAATTTTTTCCCCACAAAATCATCGAATTTAAAGTACTATAATATTGTAGCAAAAGAAAATTGATAAATAAAATTCAATTTTTAATTTTTTTTAAATTAATGCTTCTTTTCACATGAAAATTTTTTAATTTGATAATAACCTTTAATGATATCCTCATGAGATAACTAAAAATCCTAGCCTTTTAGGGCTCCACAATCAAAAGCTTCTACTTTTAAAAATTGTATTTTTACTTAATTTTTTTTAGCCTTTCCTGACAAAGTCGAAAAATATTTATGATTTCAGTTTGTCTGTCTGTCCGTGCCTAACTAACTGCCGCAAATATGCATTGATTGCCACAAAATTTATGCATACTACTGAAGTGCACAGAGGACGCTCGTTAATCCTCCGGACTAGGACGGGGGGGGTCTTCTCAGAAGGAAAAAAAAAGTTAACCGATAAGTAATAATAACCCATAGTAATGACTTTACAAAAATCATTTAGTGAGCAAGGTAATTGCGAAGATTCACGTTTCTTTTCCATTGTCTCAAAGTAAAGCTCTATTCTTTAAGATTCTAAAATTCTTTTATTTTGATTCTATGTGTTGTCGAACGCTGCTAATGGCTATTTAAATAGCAGGCAACCACTTTAAATGCTGTTATTGAAAAATGAAATTTTTGTTGCAGTTACTGCACGAAAATTCTTATGAATTCGAATGAATTCTCAAGAACTAATCAGCAGTAAGGGATTTAACTTTGCGTACATGTTTCTTGGACCTATATGAGTGTAATATTTCGTAGGTTTTGGAGCAGATATATTTTATTTCGTTGAGCAGTTTTTTTTATTTCAGAAAGCAGAATGAATTTTCTAGAAAATGCTTATTCACCCCACTCGAGTAATCATATAAATCCTAAAGTTTCCAAAATCAACTTAACCTGCACTCCTACAGTTTATTACATCAACAACAAGTTAAATGGATATATATGCAACACCGCGGATTATTTTGAACGACATTTTAGGTTGCCCGGTTTTCCGAACGATGAAATTTTCCAATAAATCCCCCCCCCCCCAAAAAAAAAAGAAAAAGAATGTAAGAAAGAAAATTTGAAACAATATTCCCATAAAAATAAACAGTACGGTTTGGCAATTTCTCGCCAAATATCGAAGATATCGCACAGCTGAGTTCAGTTTTGGTGACATTTTTTCACACCAAACTAGACGACTCGTCGCCAAAAATGGCGAACCGTGGCGACTTTTGATATTTTACTAACCTCCCCCCCACCTCTAAATCGCGACCCTTCAAAAGTTAAATTCCGTTTCTTGAGAAGATAAAAATCGCTGCCTCAAGTTGGTATGCAGCAGAAAAAGAATAATTAAAGAGATGAAATTGTAAATCAACCTTTTTTTTTTCTTGCAATGATTATTTTGTGGAGTATATCTATGTCTACATTTTTTAGATAACTTCTCCGTTTGACATAGTAAATATTTGCGTTTAACAGTTTCTAAACACTGTTCGGTGTATGAGTCGGATAAGGCATATTCTTTTACTATTATAGTTGAGCGTGTTTTCAGGGTGCTTGTTTCGAAGCTTCAGAAGGAAGTACAGAAAACAGGAGAAAAAAAGTTGTTAATTACTTGCTGCTCATAAACATGAAGAAGAACAAAAAGGAAGTCATCAAACGGACGACACCTGTATACACAAGCGTCACTACCTGCTGATTATTTGGTGCCGTGCTCGTAGCGTACGTGCTCATAGCGTACACCCCATCAAGGGTGCTTGTAGCGTACATGTGGTGCTCGTAAGTAGCGGCCATTTTAGTCCACAAAATCGTAGTTTAGAAAACAATAAAATATGGGAAAAAAACCACCTTCTTTAGCAAGAAAATTGAGTTGCTGGTCATCCTATTGCTGTTCTCTTGTTTAAAGGTGTGCAAGCAATTTGTGTACATAATGTATTATACTAGAAACCTCTTAAAATGATAAAAAACCATCATTTAAAAATATATTGCTATTTAAACTATTAATTTTTCTATCTGTATAAATGCCTTCTTGCCGCGTTCCCGGCTGAAAATCAAGCTATCAGAAAGAAGAAAATGTAAAAGTGTACAGGCATTAGGCGGTTTTACGGGGGGGGGGGGTAATTACCCCTCCCAGGATATTGAAAACGAAAGTGAAAAAAATAATTCTGCATAGGAAATTCACAATCGCGAATTACAGAGTCCGAGCCCGTCTCATTTTAGTAGGGGGGGGGGGACACCCCCAGTAGTCACTCCTTCTCTGAGGCACTGAGTTTATATAAATTATAAAATAAATGGAGGGGGGTTATATAAAATTATAAACCCCCTCCCAGACTGCAACTGTAGAACCGCCCTTGTATACAGGATCCCGCAAGATGAACAAAGAAGGGCGGAATAAATGCGTAGGATTCCTAGAAATAAATGGACGCCAAACAAAAATACATATGATTGTATATTGTGTAAGATCTTTATAAGATATAAATTTATCTTATAAAGCTTAAAAAAATTATTTTTAACTTTTTACATTATAATATGAATACTTTTTACTAATTTAATGGCAATTTGGTAAAGGGCTGAAGTATGTAGATCTAGGGTTCTGGCCTACAGCGCGACTGTTTTCAGTAGTTGTAACCTGAATAAGCGCTAGAACCCCTCAAAAAGTTCTCCGCTCAAGGCATGCCTTAATTAAGCAGGCAGCCCTCATGTAGATCTGCCTTAAACACAAAATCAAAATAACTCACATGATACACTGAAAGTAAAAAGTTTTATAGTTTTAATATTAAATAAAAATCATTATTTCTTCCAGCCCTATACCCTATTTGAGAAGGTGTCTTACAAGCACTGACCTAGGGTTTTCTTCTTTAAATATTGATCTTAGACATATATAATTATTTACAAAGTTACTTTATGGTGTCGAATAAAATTTTCAGGAATGTAAGTAAATACAAACTTTTACTTTTTATACAGCCCTCTTACACAAATTCCCAATAAATAAAATATACTCCCTTGCATTAATGAGGTGATGTAGAAAGTTTAAGCTTTCTCATCAGAAGGTTTACAGATGTTCAATCAAAGTCTGCGAGGGGCAATAAGCTTTTCAATATCAAAAATAGTAAACATATAATTATGAAAACTATTCAAACAAAGCTAATTAACTATTAATTTTAATCACAGTTATATATACCCAATATTTTATATTTTAAGAAATGACTTTTAAATCATTTTAAGCCAGTTTCCTTCAAAAAATCTTGCTGTTTTTTTTTTTCCAGCATTTAAAAAGTTGTCTAAAAACATTACAATTACACTAACATTTAATTTTAAAAAGATTTTTAAAAGGTTGTTTTTGACTTATTAATACCATAACTTAATTTTTAAAAAGGCATCTTTAAAATAAGAGTACCAATGTTTAAATTGATTATTTTCAGAAATAAAAATATTATATAAATATATATACTTATAAATCTTCCTTATTTTAAAATTTATTATTTAAAAACAAAGAACTAACAAGAAAAATTACCATGAATCAGAATAAACTCTTGCACTTATAAAAAGAAAACCAGTAATAATAATCCATAGCTCAACACTAGGTCTCCCTCAATCCGATCGAGCTCAGTAACGTAGCAATTCAGTAGGTTTGGGGGGGGGGATTCTGGACACTGAAAGACATCGATATATGATTATTTTATATGATCTAGAGGTGTTCCGGATATCCGTATCCGTATCCGTATCCGATGAAAAAAAATATCCGGATCCGCATTTTTTTAGCGGATCTTTTAACGATATTTCAGAATAAATGAAAGAAAGACAAAAAATTATTTCGTTATTATTTATTTAATTTTTTTATAATTAAACATAACATGTTTACTTGCGTAATAGTCGCCCTCGCATAATAGTTTCACCACCGTTTTGAAGCAGACAAAATTTCTAAAAATATTTTTCCTCAAGAAAAGCCGCAGTCACGTATTCGACATTTATGTCTATAAAAAAATATTACTATAATAAAAATATTACTAAACAGAAAAATGCCTCTTTTTGCGTCTGAGATACCTTTTGTTTTACTTTAATGTTTTATAGCCAGCACTTTTTTTTAATATTTGAAGCTCTATCCAGTATTCGAACATGCTAAAAGACATTCTGAAATATACACCGCTTCATACAATTTTTTATTTTAAACACTTCATTATAATTGGAAATCGGCCGTAAAACAGTTCCTTAAAAAAACAAAAAAATTACAATGACTTTTTCTTGAATTGATTTTAACTTCACCTTATTTGTTCAAAATAAAGAGTAGTAATGAAATCTACAATTTTGTGGACTAAAATGGCCGCTACTAAAGTAGATCTATATTTAGCTGGATTTGCCTTTTTATTTCTTCTTTTCAATTATTACTGTGGTGAAAACAGGTGGCGGGGAAGATGTACGCTACGAGCACCACATGTACGCTACAAGCACGCTTGATGGGGTGTACGCTATGAGCACGTTCGCTACGAGCACGGAACCGATTATTTGGGGGGGTGGTAGACGAAGACCAAAATATTCTCAATTTTCCTCATCTTCATTAACCCTTTAACACGCGGTGTCCTCGTTGTGAGGACACCAAATTCTGGCGTTTTGACTGTCGCCAGTCACGAAGAATAGATTTGATTTCTATAAAAATAGTTGCGGGTGGCATAGCTCCACGAGAATCCTTCACTTTTTAGCACATCATGTCCTGTAAAAAATTGTCACGATTATTTTTAACAGCACTGACACCTGCTGGAAAATGGAAGAGCGCGAGAGCAGCTGGATATATTGCCCAATGCTGAAAAAAAGGGCAGCCGTTGCCATCGCTCGACTTAACTACCAGCAAGATGGCGGACGATCGAAACGTTCATCGCGTGCCACAGATCTAGAGACCCTTTTTTGACGCAGCTGGCTGTGCTCGCGCACAGCCAGCTGTCGTTATTTTCCGTGGTTTCCCCCGGAACTTAGCGTAAATACTAGTTAGGACCCCTTAAAAAGACCTCCATGGAGGCCATTCCGCCCCTCGGTCTAGAGCCGACGTGTTTCTAATTGGTGATAATCCAAAACACAACTATCTTTTTCGAGAAATTGCCTAACTCCACTGTTTATTTAATTGGAATATTGGTGTCTATATTCGAGTAAATAAAGGTGAAGTATAGTTAGAATATGGCGATTTTAACATCGATTTTAATTTTGAAGAACAAGAAGACAAATATGCGGGCAGTATGATGCACATTCCAGACAATATTTTAAAAAATCAAGTTTAGTTAGACTATGCCTGAAGAATATTCTCAAACAATTTTTGTAGGCTATAAATAAAATAACTATTTTTAAAAAAATTTACGTGGTCTAAATCGCTTTTTTTTATATGTCTATTTTTTATATGTTATTTATTTTTATTGCAAACTCTTAAATGATATACTTTTACTGTCTTGAAATATACTTTTATTTTCTGTGCGTAAGCATTCCATGACACTATGTTTTGAGCATATGAAATTTTCAAATGAAATGAAGTGAAATGTGGGTAACGGCCAATTATCTACGCCAGGGATCTACGCCGAGGGGGCTTGCCCTTCGCGGGGGACTTTCAACGGGGTCCTAACCCGTATTTACGCGCAATTTCTCAGAAAACCTCGGAAAACTCCGAACGGTTGGGTCGGCGGGCACAACCTGGTTTCGAACCAGGCACCTTCCGTCTCCCAGGTCAAAGTGATAGCGCTATGCCACTGGTGGGGTATGAAACTTTCAAAAGTAATCAATAGCAAAATATCCATTTTATACTTTATTTCTAGGTATAAGAAATAAATAAATAACTTTAAAATTACTTTTCCTTAATATTTTTAAGTGATACAAGACATGGATGTGATTTTCCTCTCAATGAAATACTTTTCTATTATGTTTTCAAGTATGGTCACGCATGGAAAAACTGATAATGTTTCTTCACTAAATTCACCATGAATTTATAATAAAAGTGAACCTTCACGTCTCATGCAACTTTCAAAATAAAAGACTCTTATAAAAAAAGTAAAAGACTTCTCAAAAATTATGAGACTTCTAAAGAGCCTTCTACTCTCTCTCCAAGGAAATTATCATTGCGTTTTTCTATGGAGAAAACAACCTTCAGGAGTTCAAGGTTTTAGAACGAGCTATTAAAAAATTTCCAACCCCCCTCTTTTTTCATTATTCGGAGACATGCACCTAATGGTATTAAGATACAAAACTTTTAATCGTTCGTTATGGAATTAACGTTCGTCTTATTGCACTCATTAGAGAAATTTTGTATCGCAATAACATTAAATGAATGTTTTCAGAATAAGGGGAGAAAAAGAAGAACTTAAAAATATTCAATAACATTGTTCTTGTAAAGGCAGTTTTCTTCGAAGGAAAGCAATGAGGTAATCTTTTCCACGGAGAAAGTGGTTAGAACCACTTCCAAGAACAACCCTAAACTCTTGAAAAATAGCAATTACTGGCAACTGGCAGCCACCAGAGATGGGCTCATTTTTAAAGCCTGGGGATCTTTAATTTGAGCCCGCCCGAGTCCGAAATTTCAGTTAATAGACAAATAAAAGTTAATTACTTCATGATAGAATATCATAAATTTTGACATTTGTGCAAATTAAAGACAAATATAGCAGCAAGCTCTTAATGCGCACTTTCTAATTCTTTATATTCAAGTTTATCAAATAATAATAATTAGTTTACTATCCCACTTTTTAAAATCTGTTTACAAGGAGTATGTTCAAAGAAGGAGAAATTTTTCACGAGCCCGACCATAACCGTGAATTACAGAGCCCGAGCCTGATTCGGGCGTGGGCTCGTCCTTGAGCTTCCGGGCTAGGGCTGAACCTGTCTCATTTCTAGCAACACAAGGCTAATGAGTTTCTAAAAAGTGAAGTCCATGGTGAAGTCCGTGAAAGTGAGCTAAATCGTCATTTTAGGAAAATCCTCTTAGTGCTGCCATCTATGAATGATAGAAGAAACTGCATCGATGCATATCAAAGTGTATCGATATCCTTTTTTGTTTGAAAATATGTAGCACATTGATAATGGGAATTGCTGTCTGTAACCATTACTTCTGATTGAAAGCTTTAGATGACAGCAGGTAATCGTATCGGTATCGCAGGTATGTATTTTTAATTGTTGGTATAAATAAGTACTAGGCAACTAACGAACGCAGCAGAGTGGCGCAGTGGAAGCGTGCTGGGCCCATAACCCAGAGGTCCGTGGATCGAAACCACGCTCTGCTAGTAATTTTTTGTGCTAGAAAGGTATACTCTTATAATTTAACCAATATTTTATAACATTTCGGTTTATTTATTCCCAGATTTCTAAACATTCGATGTCAAATATTTATTATTAGTATTATTATTTAATACAGGTTTTAAATTATTCAGTATCCTATTACTTTAAAATAAATATCAATAATAAAAATATGCGAAATCTGAGGTAAACTTTTGAAATATTTAAATGCTAGAAGGCAAAGTCCGTTGTAGAGGAAATTACAACGGGCGCTAGAAAAATTTTTTGACCAAAAAAATGTCTACAATCAATACATTTAATCTTAGTTCACTTATAACAAATGACTTCATATTCTACTTTTATTATTATAGTTACGTAAATAACATTGATGCCACTTATGTGGTAAAATTAATTCTAAATTCAATGCTTCATGCAGACGATAATCTGGATGACATCGAGTAGCTTTCTCAAGCGAACTATTTTGAGTAATTTTCTGAAGTTAAAAATAGGGGAACGGGCAAATTTTCATATTTTTGAAGTAGTGCATTTTCTCTCATATATTCTTTAACATATTTTTGCAAACTTGCAAGTCATGGCACAGTGGTTATGCCACTGAAAATGCTCGATGGCCGAAATGTGAAGGTCCCGGGTTCGGGTCCCATCGCGCGGCTGTCGATCTAACGTTCTGGAGTTTTGGTAGGTTTTCTCCACATGCAACGTGAATACGCGTTAGAACCCCTTAGAAAATCCTCCTACCAAGGCATCCCCTTTTGGCAGATCGCCCTGGTGTAGCGTTGCCATAATCACACAACCAATCAAACTTGCAAGTTGATCGGCTCAAAGGTATGGATTTTATTATATTGTGGAGTAACCTTTTTCATAATTCGTAATAATTGCGAATGAGTGCGTTCGAAAATTAAACTATGACGTAGATGCGGTAGCTATTAACTTTTTTTTCCCAAATAAAACAATTTTATGGAGTTCTAAATTAACGAAAAATTTCAAAATAGCAGAGAAAGGGTGGATTTTCCGTTTTTTTTTAAGTAGCGCAAATTGTTTTTATATTTTTTTACATAATTATAAAACATTTCAAACCGATCGAACAAAAGATGTAGATTGTATTACATCATTAAGCAATTAACTTTTTTATCCTTTTGGAGTAATGGTGTTTTTTTTTTTGTTTTTTTTAAGGGGTTGAACCGTAATTGGGACAGTGAGTCAGGAATCCGCGTAACTATATAGTAGGATAGAAGAAGCTTTTTAAAATAAGTAGAGTTTTAATATTAGATCTTAAACCATTTTTTTAAACTGTTAAAAAACGAATTTAGTCATTCATTACAAATAAGTACCTTTTTTTTTAATATAGTCATTAATTGCAACATTTCAATAACCTAAAAATAACGTAATGAATAATGTGAATTATTTCACAATTTCACAATTTCATTTCAATCTTCATAAGGGTAACAAAATAAAAAAAATGGTTCCAGCGAATTACTGCGAAATTTAAAATTTAATTTAAAAAAATTCAGGACACTAAAATTTAATTTCAGTAGAAATTTCTCTATCACAAAAATAAATTAATTAATTAGTATTTATGCTTTGCGGTGGTTGTCCTTTGTAGTTTATGCATATTTTCAGTTTAATAAGTCAATGTAGGCCGAACGAAGTAATAATTAGTACTTAATAATTTCCGCTTAAAATCGTAAAAATAAATATACGAAAATAGCTTGAAATACCAAAAAAAATTTTTTTTTTCTGAAGGTTTAAGATTCCCAATTAAGTTGTTTGTACACACACTTAAGTACAGGTGTTACTTCGTTTAAGCAGTATTAGAAGCTTCAATACATTTAATGTGTGAATGAAAATAATAACCTTACATTAAATATCTTTATAAGTTACTAAAATTTCGTATACGCTGAAATAGCCTTCCTTAAATTTCTGAGCAACACCCTGTATATTTCAAAAATATACACATATCAAGTAAATTACGGCTTAAGTAATTCTATCACTCAACATTAAAAAACAGAATAAACTAAAACATATTATTAACTACAGAATTTTTATTCTGAAAAAAAAAAATATTCTGAAGATAGAATGTTAGTTAACACGCAATTCAATTGCAATAGTTTCAATAGTCGTCATAGTAAAATTTAGAATAGTAATTGCAAAAGTTATCCCATTCTCCTGTTTTTGCCCCACCATGGCCGAGTGGAAAAGACACTGAACATAGTAAACTGCTGAAGTGTGATGGTTCCGCGTTCTGGCCTACCACACAGCTGTCGATCAAACGGTCTGGTCGGTATTCTCCATATGTAACGTGAATACGCGTTAGACCCCCTTAAAAAAGTCCTCCGACCAAAGCATTCTCCCCCATAGGCAGATGCTCCTCGTGCAGGCAATTTCTGCAAAAGGAATAGAATAAATAGTGTTGCATCGTCGATAGAATTAAAACAGGGCCCCCGGCATGGTGGAGTGAATAAAATCTTGAACATGGTAATGGCGAAAGTGTGAAAGTCTAGAATTTGGGAGCTATTACACGGCTGCTCATCTAACGGTCTGGAGTTTTGGACGGTTTTTCTCCAGATGCAACGTGAATACTCGTTAGAACTCCATAAAAAGTCCTCTGCCCAAGGCATCTTCCTCCTTAGGCAGATAGTTTCAACAGAAAAGAAAACCTGAACTTTTATTAAAACATAAAAGTACATGAATCATCATTTTACCCCTCTTCCTGAATTTGCGGCGTCCACGGACACGATAACAAGAGCAATTAACAAAATTAACGACAAATTTCATCAACATTTGAAAGCTTGTACAACTAATGAAATTTTACAGAACGAAATCCTCATAAATTCCATACATCAGCATTTACCTTTTCCGTTCTTTTTTTTATTTTTTTCAATTTTAGAAGTGCACCTGTGGACAAAAAAAAAAAAAAAAAAAAAAAAAAAAAAAAAACGCCAACGCTTTTGCACGCGCCTTCAGCATCTCCGTATGTTATCTTTCCTTGCAGAAAAAACAGATGTACTTTCACAGCTCTTATCTTGCTTTGCTTTGAATTACGGACGCAAGGGTATGATGAGTGGCAAAAAGATCTAGAGTTTTTTTTTTTTTTTAATGCTTTATTTTGCTGTGTAAAGGAATTTGTGCGGCATGTAATATACAATCATTTTCCACTCGTTTTCATACATAAAACTTGGTTAAAAATACATGTAATCTATTGTTGTTGTTGCTTTTTCGCATGTTAAAACAAAATATATCTCTTTCTTTTCTTTCATATGTTTAAAAATTCAATGGAAAACAAATACTTAATTACACTGTTAGTGCTTCCTCTTTTCCTTTAATTCGGGTAAACTATTTAAAAAATTCTAAAGTCATAGCCGCTATGCCACAGTTTTCTATTAAATAATTTTTTAACTAAATTTACTTCATAAAACAAAGATATTTAGAATTTGGAAGGTTTTTAAATATTCTTAAATGTTTAAAGAAATAAACATTACTTCATAGTTTGCTTGGTAAATATTTATATATTTAATAGTAGAAAATTTCTGGGAACTACATTTGTTTAATTCAAATAGTACACGATAATCTCTTTACAAAGAGTGAGATATCCTAACTCCTTCATTACGCCTTCATTAGATTTCATCGCTTTTGAAGGTCACATTTACTAGATTCATATATCTTTACCGTATTTACTGAAATAAATAATACATGATGTCACAAAATATACCTGCAAACTTTTATGAGAGATTGAGCACATAAAAGGGGTTCAGAATCATTTAGTAATGTGGGATCTAAAACGCCATTTTCATACATGAGTTAATAATATAAAGTCCACAAAGCTAAGTACTATTTATAATGATCAGATAAGTTTTTTTATGAAAAAATAATTGTATTTTGACAAAATTTGGCAGGAAATTCACTGTGCTACTGTGATACTTCAGCATCTGCGTGTTTGACCCCACACTGCCATATTATTCTAAATCCTTTGGTGCGCCCTACCTCTCTTAAAAATTTGTAGTTATATATTTTTTTTTATAGCCTGCATAAGCTTTAAGGGTTTTTTTCTTTTTTTGATCACTTATGGCTAGTGTCATGTGCAGAACTTGCAACGGTCGTCATATGAAGTAGCGTAAATAATAACATAATTTAATTTTAAAATAATATATATTATATAAATTGGCAACAAAAAAAATATTAATAATATAAATAGTAATATAAATAATTGCATTATTTTTTATTACAAAAATGCTTAGTCATTTAAGCAGTAAAGTACAAATTAATTTGTTTAAATAATTCTCAACAAAAATTACGTCTGCTAAAATATGTCACAAATTACTAAAACCCTTTAATTAAACAAAATTCCACTCAAGTTTTGTTCATCATTCTTTAACGTGCGTAAAAAACATTTTTATTTTCAAAAGAAATACGCGATTTCCTAACGTTCCGTCGGATCGGTTATATTTAATCCACTTGCGGCGTCTTCGGCTTTTCTGTGTCATAACTCTTAAAGCAGAAAAAGTAGATTTACAGGCAGAGTACTTTTTGCTTCACATTAAATGTTTCGGAATTTTTTATTGTTTATTTTTTGTTTTTACTGTCATTAAATTAAAATAACTTTCAACCAGTTTTTCATTAAAATCAAGCTGAGCCTAGGATTTATATTTGTTTCATATTAAAGCAAGAATTTTATAGATTTTTTTAAAAGCATTCTCATACATTGCGGCCTGTACACTCAAATTATTTGAAGTATACTAGCATTTGAACACTCTATTCGATTGAGTTGAATAAAATTTATTTGAGCGATTGGTAAAGATCAAATGTTCCGAAAGTCGAGTGGAGTCACTCCAAAATTTTTTATATTGTGAAATGTTTCTGTGTATTTTAAATGATTTTCTCTCTTTTGCAAGTAGTAAAACCTATGAGATGCACGACTATTAGAAGTGTATATGGTATAGACATAGAAAACGAAATACAAAAATTTCAGGTTACAAAGTTTATTTATTATTACAAAGAAACCGACTTAGTTCTTGTGCGAGAAGGTAACGTGTGTTATCATTCAATAGTTTTTAAAAGGGACCCTCTAATATAAGAAATTCTGTGGGGGGGAAATGTATTAAATAAAACGTAAATTTCTTTTTTTATGAAAATATTAAATCCTTAATATAACTATTTAAAAAATACGTGTCAAATGACTCTTTCTACATTTAAAAAAAAAAAAAAAAAAAAAAAAAAAAATCTGGAGTGACTCCACTCGACTTTCCGAACACTTACGATTAAGATCATTACCAAGCATTTAAATAAATTTTAATCGATGAATAATTCAAACATATATACCAAATTGAAGCTCTATCTAATACGCCGTTTAAACGCTAGTGCACTTTCAAGAATTCCTCCCCGTAGGTCATAATGGAAAAGAAATCTGTGTCGTAGCCCTGTAGAAAACTATAAGTCCTGTACACACCAGAATCAATACCGGTCTTGCGACGGTGGTTTATAACATATATACCCAATTTGAGCTCAATTGAATGCCCAGTTTAGGAGCTATCGTGTTCACTCATATACATACAAATACACATACATACATACATCTCGTAAAAATAACATAAATGAATTCAAAAGACCTCAAAGCGTGCAAGAGAACTGACCGACGAGATAGTATTCTGGCTAATACTGAGTTTAAGCAGCCACGTAACATATTAATTTTGATTGCGAATCACGAGATGATCTGGTGAAAGATCCTAAATTAAAATTTAAGATAGTTTAATTTTTTTACAGTAAACAAAGTCATTAATACCTTAGAGTGCAGATTTAATTTAACAAGTACCCAATGTAATTATTTTAAATTTTTGCACGGGATAAATGAGTGAAAAGACACTCCTAAAAAGTGCTAACTAAACATTTTAACACAGTGTAACAGTGTTAACACTGTTTATAGTGTACACAATTGGAGTTAATACTGACCTATGGGGGAATCGGGGAATATAAACGCGCTTGATCTAGTAAATGAAATAGTGTTAGTTGCGGCCTTATTAGGCAAAAAGGAAATCCCAAATGAAATTTTAAAGCTAATTTCAACTTAGATTTTACACCATATCTTGCTATTGCTTAGAATTTCGCTTTCTTTGCCGATAATTGTGGCAAGTGCAGAGAAGAGTTTCTCAAAATTAAAGTTAACTAAAAATTTCTTACGTTCCACAACTCTTCCAGATAGGTTAAATAATTTAAATACATTGGCTATCGAACATGAATTAGTTGAAAAATTGATTTAAGAGAAAAAGTCAGAAATTTTGCGGAATTAAAGGTCAGAAAAAAAAAGTTCTTTATTTTTCTCTCTTTCTTTTGGTTTTTAGCTTAATGTGTGGTTTTTAATAAATATGGTTTTTCTTATGCTGTGTTATTTATGTTTAAAGAGCTATTCCAATTTTATAGGCATGAAAACAGTATCTGTGAACAATTTATTTCTTTTAATAGTAATTTTACTGTGGGGGGCGGCATTTTATATTTTTGTCCGGGGCGGCAAAACTGTTAGGGCCGGCCCTGGTGTAAATACACCAAAATCTCGAAGTCGAATTTTTTTCATGATTACAATACTTTCCTTACATGGTACATGTTCGGAAAGTAAAAATGTTGATAACATTTTCATATTTGTAGACTAGATGGCAGCACTACTCAGTACTTTAAGTTGTGAAAGGATGTTCTTGAAAACAAGCAAATTATGTTGGGATTTTGAAAAAGTTCAGAATGTCTTATCATGAATTGTTCGATTCAGTTTCATAAATATCAACTCTTATGTTCTATGTAACATAAAAAAATGAGCACAGAAAGGCCACTGCAAACATTACAAGACGTACCATTGACTATTGACTTGATGCTTCTCAAGGCATCAAACGTATTCGGCGTTTCGAGATCGTTTTTAATTTCCCTTTCCAAATCTCTGATGAATAATGTTTTGACTACATATCCAAACCCCTTTAAAAATGAATCTTTTAGTTTCATTTATATAAAAATTGAAGAAGAACAAATTATATTTAAAAAAAACATTTTTAACATATTTCGAAAAGTAATTTAAAAATATATCATTTCTCCCTTCAACAAAAGCATTATCAGATAAGCAATGAATTACAGTTTTGTAATGCTGAGCAATGATCCTTCTTAAAAACTAAAACAAGTTTAAAAGAAAAAAAGACTAAATAATTTTTTCATGAAATATGATTCATAGCAATAACTCCGACATGGAATAATAGGCGCACCCACGGAGAGTGCTATGGGCTCAAGCATCCCTCCCCCCCGCCCCTTAGAAAGTTAGAATTGTAAAGCATTAAAAATTGAAAATTTTCTCTAATGAATTAAATTTTTTCTTTCTTAAAATTGTCTTTAAATTATTTCTAAAGCACATTTTACCCCCCAAAAATAAGAAAAAAATAAATATGTCAGTTTTTAAATTACTTACAGTTAATGAAAGGAACACATTTAAACTCCTTTACAACGCTACTAAAAAGATCAGATGATTATTTGACTATAACGAGTTACATTGCTTGTGGGCATGCGTTCTATGGGCAAGTCAAGGGGCACAGGATATTTTGACGTTACAAGAGAGTTATAACAATAATCGAGGTCACTACAACCAAGTCCAGCAGAATTTGTAGCCCAGCCTCCCCTCCTCCTAAACTAAAAGCCTGGGTGCGCCACTGCATGGAATATATTAGGCATTATAATAACTGTATTAAGATTATACCATTCATTTTTATTTGCGGAAAATAACGGAGAAAACTTAAATTAATAAAAAGAAAACTTGTATAAAAAAATATTTACCATTCCGTAAAAATTGTACATCTTCATTATTCATGTATAATAAGTTAATTTTAATTGTATATTATATTTACCAACCTATATTAAAGTTTAGAGTCTAAATAAGTTTATTCAAGGTAACTTGTAGGAGAGAAACGTTTAGTTTCCCATGAAGTGCTTAAACATATCCTACAAAATTAATTTTTTTTTTGCTCTAATAGAATCAATATCTGTGTCGATCGATTCGAATACTTTCAGTGTTTAAAAACGCAAACAAGGATAAATATTCTCGTGAAAGCGAATTTCTCAAATAATTTTTTATAGTCTAGAACTTATCGCTAATGATTTTTCACCTGAAAGATTGCTAAAAATATTCACAAAAAAAAATACATTTGAAAGTCGACTGTATCCCAAATCAGTTATTGATTTAACCATATTTTTTGGACAAGATTGTTAAGTAAAAATGTACACTTTGAAAATTTTGGCCAGTATTTTTTACTGATTTAACATTATATTAATTAATTATAAACAGTAGTAAACGCATTCGAGTAGAAGGGCGAAGCTTCAAGCATATGCTTCAAACATTGACGCCTTATGAGAAATACATATATCACTTCAAAAGTTTCAAGATGGACCAATCAATGAATGGTCAAAAGGGGAGTGCTGAGTATGTGGTCGGAAACAGAATTTATGACGTTATAACTGAGAGCGTCAGTGCCAGTTATCAAATAATCCAGTGGCGTATTCTCTGAAACAACTAGTTTATCTGAGAAACTCTACGAATATCAGTTTACAAAACAGTGTTAGCCTAACATTCTAGAACTGACACTTTTCAATCTTTTTAATCAAAAAGAACAAGATATCGGAAGAGAAATCAGAGAAAAATTCAGATCCGTTTCATAATTGGTGAAAGATAGCCTACCTTTGGGACCCAGCATACACCACGGATGTAAGCATTCTAAATGTCCCCGGACGTAAGACAGACGTGAGCAAGGTACTCAGAAATACGTCAAAATTCTCCATCCTCGATTTTTTACTTTTATTTCAAACATAATATTAATTTATCCAGAAATTTTGATAAGTACAAAATGGAAGCTGATAAAATTTCCTACAAGACTGTTAAGATTTCTCTTTTTCTAAACTCAATAGCTTCCGAGATAAGTGCTACCGAAGATAGCAAATTTTCGGGGGGAAAAAAAAAAAAAAGCTTGATTGTTTACTGATAACCGTGCCTTCAAGATCTTCAGCCCCGCGCTCTACAGCAGTGGTTACGGAATTAAAGTTATAGTGAATTTTCTTTAAAATGATTTACTTTTCGTACTTTTTATCTTTAAATGATCAAAAGTTATAGCAAATTTTCAAAGATCCAAATGAAAACAATGCATTGCACAGAACAGAAAGCCACATATTACACTTTTCCTTGATTCAAGGATTAATTTTTTCTGTCGAAACTGTATTCGTAATATTTCATCGTGAGACCTGGAAAGAAGCTAATGGACATAATAAACAACCATTTACTCGATATGCATTGATTTAAAATTCAAAAACCAAAACAAACCAACAGGCCATATTTCAGAGGAAAGAAACAGTCAGTCAGCTTACTAAAATTTGTATTTATGAAGTTAAACATGTTTTCACACATCATTTTGTTTTCATTAACAAAAAATAAACCTTTATTCACATTTTTGTACATTTGAAATTCTTTGTAAAAATATTATCGCACATTTATTTATGACATTCTCACAATTTCACATTTTTTTGTACGTTTGTACACATTTTAATGCAATTTTCACTGGGTTATCATTGGAAGAAATTTTTGATTTTCTAATTTAATTACATTTCAAATTTCGCGCTCGATTTGTGTGCTCATTTAAAGTTTAAAAAACAGAGAGGGAGTGCGCACACAGGCCGCAACGTGACACAGCTGATAAATGCTTACGGTATACATCATCGATACACATTTTCCCCCACGTGTTGGATTTTGTTAATAATTATGTACGGGAATTTATTAATTAACAATAATTAAGTACTTACTTTGAAATGAACAATAATCATCTTTATTTGCAATGTTTTGTCTGTTTTGTATGATTATGGCAACGTTACGCTAGGGCGGTCTGTCAAGGATGAAGGGGTGCCTTGGTAGGAGGACTTTCTAAGGGGTTCTAACTCGTATTCACTTTACATCTGGAGAAAAACTACCAAAACTCCAGACCGTTAGATCGACAGCCGCGCAATGAAATCCGAACCCGGGACCTTCACACTTCGGCCGTCTACCATTTCCAGTGACATAACCACTCCTTATTTGCAATGAATGATGGATTTATAATTCAAATTCAAATGCACTGCAGTATAACACTTATAAGTCAAATAATGTACTGTATATAATTATTAACACTTCCGACCTTATCAAAATAACTTTATTGCACAATAGCTACATAGATATCCAAATTAAGCACAGTTTTTTTAAATAAATAATCGAAAATTAAAGCACCTACCCATCTAGAATAAGTCTGCAATTTTTTTGCAAAAACATATAGATTGTACACAATCTGTGCATAAAAAGTGGATTTTTTTAAAAATATTTTGAAAGTATACACTTGTTGTGCAAATTATATGCAGGTTTTATGCATACTAAAACAAAAATTTACGTATTTTGAAACGGTTTTCAGAATAATCTCAAAATCTAATCATGTTCTTAATTCCGACGCCTATAACTTAAGTTGAGTGGTCACCAAATTTCATTTCTTTCGCTTTAGTCCTTATTACATGAGGTGCGAACAAAAATTTACGCAGTTTGAAATAATTTTCGGAAAATCTCAAAATCTAATGAATTTTAAAAATTCGACGCCTATAGTTTATAGTCATTGGCCACCTATCATGTCACCAAATTTTATTTTATTCGCTTCAGTCAGTTTTACGTAATGTGCAAATCAAAAAACATCACTGACAGAACGACAGAAGAAAACTTTTTTTTCTGTCGTACTGGTGTCCCAAATGCTTAAAACGGATAAAAATCGCAAAAATTTTGTAGTACCAAGTTGTGTACAGGCAAAGTCTAATTTTATTTATTTAGACACATAAAAGTTCTCATGCCGAAATTGAAACAACAATAGCTTCAAACTTTACGTCATCTCGTCCCGAGTCGAACCCGTCTGGTGATTGGAACGCTCTCCTACCACGCCATGGGTCTACGGTTCAATACCAGTCATGAAAGCTAGAAGGACGCAGTTTAAAAGTAACTTGAAGTTCTTACGTAAAATTCAAAGAAAAGAGGAAGAAACCTCAGGAGATGACGAAGCTATGACATCCCAATGCAATTTTGTCTCAATGTACTTTTTCCCATATGTATCTCAGCGTGACGGTCATGCGAATTCAGTGCTTTTTCTCCATCCCAAAATGCCTAGCATGCCTAAAGAAGTTTTCACATCAATAACATGTATGAGTTTAAGAAAGTTAAAATAACATTCACATTAAAGGCATATTTACTCTATCAATATGGACACGTGTTTCGCAAGAAAAACTTTCAGCCTTTGTCAGCAGCAGCAGAAGTCCATACACAGATTGGGATTGGGGACTGAAAAAAGTGGACGCTAAATTTTTTTCAATCCTTAGTTCTCCAGTCTGTGTATGATCTTCTACTGCTGCTGACGAAGGACGAAAGTTTTTTTGCCCGGAACACGAGTCTAGATTATAAGTACATTTTATGTGTGTTATTTTACAGTTTTAATTATTTTATTTTTTAAACACCACTTTATTTTGAGGGGTTTTTGTCTTTTAAGAAAGTATTTTGACAGGAAAAATGTTCTGATGCATTGGAACTTTGATGAAAAGTTAATGTTTCTTGAATTTAAAATTATTTCGATTTTTTTTTTTTTTTTAAGGGAAGAGGGATTAGATAAATCGATCAAATGAATATTTTAAGTATAAATAAATTCTCTAGTATATATATAAATATAAAATTAAAAATCAAGTTGAACATTTTTCTAAGATCTGGATATTCGAATGAAAAATATTTTGAAAATCCCCCTTTTCTGTTTAGTTATCTTGTTATATCCAAGAGTTCGGCAATTGTCAACTGGAAATTGTTCATATTCCTCATAATCTATATTTTCTTATCCTTCCTCAGTTTTTCTATCTTAGAAGGTTATATCCATTGATTCAATCTCATCTTCTCATCATCTTCGTTCTACAACACTTGAATTCCACTGGAACAAGACAAAGAACAGCTCATTTATGTTTTTCTGTACCCATTATACACACAATATGTTATCAAGTAAGTGATAAAAATATATATCAGCAGTTCTGTTTTGATGAATAAGGTGCGTGAACTTCACTAAAGCGTCAATCCGGTATGTTGAATTAGTAATGTCGTTAACATTATATTTGGATTTCAAATGTATTTTTGGTCTGTAGTCTTCAAAAATGATTCCCAATTCATCTATCTCTGACGCCCTAATGCAAAACACTCCTTTTGTGGGGAAAGAGTTTCCCAAATTCTTATTAAACAGTTTTCAGAAGAATTTTTCCTCCCCAAACCAAACAATTTTATACGAAAACACAACCGCGATATCTTGTCTACGACCTTGTGGTCTCTCCTTTCCTACGGCAACCCGTCTCTCATTTTCTCCTCATACCTGAAAGTTTAAAAAATTCCGACTAGGCGCGTGTACATGTGTATATATTCACTTCCCGCGTAATGGAACCGACCTGCATCTCGTCTCCTCACATTATCGCTGCTCCCACAGAATTCCGCTCTACTGTTATTTGCCTGCTTCTTTGCGGCTGCAACACCGCTGTTTGTGTGTGTGTGTGTGTGTGTGTGTGTGTGTGTGTGTGTGTGTGTGTGTGTGTGTGTGTGTGTGTGTGTGTGTACCTGGCTTCTAAAACATCTCTACTAAAAAAACCGGTCACCGAACATTTTTGAAAACCGAAAATGATAATCACTTAGACACTTTCGTTCCTGACGATCAGACTTTGCGTTGAGTGCGATTCGGTAAAATCGCTCACTAAAACGGGATGTTACAATTTTTACAGAAATGCTACGATTAAAAATACATATTCTTAAGCTTTTTCAGTATTTGATTTTATTAAGATAAATAACTTTTACAAAATTAAATCCATGAATCATGTCTATCTATACATACATATACATACTTTTAGAAATTGGTATAATAATCGTGTTCGCGCAATATTTATGTATTCATAAGTAATTGATTACAAATGGATTGTAATCGATAAAAGTGTGCTTCTGATGACTGCTGGCTATTATTTAGCCTCGTACTGCTTTAAAGTGTGCGACAGCTGGGGTACACAAAATTATTTTTCCTGTAGGAAAACGAGGTAATCTTTCTTTTTTTTTCTCCACTTGGGAAAATTTTTCATATATTCTTCAAAATATTGAAAGCTGCTGCCCATTCTTCTCTCATTTCAAAGACGCAATAACGGAGATTCCCCTTCTTTGGGCCAACATTACTTCCCTGTTTTATGTCTTTTGATGCCCCGTTGGTAATTAGGGGTTCATTCAAAATCTGAATTTTAAAAAATATTCGAGGAACTAATGTCAAAGAAAAAAGGAACAGAAATAAAACATGCAATTGTATTAGCAAAATTTAATCAGACAATTAGAAAAAAATTAAAATAGAAAAGATGTTGAATATATATATTTTTACACTCTCTTTCTTGACTGTTAATAGTTGTAGCTCTCTTTCTCTCTTTGCCTCTCTAAACCCATAAACTCAATACAGGATTCTGTATAACTTTTCATCTTGATTACAGCCCTTTTCAGTAGATCCAGAATAGAACATGTGTAATTAAAAGAATGTACGTAGAAATTAAATCTTTCTTCAAAAATTACTAAGATCAGAAAATGGATTTTTTGAAAAAACTTATTGTAGAAGAAAAACACCTACTTCGTTACATAAGAATATGGTCAATGCTATTAGAACGCCGTACTTCGAGTTCAAATAAAAATATATTTATAATTAGAAAAATTGTTTTATATAATCTTAGTTATGTATCTATATTCAACAATATTAAAAAACTAATTGCAGATAGTGATTTTTTTTTGTGTGTGTGTGTGAATCAGCTGCAGAAAGTCAGAATTTTCTACCAAAATTGTTTATGTATCAGTCATATGCGATGCAAAATTTATCGAAGGAGAAACTTTCCGAAGATTATCTGCAGCCATATTCGAACATTTATGTCTATAAAATGTCTTTGAAATTCACAATAATATTAATAATTCGTTTAATAGTTGAATTCGTGAACTAACGTGTTTACTCGCGTAATAGTCGCACTTTTTGTCAATTTTTCATGGTGATAGCCAAAGTGTGACTATTATGCGAGGAAAATCTACTGCATAATATTGTAACTCTAAATTTGCTTTTTCTGCTTCAAAACGGAGGTGCGACTATTATGCGAGGTCTACTATTACGCGCGTAAACACGGCGAGAAATGTAAAATCATATAATTATTAAGATTTTCATGAATGAACTGAAGTGACTATGACTTTTTACTAACTTATATGAAATTTTATAGATTGTGACGAATTTTTTAATGGGTAATAAAAGATTTTACTAACTTTTTTGATTGAAAATCTTGGTATTTACAAAAAAAGAAGTACTCAAAGTTACACAAATAAAACTTTAAATGTATTTAGTTTTTTCATGTCTTGTTATACATGTTTTTTTAAAATTGCTTGTACCTTTAGATTTTGATTCCATATTAAAGCCAAACGTTATGAGTAATATTTAAAAAGAAAAAAAAATGTGGGTCTATATACAAAGTATTATTGAATGCAAATTTTTAAAAGAAATATAAAGGAAAACATGTACATTTATTTCAGCATAAGTTACTCTTATTTTTTTTATCTGCACGCTTAAATCTATTGATTAAAACTAACACTCCTTTATTGATTAAATTTCTTATCGGCTGATTTAAATCCTTTTACGCTAAAAATTTCCGAAAAATACTCCTTAAAGAGAATAATTTGTGAACTCCTCCATTCGCCTCAATGCTCCCAATTCGCTAGATTCTATTTAACTCAGTTTTCACTTAAATCTTGTCTATTTGAGAATTCTGTCTCTCCCCCACGAAAAGATGCCTGGAAAGATATCCTATTTCTATCACGTGACCAACGCTCTTCAACGGAAAACGGTACATAGTCACAACGCGGGAATCGTGGCTTGCGGCGGGCATCGAAGAACAAACATGTCGTTATCAAAATATGAATTAAAAGAGTTTCTAAAGAGGATACTGAACTTATTGCTAAGTTCTTTTGCTGTGGGTGATTACTTCTCGATGTATTCGCTGGTGATAATTTTATTTTATATCCGAATACCAAATGCATCTTTTTCATATTCAGAGTTGTGAAATAAATTCAACCTAAATGTGGAGAGGATGCTTTCGGTAAAAATTTTGTTTTAATGGACATAGTTTCTTACGATTGGATTATAAAAATCTCGTCGCTGTTGTAAAACAAATGAAGTTACGATATCTTCAGTCAAATGAGTAAGTACTATTTTACCTTTTTCATGTAAATAAATTTGGTTGCTGCTTTAATTAAATCTCACAGCTGGTTTAACCATGATTGCATTTCTGTATTCTGACTGTACTGTGAATTCGTTTTATAACTAGAGACTATAGTGAAATTATATTCTATTTATTAAAAAAATACTTTTTTATAGTGTATTAAGATATATGTAATGTATTTGCCTTGATTTAAAATTTATTTTCTCGGGCTTATAATCATAGATTACAGCTCTGATAATAAAAAATGAAGAAAACGAATAATTCAATATATTAATCAAAAACAGCAAATTTTCATAAAACACCCCTTTTCTAGCTTAAAATAATAATCTTATTGAGTACAGATATATTAATTAAAAAAGGGCTGATTTTGTAAAAACGCTCATTCTATAGCTTAAATAATAATCATAATTGAGTACAGTTATATTAATCAAAAACGGACAGACACTCCTCTTTTTTGATTATTATTTAGCCTAAATGGAGCTGTTGTATAATGCTCAAAAATTGAGAATTTTTCGCTCCATTGATTTTTGTCGATTAATGGAGCAAATTTTACTCAATCGGGAGATTGGCTGTTTGAAGTCAATAATTGAGTAAAAATATACTCCGTTTGATTATTATTTTACTCAGTAGATTTAAGCGTGTGTCTTACAAACACAGCAAGCATAATCTCTCCTTACAGTTGGAAAGCTGTATCGAAACAACTGCTGCTCATTACAGAATCTTCTCGTTTAACTGTCTCCTGTCTCTCCCTCAAGACAACCTTACTTTTTTATTTTACGACAATGGGAAGTGAAAGTCAATGATTGCACTTAAGTTGGTTTACGGGTGTTACATTTTGTGAATAAAACTCATCCATACAAACACGGCTCATAATAATTAACCATTGAATTTTTTTCTAAAAAGATGCGTAAGACTGTCTATAAAACTGTATGAAGTCTGAAAAAGATCACAGATTTCAGTTTCAGGATTTAATGATTATGCCGACCAAGAAATGAAGAACTAAAATCATATTTTTATCTTCAATTTTGTTTATTATTCGTACTCTTTTGAAGAAAGCTAGTTCATTACTTATAAATAAAATCATCGTTCTGGTATTAAATAGCTATTGCTATTTTTCTGTTCCTTTCATGCTATAATACAAGGGGTAACTTACCAGCGGGCAGACGTCAGGAACTGCTGGGCATAACTACAATATTTGATTATTCTCTTAGATGAATCAAGCATGATTTTTACAGAATGACAGAAAAAAAAAAACGTGCGTGAGGCTTCAACCATAACAAGCAATATAGTAGAATGTTAAATCTGTGGAGAAAATGATTTGAGTGACTATTCCTCAACAGCATGACCGATCACTATCATCTCGCTTTAATAGAATTTGCCCCATGACCACTAACTGCACTGTGCCAAATTTAGTCAAGATCACTCAAGCAGCTCCGTAGGAATTAGCATATTAGAACGAAAGTTGTGAAATTCAATCATTAAGCTTCGTTTCACCTATGGCTACGCTCAGCTATTAAATGCTAATGGTCAATCGTATCTGCATAAAGAATAAACAAAAAAGTTTCATGTTCATATTTCAAAAAATTCATAACTTGGATCATAAGGATTAACCCATATATGCCTAGTGTCCCTTTTTTGGAACGGCATTTTCGCTATGAGTCGAAAACGTTATTTATTTTTCCTAGCCTTTATTCACGAGTATTGAACTTTAACTCCACAAAATATTTTAACACGACCAAGTAGAATGTTGACATTTCAATTTTTATACATAATGATATTAAAAGAAACCGTCCCTTGTTCAAGAAGTTGACATAAGAAACTTATTTATTATTGCAGGTACTAGCAAAATTCGAAGAAAGTCTGAAAAATATCTAGGCACAAATGGGTTAAGCTAAAGGGGAGCATAAGCAGTATACTAGCACAGTGGCGGAAACAGTTTTTTTTTTTTTTTTTTTTTTTCGAAAGAGGCTAATTTTGGGAAAAAAATGTTTTGTTGACTTAGACAAAATGCACAATAAAACAAAATGTTATCCTAAAGCAATGTAATGATTTGATGTGATGTCTAAAAATTCATAATTTGGATCATAAAGTCCAAAGGGGTATACTTGTATAGCAGCGGACATTGAAATTTTTTTCGAAAAGGCTAATTTGAGAAGGGGGCGGGGGTGGAGAACGCTTTTTTGACTTAGACAAAATGGACAATAAAACAAAATATCACACTAAAGCAATTAGGAATGGATGTGAGACGACTTTTTTGCGATAGGAAAAGAGATTTTGCGAGAGGAAACAAAGGTTTTAGGCTGTTTTGCGAGACGACTTTTTTCCGAGACGAGACAGAGATTTTCAACTTTTTTGCGAGACGAGACTAACATTTTTAACATTACGATATAGGGATTTTACGAGACGAAACAAAGGTTTTAGGCTGTTTTGCGAGACACGAGACGACTATTTTTCGTCTCGCGTCCATCCCTAAAAGCGTGGCTCCCGACTAGTGGTTCGCGGACCACTGGTGGTCCTTCAACAAGTTCTAACTGGTCCGCGAAGCGAGTGGGTGTTTAGCAAGTAATTGAGCTTTCACAGTTCGATTTGAAAAGGCAAAACGCGTAATTGTTTACGATCGTTTTTAGCGAATTTAAAAAAATGTTTCATAATCCTTGCAAAATAAGTAAAGTACGGCCGGCCAATATTAAATACAATTCCTTAAATTTTATATCACCTCAGCCAGGCTTTTGTCTTCGACTATAAGCATATGTAAACAGGGTTGATTAACTATTATCAGTCTCATGGAGTGGGTGGAAATAAATATGTGGCGGACATTGAAATTTTTTTTCGAAAAAAGCTAATTTAGGGAGAGGGGGAACACTTTTTTGCCTTAGACAAAATGTACAATAAAACAAAATGTTACCATAAAGCAATGTGATGATTTGGAGAGAAGACTAATTTATAAGAAAAGCTTATTTCACCTATACAACGTATACAATGAAGTAAAATGTTACCCTACACCAATGTCTTTTGGGGGCTATTATTCGAAATTCAGCAGAGATATTAATTATGTACAAAAATTTCCTAAATGAAGCAATTTATTTACTATTTTTTACTACTTATCATGCACGCAATAATAAGAATCGTGTTATAAGTCTCTTTTTCTATGTATATGCACTTCTCGTAAATAAACAACATTAGTCACGCATTACCAGCTCTTGAAAACTTTTTTTCTCAACCGAGGAGATTTTTTTTTTTTCCCTTAACCTCAAAATAGAGTAACAGCAAATACGTCCCCCTGCGATCGAGATCTCACGCTAATAACACACTTTTCCTTTCGTTTTACCTTTCTCCGTCTCAGAAAATATGGGTCTTCCGGCCCATCCACTTTCTATATACGGTAGTTCTGTTTACGTGTGGGGATGGGATATGAGGGGGGGGGGCTTCAAATATGTGTATGAACCGGTTTGACAGCTGAAAGGGAAGGTGCAGTCTTGGCAGTTACTAGTAAACATAGCGACTGAAAGAAAGTAGAAATTTGAACGTTCAATTTTTATTTAACGATTTGAGGCGCAACCCTTTCCCAATGCTGTAAAAAGGGCAGCCGTTGCCATCGCTCGACTTAACTACCAGCAAGATGGCGGACGACCGGAACGTTCATCGCGTGCCACAGATCTAGAGACCCTTTTTTGACGACAGCTGGTTGTGCGGCACAGCCAGCTGCGTCGAAAAAGGGTCTCTAGATCTGTGGCACGCAATGAACATTCCGATCGTCCGCCATCTTGCTGGTAGTTAAGTCGAACGATGGCAATGGCTGCCCTTTTTTCAGCATTGGGCAGTCTATCCAGCTGTTCTGGCATTCTTTCATTTTTCAGCAGATGTCAGTGCTATTAAAAATAATCGTGACAATTTTTTTACGGGAAATGCCGTGCTCAAAAGTAAAGGATTCTCGTGGAGCTATGTCATCCGCAACTATTTTTATAGAAATCAAATCTATTCTTCGTGACTGGCAACAGTCAAAATGTCAGAGTTTGGTGTTCCCAGAGCGGGAACACTGCGCGTTAAAGGGTTAAAGAAACACTAATATGGCTATAGTTAATTTGTTCTTTCTTTCAGATATAAGTAAACCAGGAACGAAACGAGAAAAAAATTTCAGGAAGGTCCCGAAAAATGAAAATAGGAACGGATGCGAGATTGTTTTTTACGGGGCAAGATAGAGATTTACAGCTTTTTTTGCGAGACGAGACAAGCATTTTTAACATTACAATATAGGGATTTTGCGAGACGCGTCAAAGCTTTTAGGTTGTTCTGCGAGACGCGTAAGGTCTATTTTTCGTCGCGCGCCCATCACTCAATGAAAAATATTAAGTTTCTCATAGAAAAGCTTAATTATTGACATCCAACAGACAAAAATCCAAATTTCTAGGAGAGGGGGATTATGCCCCCTTAGCCTACCCAATCAAGAAAGGGGGCGGGCGACCGTGATCGATCTTTGAAGGAACTGTTCTTCGGAGGATCACAGTAATCTAATTCAGTGGACTCCATTCTGTCTATTCATAACATCATGGGTTTTAAAAGGTAAACATCAGTAGGGGTTTTCCTGTACATAGTTCATGCTGGCACAAATTGGTACTTTTGGAGTGGGAAGCCATTGCCCTCCTTGATCCATAATAAGTTACGCCTATACTGTACTATTTATTAATTTAGTAAGATAATGCATTTTTAATATCACAAAGACTTAAAGTGTCATTCTCAATATTAATTTGGACCTTATTATTTGCTATGCATCACAATTCTGCGTAAAAAATAATTAAGCAAAACAAATGTTTGTCTTTTTTACAGAATTTTTTTTAAAGGGACTAACTAAAAAAAAAAAAAAAAAAAAAAAAAAAAAAAAAAAAAAAAAAAAACTTCTTTGACCTAAACAAACTGTACAATGAAACAAAATGCTACCCTAAAGCAATCTAAATTTGGGGGCAACGGGCTAATTTATAGAAACAGCTTATTTGACTTAAACAAGGTGCACAATGAAACAAAATTTTACCCTTAAATAGTAACTTTTGGTGGCGGCTAAAGCCCCCTAACCCTATCCTGAATCCGTCACTGCGAATAGAGTTTTTGAAAATCGATCTTAAGCATTTTCAAGCTCGTGACGTTTGTCTATATTCGAGTACCAAAATCACATTAATTTTTTTGAACTACAGTCTTCAATATCTCTAAGATATGCCACCATTAAAAAGGGCTAACTTAATCCGCATCCCTTCCGGTGTGACTGACCGGCTGACCCACTGGCCTTGTCCCAAGAAAGCAAGGCAGCTTACCTCACGTTGCATGCTAATGCGGAACATCCTTCTTGGCACCTCAACAATTCGGAAATTAAAGATCCCGTATATCCCAGCCTCCGTAGCTCCCGTATTTTTCAATCAATGTTAAAGCAATCAGATGATTAAAAAGTGGGGAGAATTTTTCCTTTCCCCCTAAATTTCTAATCATTAAATTAAACGTAACGATTTCTTTTTTTTCTCCTCTAGTGGCGCTTTTAATGCTTTCGTCGAGTTACTGGAGGAAATGAGATTTGGAAATTTATACTGAGCATTGTTTTGTTACTTCGTTAAGCTTGACTCGAGATGGAGACTTCAGAATTAAGTAATTTTTTGCTTTTTATAGTATACTAGAGTGCTATTTTGTTCATGCCGAATTTTTCTGTCGACATGACTTGTGAACATTTATGTGGACATGGTTTGTGGACGTCGACAAAGTCGATTTGTTTGGTAAAATTTGCATCGAATGAGTAGAATTTAAATGAACTAGTTAATTCACAGTAAAACAGGCATTTCGTTCGGTACGCGTTAGTCATTTAGACATATAAGTGCAATTATATTGCTTTGGAGAAGATCAACATTTAATATTAAATGTTAACGACCGGTTTGAATTGAAGAAAGGTGTATGGCATTTATTTGTAACTTGATAGCAGTGGCGGCGTAGCCAAGGGGAGAGGGGGGGATGGGGGTCACAAACTCCATTGAGAATTTTTTTGCCATACAAATGTATATTCTTCAATTCCTTATCACACACGCTTCTGCATTTACGTGAGTTGCAGTAGTCATAACCCCCCCCCAATGAAAAATTTCTGGTTACGTCACTGCTTGGTAGTGTTCATTCATAAATCAAGACATATTATTTGTACACACATATTATTATATTAATCTAAAAAACTGCATGTCTTATCTGATTCTCTCAGGCTTCTAACAATTTTTCTTTTTCCGAATGACAACTTGCCTCTGTTGTTTACTCTTATCTTTTCTACCTGTGATGGATGGCGGAACTTTTCCGCATCGTCTTCATCAGTTCGTTTTTTATGCAAGCTATTTTACAAATTTGTATTTAATTTTACCTTTAAACATAGTTTTTTTTTGTGTGTGTGTGTGCTCTTATTATAGTATCATCTTTACGTGCTCCGTATTTTTTGAACGGGCGTCTAGGACCGTCACTTTATTTTTATAATTTATTTCATACGAATTAAAAGTCTGGCAGCTTATAAATGAATCTTTGAAGGTATGTATGGATGCGAGACAACAGTAGACAAAGATTTATAGCTTTATATGCGAGACGAGACATGCGTTCTTATAATTAACACCCAGATATCCTGTGAGACCAGATAAACCCTTTTTTTTTCCTTGCATACATTCGTATATAAAGTATTTACTTAATTTTCTCAGGATTAAATTACCATGGTTTTACTTCCTTCCATTATTAGTTTTTCTTTTACATTAAAAGATTATCAATATTCAATTAATTAAATTGTTATTAATATTCAGTTAATTTATAATTAATATTCAGTATTCTATATAATTTTAAAATAAGCTCAAGACTTGTTGGAAATATGCCCCCCATTTTTTTCCTTCTAGTGTTGTAATCCATATGTAAAGCTGTTCTTAGCAATAACTTAAAAATAAATTAGTCATAATATTTTCAAAAAACGGCTCTAAAAACTGTTTACGACCTACCTATTACAGCTGTTTTTCTTTTCTTTTCTATTTTTACGCATGGTGAAATTTTTATTTTGTATACAAACCATTACTTAAAATGCATTAATTTTCTCTGATAATCAAAAACAATGAACAATTATCCCACATTTAATTGATAAGGTTATTTTAATATTTCATTAATATATGATTCATTATTTTTCATTAATATGATTTGCTAAAGTATAAAGTCAAGTCGCAGTCGATGAAATCAAGGACGTATCTCTGGGACGTCTCTCCCCTTTAAAAAATTTCTGACTTTGCCTTTGGTTGAAATGTAATTTATAAAAATACCTTCGTAAAAAAATTTGCGCACATGTTCTAAAATCACCACAAAACTTTTAACGAGTATTAATGCAATTTTTTACATAAACATGCTTCTATATGGCACTATTTTTAATAGACTGATGAATGGCATTAATATTAAATTAAAAGGAAACTGATAGTGCTGTGTACACCAACATACTTCATCCAACTTGTTGTCCAACTAATATCATTCATTAGTTGGACAACATAATTTAATAATTAAAATTATTCGTTGTTCAATTAAGGTTTTTGAATGCAACATAATTGAGAACGGGACGCCCTCTAAGTGTCCTTACCAAGCTGCTCGTTCTGTACACATCTATTTCCTATTAAATAAATCTTAAAATTTAATGTGCAGTATATCATTTTTAATATTTATATTTTACATTATACATCCAGAATCAGAGTAATAAATAAAAATCAATTGAATTTCGGTATTTTTCATGCTTATCATCAAGAAGCAAACCATGAAAACTATTATAACTGTATTTATTCGGTTAAATTATTCAAATGTTAAATAACAATATATTAATAGTCATAACAAGATATTTTCACATTTAATTCAATAAAAGATAACATAAAACGACCCAAACGTGTTCCTTACCATCCAATTTTAATGTAATTTTAACATATTGTTGACTAAAATATTTCACTTGCGATAGATCGTCACATTCACGGTAAATACTGTTTTGGAATTCATTTAAATTTAAATGAATGAATTTTTTTCTGTTTCCAATATTTTTAAATATATCCAGAAGAAAAAATTAGTATTTAGTTCCTGGCAGCGTAATGAAATATTCTTAGACACGATATTTTTATATTCGATTTAAGCATAGCGGGATGACCTTCAAATTTATAAAAGATTTTAGTAACTATTCTCCAGTTTCAGTGTATTAACATCTCAAAAATATGTAAAATTAATATAATTGACATTTTTTAATCATTATAGTAACTATACATTTGCTGGAATTTTTAAAGCATCTCCAAACAAGTTCATTTGTTAAATTAAGTATACTTGATAAGTAATTAAATATACTTGATAAGTACCACTGATACTGTTGATATTTTTGTTTAAATGCACTGTTGATATTCTTGTTTCTTTACTTTGAACGAAACATTTTAATAAATAATTTTCTTAATCGGATAATATTGATACTATTGTGGATATTTTTGATAAGTGCCGTTGATATTGTTTTTTTCGATATGTTTTACTGTTTCTTTACTTTTAACGAAACATACTAATAACTAATTTACCTAAGCCGATTATATTGACCTTGTTGATTGACACGGACAATGTTGTTTCAATATATTGTTATTTTTTCTGTACTTTTAAGAAAACAAAACTAATAAATAATTTACCTAAGCCGATATTGACTCAGAAAAATGATTTTGAATTAAACAGTTTAAAAGAATGCATTTGACTGCTGTTTACTCAGCAATCTTTTTGCAAAATAAATAAAAGTAAGAAGATTTTGTTTAGAATTGTCTAAATCATATCTGTATCAAATGAATCACATTCTTGTTCTTCCTAATTGCAATCTGTACCACTCAGTAATTTGAAAAACTAAGTAGAGCATGTTTACTTTCAAACTAATATTATAGTATTTCAGTGTACTGCTGTGTTTGCTATACTTGAATGTTGCAATTGTTGCAATAAACATTGTTCTAGTGAAGTATTTTTATTCACAGAATTTGCGATAGGATACTCTATCGGTTTAACTAGAACTTCTAAAAGCTATAATTTATACGGGACGGGGTTCAGGAATCTGGAATGCTTTTCGTAAGAATTTTTATGGTTTATACATCTTTAATCCCATACATTTTAATGCGGTTTTTGGGATTTTTCAAAACGAATTCAGGTGTTTAAAAATTTAACAAAATAAAATCAAACCTGCGGAACAGTATACCTTACGAATACACCCATAATCAGAAATTCACACCTTCAGTTTCACATGATCGTGAAGACAATTAATCGGCAAAAAGGAAAAGAAAAAGGGGAACTCTCTCTCTCTCACTGGAAGTTTGCCTTTTATAAGAGATGGTTTCTCTTTCACAATTTACTTTCCTTGGACATTCACAAGACTTCCTTATGACACCCTTAGCTTGCACTGTTTCCCTGTTTTCCAAATAAAATTAAGTTCTAAAAAATTAAAGAATCATCTTTTTAACTACTGCAAAATAAATAAACAATCAGCAAGTGTGCTGTAAGCATGTGTTGACATCTGGAAATACCAACGCAATTGCCTTCAACGAGATAAAAAATTTTTGAACAGTACTGGTCTAAAAGAAATTCCAATGTACAGTAGATTTTCGAGAAAAGTTTTGCTTGCCATTATAATATGCTTAAAAATTATCTGATCTATCTATTATTCTGATGAAAATATTTCTTATGCATGCCTGTGACGTTTCAAAACACCATTACTTCACTCGCAAGCATACGTATATACATAAGCAGCAGGGGCTGATTTCTGGCAGGGCATTCGGGGTAAACGCCCGGGCCCCCGACAAAAAATGGGGTCCCAAAATTAAACTTTAACTCTAAAAATTTGCAAATTGTGATTTTAATTTAAAATAAGAGACAGAGAAACTAATTCCATGCAAAATAATAGTAATAATTACTCTGTTACTATTTCATTGCACTGAAATAATTCCATCCTCTTTTTTTTTTTAGCTCAACCGTATAGTCGCAGGCCATTATTCAGCGCAAACTTATCATTAAGGCTTAGCGTATGTAGTGATATAGTATGCTGATCGGGAGGAAAAACATAGAACTGATTTTCAATCGGAACATATGAAAGAAAATAGCTTCTTAAGTGGAGCAAAGTAAAGATTTATCCTACCATAAATAAATACTCTGATATAAACATAAGTAAAATAAATACAAAAATATTGAGGAGCATGTTAATTGAAAAGTATGGAAGAAATGAACGATTGAAAATTAAATAATATCATTGAAATATTACTATATTTCAATTATATACTATATTTCAATTATAAAATTAAATAATATAATTGAAATATTACTATATTATTATTATTATCGAACTATTGTATCTCGATTAAATTATCATTTTTATACTGCTATAACATCTTTCTTTGTAGGGTGTTCTATGGAAGTTGTTTTGTAAGGTTTAAGGTATAGTTTTCGTAACAGGGGCCCCCAATGAAGCTTTTGCCCTGGGCCCCCATCTCTGCAAATCAATCCGTGATAAATAGTAGCGTACCCAGGATTTCAGTTTAGGGTGGGCTGCAAGTACTGTTGTCAGTACTGTTGTCAGTACTGTTATATACGGACCAGGCGCGTAGCCAGGAAAAATTTTCGGGGGGGGGGGATATGAACTTATATGTGTATAAATAGACGGAATTTCATCACTAATCTAAAAATTTCGGGGGGGGGGATATATCCCGATATCCCCCCCCCTAGCTACGCCCCTGATACGGACTACATTTATAATAACAATTCTCTTATATAACGTCAAAATATTCTGTGTCACTCGCCTATAGAACGCAAGTCCACTATTGACATAACTCCGTTGTAGCGTCATAAATAAATATCCGGTGTCTTCAGAGACGTTATAACCATGCTCGACTGCATATCATATTCTTCAAGTATTTATTTATTAAAATTTAAAACAACTTTTAAAAAAGTTTGAAAAAAAATTATTTTAATGAAAACATTTTAATTGATTAAGTAACAATTCTCAATATTTAAGAGATTTTTCACTTTAACGTATTCATTTTTAGGGTGGGGGGACTTTAGCCCCGATAACGTCCTGCGTAGTCGAAACTCGTAGTCGAGTCGTCCTGCGGTTACTATAGACAAAGGGGGCAATTGCCCCTCAAAAAAAAGTTCAAGAAAATCTTTTTTACAACAGCGACCATTTTCCTCCTCCCCCCCAAATTTACGCCAATGACCTCCTGCGTGATGTAGATAAGTTACACACACATCTTGATTACGTAACTATTTTGTAAATAGATAACAGACGTACTTACCGTTTTTCAGGGGCACGTCAGCTTCCTTTATCACGTCATTTACCGCATCGCTCCCGTTCAAGTGCACGGGACTCGAAGATTCTGTTATTCTTGTCATGGTAAAAGTATATGTTTTTGGCAGTATAAAATCCAAATATATAATGAAGACAGCTTCGGTTCTTTTTTTTTCCAAAACAGCCGTTGTGAGCAAGCGAAACACACGATTTCGTATTTATCCAGTATAATAACTGGAACGAAAGTGCGGATTTATTTGTTTTAAAAGTGTCCCTTTGAGCCCCGTGTTTATTGTAGACCACACCCGGGTCCAGGGGTCTAAGGGGGTAAAATGGCTTCAGAAGTTTAAAAAAATCACTCCCCCCACTCTTTTAAAGGATTTTCTTAAAGAAATAACTCTCTCCAAAGCCCTGCAATTTTTTGAAGTGCGTTCCTTTTCCACGAAATATTTTCGCCGTATAACGAGGGGGGGAGAGAAGTGCCATTCAGCACCTCCCATTGGCCGACACGAGGGGGGAGGCCCTCCGCGATAGGTCATCAGGAGTAGGTCTTGTGACTGGTTGATGGGATGGGCGTACGTGATTGGTTAGATCTGGGGAACCGGAGGGGGGGGAAATTCTATTCGGCTTTTCTTTAAGCCCCGTTACTTTTTTTCTCTTTATGTTTTTGATTGTGTTTTGAAAAGTTCTTTTTTTTTTCTTCTTCCTCTCTCTTTTCTTTTTTCTGTTGAAGGGCCGCTATACGGTAACAGGTTGAGTTGAGGAGGAAAAATGCCGCAGAAAAGGAAAGTCGGCCATTTTTATTAGTTCCATTGGTGGCGCAAAGGGAAAGAGAAACATTCGGATAAAATGCAGTCGTATTTCAAGCTTGCTTCATATTATGTTTCAAAGTTACGGTTACATAGCTGTGTATGACGGATGCAAGAAATACACATGAAAGTGAGTGTAGACAGTGCCGTAGAAAAATCGGGGGAGGGGGGGGGGTCGAACCACACCAGGTACCCTCGGTGGAGGGATGAGGGTAACCACTACAGATTATCTCTTAATATGAGATCTTTTTTCAGTTGCCAGAATTGGTAGTAACATACAGGACCCCCCCCCACACACACACACGCACCAAAAAAAAAATCTCTAAATTTGCTGTATTTCCAAACGCCTGTGGACAGAAACTGGTTTAAAGATATACAGGGCGGCTGGTACCCACTTCAAGGAAGGGAAGGTTGCCAAAGACGGATTAAAAGAGGGGGGGCGCGATCGCCTCCGCCGAGAAAATATAAAAAACAAAAATGTAAAATTGAATATTAATCAAATTAAAATTAGATAAAAATGTAAAAGATCCTATTTTACTTCCTCCTGTAAATCGAACCTTCCAACTAGCCTACAAAATTGCATTAATCCATATCATGTAGATTGTACTGCAATAAAATTTTCTTAAAAGTGGAGAGTTGTTACTGTATAAATGAATAATTCAGTTATTCGTTTATAAAAGATGTCTTCAAATTATTTTGAAAGAATCTTCAGTAGTAGCAACAAAAGTTGAGTAGTAAATACTCACTGATGATACATATCATCACATACAATTGAATTTATGATGTCTTATAATTAAGCTTTATAATGTCACTAATGGTTATAATGTCAATGAAAGGATAATAATAATTTTGTCACCCCCCCCCCCAGGAAGGCGAAGTAATAACGTGTGAACATAAGATTGAAATCGCTGTACAAGGAAGAGAATTGCAGAATTAAATTTTTGGATATTTAGTAGGGGATCAGAGGTTGTTCTATATTTTATAACTAGAATTTTCGTTACCCGTCGTCAAGTAGATACTCGTTATAACTAGAATTCTAAGCGCCCGTCGTCTGGTAGGTGACCAGCAAAGCCCAATTATGTCAGACGTAGGCCCAGGGCTAAAACCTTTGGGAGCCCCATTCATAAAATTTGTTTCATATTTTTATGTACAAAAATTTAATTGAAATGAGCAAATAATACAAAAAACATTTAAATTTGGGAGCCCTGGGCAAAATTCCCATTAGATCACTTGATAATATGACTCTGCTGATCAGTTACCAATTTCTCTGTCTGGAGAAAGAAAAAGTAAAATGCACACAAACCTTGGCCGTAATTTAACCAGGCTTTTAGAGATAAGGTCCTTAATATGACGATTACGTCCGTAAGTGCTATTACCCTGTCCAGGGGTCTCTATAAACCTTTGAATCACAAGCATCGCTACCTGCTGATTGGGAGAGACCAAAGACGGAAATATGCTCTCTATTAACAATTAAGGAAAAGTATTGAAGGGGGGCCGCTGCCAGGGGGAACGTGCCCCCATAGGTTGTCGTGCCCATGAATTGAATGCAAGGTCTGATAAAAAAGTTTTAGACTTTCGCTCATAAAAAGCAGACACTTTCTTTGTTTACTTCAGTGGCTTATCCCCATTCAGCATTGGTTTGAAGGTATTAGACATTAATCCGGCCTAGAAGGTTTTAAAAAACGCCTAAAAAAATTGGGGCTTTTTTAATTAAAAATAAATAAAAGGAATACGTTAAGGGCTATAGTTAGCTCTCCTTTCCAATAAAAACGTCTAAAACCTACTTAATTCCACAAGCTTTACAGTTTTTTCTTGCCAACGAAACACAACTTATTCAAGAAATGCTTCCATAAGTAGAAGAATGTTCCGAGATCGTTTTAAATAAGAACCATGCATTATCTTGCCCGCCCATTTGCCAGCATTAAAGATTCCTCACACCAAAATACGTGATAAATAAAAAGTATATGTTTCTAAAATGCGCAGATTCTGTAGATTTGTAGACTCATTATCGTAAATAAGGTCTCGGCAAAGAAGTTCAGGTGGCCTTTGGTGAACGGAAATGGAACGTCTTACGTTACTGAATACGAAAAGAGTAAATAGACACACATAAGGAATGGATTCCCAAGTCAAAGAAATTAATTTCTTAAGGTGTGAATCTATTCAATCCCTGGAAGTGTAAAAAGTTATTACTTTTAATCAAGTTATTTATATTAGTGTTATCCATCATAACCTTTAAATAAGAGGTAAAGAAAAACAATCCCTTAACCTTTTCACGAAAGAAGAGAGCTAAAAAGAAATCAATGTATATTTTTGCATTTCATCCTTTGGTATACTGAGCGTGGCCGGGCGATAAATAGCTACATTCTATATTCTTTAAATAAGAATGAAATGTACTCCCTAATTTTCCTAGCTGATTTTGGATTGAAAGCAGAAAGCAGTTGTAAATTGCTATGGCGCTAAACAGTTGCTACAGGCACTGAGAATAACAGAACCGCAATAAAGTCAAGGTTGTTTTTGACTACCGAGAGCAGTTGAGGTATTTTGACATTAAGTTCGGAGAAGCCCAAACAACAAACATCTGAAGTACTTCTGTGAAATCATTCTCTTAGGAAAAGGAAGTATTTGGGCTTAGTAAATGGGGCGCCCTGCGTGGTATTCGTAACACCAATGCAAATATCTGCAAAAACACTTTGTAAAAATTTTCATTTGTATCTCTGTTAGTCTCGCAGGACAACAAAGCCAAGTTTTACTTGCTCCCCGACAGTTCATGCTGTCCAAAATTTTGACACACAGGAAGGAGAAGTAATAACGTGTGAACATAAGATTGAAATTGTTGTACAAGGAAGAGAATTGCAGAATTAATTTTTCGGATATTTAGTAGGGGATCAGAGTTTGCTCTATATTTTTAGTGGCTGCGTATTTTGTAATGTAAAAATGCTTCCTTTTAACGTAGCATCATAAATTATAAGGAATAAAATATTTACAGGCGTGAAATTATTTTGAAAGCCTTCGTCTTGTCTTAAAACAATAAGTAGGCACAAGGGTGAGATGTGCACCATAAAATCATCCAATGCGCCAATTTCGGCTCATGCTCCACGATTTGGCCACCTTCGCACAAACCTTTTATTTGTTTCATACTCTTTAAAAAAGTTGTATAAATACTATTTGTTATTGCAGTGAAACTTGGAATTAATGCAGATGCTGATACACTACTGCATTAACAAACTTTGGTTACACACTCTGTTCAAATTATTTTTACGAATGTGAAATGAAAATAGTAATTCGTTTATTGCAAGTATTTAAATCGCCTCCAATTAAGCTCAACGTGAGCTCTCTTCAAACGTATGATTACACACTGGAACAACAAATCAACGATTCTGGAAAATTCTACCATTCTTCATCCATCAAACGTTCAGGAATATATATATATATATATATATATATATATATATATATATATGAATGTAGGAAGTTCAATGCAAACTCCTTAGCTAACGCCGTTACATCATGTGTGGCGCGGCAGTCGCCTAGCAAGCATAACATGTTATCATAATTTATGCGTCGTCCCTATTTTTCGTCCTTATTCCATTAAGTTGGAAAGTGTTATCATTATTCATGACTGTGCTGTATTTTTCTTTCTTATTTCATAAAACCCATCTTTGGAATCGAAATCTATCTTAAAATCGCCTACTAAAACTATTTTACAATCTTCGCCAAGTATATCACAACTATACTTCACCGTTTTATATATTGTTTCCTACTTTAACGCCTCGACTCTCGCCAAGGAGGCGATGATTAAACATATGCAGTTACCATGACGATTTTTTGCATTTATGTAGAAATCGTAATTTAGAATTAAAATGGCGATTTGGAACAACATGTAAGTATAGCATGCCGTTACATTTTTATTTATTTTGGATTACTAATTAATGTACTTTTAATAATTAAATGTCTTCAAATTCCTTAACTGGCGCGTTTATTGCTAGTTTGTTTACTTTATTTATCACCTAGTTCTTTTGGGTGCGTTGAAACGGTACTTACGTATTATCCCGGCGGTCACTTCCGCCAAACTACTTTTTCGTAGATTTTAAATGCGTTGCCAATCGTATTCCAAACCATCAACAATTTCATGTGCCCGGCGTTTATCTTGGTGAAAAATTGCTTGTATTGGCGGACCGCCGGGATAATACGTAAGTACCGTTGAAACTTGTGCATAACTCCCAGAGACACATGACTGCAAAGCTCGCCAAAGTACGGGAATTTTTTAGGTTGGCGAGAGTGGGGGCGCTAAAATAGGAATCAACTCTTTCTTGTACCATAAAACACATCTTTGGAATCGAAATCTATCTTAAAATCGCCACCTGAAACTGTTTAGAATTTCCTCCAGGCATGTTCTTCCTGTAGGCATATTCCAACTATACCGCAAAGACATTTTAAATACTGTTTGGAATGGACATCATAATCCATGAGTGTACCGTTTTTTCCTTTCTTGTTCCACAGTGCACTTCTTCGGAATAGAAATCTATATTAAAATTGCCTAATAAAACTCTTTTACAATATACGCCAGGCGTTTTCTAACTATACGCGAAATATATTTATAATAAATTGTCACGTTTTGGCACCACATTTAGCGATCAATTATCAAAAATTGCAAACCTTGTGCGACTTTCAACATTTTATTAACCCCCCCCCTCTCCACATTATCTGGCAAACACATTTGAAAAGTGATTCGACACGCTAATGTCTACACAGAAATCTTGATTGAAATTAATAGCACTCGGGGGCTAAACATTTTGTGGTGGACCGCCCTTATGACTTAGGGGTATGAGACATAGTTAAAAACCTATTCTATGTCCTAACGAATATACATAGAAAATTTCATTAAAATTGGTCGAGTGGTTTCGGAGGAGTTAGGTGACTAACACTGTGACAGGAGAATTTTATAAATTAGATATATATATATAAAGCAATTTTAATCATTAACAATCACAAATATTGTGATGGACTAAAATCTTATGTACCTTGTGAGAAAAATAAATAATGTATTGGTGGAGGAAGAATTATAGGATACTTCTACTCCAGTCTGTCAAAATCTAGACGTATGGGATTTCCGCTGTCCAAAAAGAAAAATGGGGAAGATTTTTTGTTCGGTTTGGGGGTTGAATCGCGTAGCTTTAGAAAGGGGAGAGGTCCAACACGGACTGGTCCACATTTTCTTCAGAGGGTAGAACAGAATTGTGATGAGAAAAGTTTTAAGTTCGTATAAGAAAAAACTATATCTGTAATTGTCTTAAACAGATCTAATGATTGGCGCACTCAAAATACTCTCTCTCTCTCTTTCTCTCTCTCTATCTATCTATCTATCTATCTATCTATCTTGACATTAAGGGTATAGACATTAATATTCTTTTGTTCAACTAAAAATCTTTTGAAAGTGTTTAAGAAAATAAGGAGAGCCTTTTGACGACTTGAAAAGTTTTTACCCAAAGTTTTGAATCATGCGATAAAAATTACCAGAATAAACACTTTTCACACTTTTTCAGAATATCCAGTAACAGCATTTTTACTAAACAGACGTCTAAAGGCGCAAACATTCAAGTTTCCTTTTTCTTTTTTCTTTCTTTCTTCCTACTTTTTTTTTTGTTTTAATCTTCTTTAAAAAAAAAAAAAAAAAAAAAAAAACTTTTTTTTTTTTTTTTTAGCTTGAAAATTTTGTTTGAATGTTTTCTTTCGAAATTATCTTTGCAATTTGCAGATATCTGTACTATTTAATTCCATTCATAGCATTGCCCCATAGTGTGATTAGCCACAAAAGCGTTTACAGAGCACAAATTAATGCTAATAATAGAGATAGACGCGAGACCATGCGAGACGAGAAATAGCCCAGGTCTCGTACCGTTCGCAGTTTCACATCCAAGTATCATCTCACGATCTCGTCTCGCACCCTAAGGTATCTTCTCGCGGTGTTGTCTGGCACCTGAAGCTATCGTCTAGCAGTATCGTCTAGCATCCATAGGTGTCGTCTCGCGGTCTCGTTTCGCGCGAGACTGCGAGACCGGTCGCGCATATTGTCGGACGCCCAAAATGCCTTTATTTTTACTTTTTTATATGAAGTACAGTCGTCTCAGGTTTATCGTGGTTTCGCATATTGTGTTCACATCACTCGCGATCTAGAATTTTTTTTTTTGGGGGGGGGGCGGTGGGGGGGAAGCGCAAAACTTGAATATCATTCTCCTCTAGCTTTCCCTGTAGTGTCTTTTTTTTTTTAGTTTTATGATATTTTCTATAATTTTAATACTAAAATGTTTGACAACCTGTATGAACCCCCCTCCATCATAAATATATTAAATTATGACTGGTGGCGCTTGCAAGGGAGGGTTAACCCCTCCCTGACTCAAAAATTGCACCACATTAAGAAAAATTTTAGCTATTTGCACCGATTGAAAATATTTTAGTTTTGAAAATGATTTGCTATGAACAGAGGCGGATGAAGAAAAGTTTAAATGGATGGCGGCGATCAGTATGACGAAGCATTTTGACAATAAATGAGTCATCGTTGCGTCTTTTCAAAGGTAAGAATAATCATGTTAATCATGAGTTCAAAAGTAGTAATGAGGGCAATAGGTGCTTTCGGTACATAATCATATTATCAAAAACACTAAAACACACGCAAAAGTATAGAACAATAAAAGAACTCTTTTATGCTTAATACATTATTCATCATACTCTAGACACATTAATGCGCATTCGGCCTTAAAAAGAACAGATAAAATTTCCCCAGCGATCGGTGAAGGGGTTGCTATAGAAACGATATAATCACCTAGCAACTCAACAAAATTTCAGGTTTAAGTTTGTTGCCACTGGTTGTGAAAAGTGTGAACTTGAGTGATTACTCACACTACGTGATACGTGTTCTATGATATATATGTTTCCATTTCCATTTCATTTTCCTTTTATTGGCATGCTTAATTAGTTTTATCACATATTAGCGTGATCTATTGTGAATTCCAGTTGGTTTCTTGTTTTTTCCACCCGCTCATATTAATTTTTAATTGGCTATATATAACTGGAATCATTGTTTGGATTACTTAATTCCTAAGTTTAGCTATTTTACTATAGATATATACATATACATATTAGCTGCGTAGCCCGGCGTTGCCCGGGTGCATTATGTCTTAGGGCATAACTTGCCCCAAAAAATTGTTTGCTTCGCTTCCCATTGTTGCAAAGACCCAAATGCGGTAGTTCTCCTTCTGTATCCATCATTGTTTCCCGGCATAGGTCTTTGAATGCTTCAGCTGTAGGGGTAACTTCCTTATAATAAATGTATTTTACCTACACTTGACACAATACCCGTGATTAAAAATGCCCATTTGAAAGTTAATTCTAAAATTCCTGTTTCCTTGGAGTACCGACTTGTAAGCAATGTCTTATATACTTGAGTTACTAGTCATAAACATATTTGCCTGTTTTAGCCCGAGACCGGGAGACTGGTCTCGCTTTCTCCCGCGAGAACTGACCCGAGGTATCGTCTCAGTTTCGTCTTGCACCCGATGGTATTGTCTCTCTGTCTCGTCTCACATTCGGAGGTATCGTCTTGCGATCTCGTCTCGTACGCTGAGGTATCGTCTCGCTGTGCCTTTTTTGTAAAATTGCAAGACCACGAGAAGTCTCGTCTGGTCTCGCAGTATCGCGTCCATCCCTTGCTAATAGAAATCGTAAGGAAAAAAATATCAACAATGTAACTGGTCTCGCTTCATGCTATTCTAGATAATTGAATATCTTGTTTAAATATACATAATCGGTATTCAGGCTGTTTTAATCATATATTTTGCTATTTTAATTCATAGAAATAGAGTTAAGCCAGTTAGTTAGTTTAAGATACTAAGCTAAATCTACAATTTGAAATTAAATTAGCAATAACTATCACATTTTATTGTAAGTAGCAATAAGTGGCAAAGAATCAAAATTCAGACAAGAACGAGAAAACCACACAACGCTACCATTACTTTCCTGTATCATAAGGTACTAGTAAGATGCAGTATGTAATAAGGTAGAATTTGCTGCATACGGATGAAGCTCAACCACGACAAAAGTGAGTGCTTTCCTAGATAACTTGTTTCCACTCAGTCTCACTTACACGAAGGTCACCACATTCTGTATTATTATTTATTTATTTATTCGTTATTAGTATTAAAAAAGGAAGTAGATGACTTGTATAATATGCATTTAAATTATTTAAAGCGTACACAGATTTTGCTTTAACAGATCAACGGGTAAATTACATTCAATGTGCCTTAAAATGCCAGACTATTACCTGTATGACAAATAACTCTATACCTCACATTATCTCTCCTCAATTTAAGTAAGTTTATGCTTCAACCTGAACATTTCTCTGCTTATAACAGCCTAAACATATACATTACTGAAATTTTCTATAATATTGCAAAATTCATAGCTTTTCCACGCATAAAACGCCCCCTACGGCGATGAATAGAAACACTCTAGAAAACCATGCAATTTGATTTGTAATTTAATCGTTGGGCCTGCTCGTTCAGTTGCCGAGAGTGCGATGTTTGCCCCCTAAATAATTAATGGCGTCGATTAGTCACTTGAAGTCAATACACCAAAGTGAAAGCGTAGAAAAACAATAAACTCCTAGCCTGCTCCTCTTCCCTCTTCTTTTATTGTCTTCCGTGCACAGAGCCTCCTGCACTCTTCTTCTCTGACATGTCTATGGGGGGAGATGGGGATTTTTGACGTCAACAACGTCCAGCCACGAGAGGGCAGATGGCCCTGCATCACGGGTTGCCAGGTAGAGTAATGACCGGAGACTGAAAAAAGCCAGTACACGTTCCTGTATAGAACTAGGGCTTTTTAGTGGAACCTAGGCGAAGGCAAACCGCAAGCATTTGCTAATTTAGGGTCTTTGCTTATTACGTTTATGTTTCGATTGAAAGTTTTCAGCTGATCTCTTACTTTTATATTTTTAAAGAAAATAAGTTATGTTAAATGCGTGAGTTATGAAACACTGTCATAGCAAAATGTATTATCTCCCTATATTTAAAAAATCATAAAGCAAATACGAAAACTTGAGCATTTTATAATCTTTTTCTTTCAGAAACGCCGACTTTGCAAAACTTTCGTGGGTGCTCTAAAAAGAATATTTTTTTCGAAAATGGTGCGAATGGGTGGGCAAATGGTTAGACGTGTTTTCTTTAGAAAAATTTCTGTACATGATATTTTCTCCAATGGCTTTGCATTTTCAATGCACAAATGGAAGCAAAAACATTTACAAAAGATAAATTAATACTTTTTGGAATTTAAATGAACTATTCCGAATTACTATATGTAACTACATGTACCTAGACATCATCTTTAGATGATCTATGACCAATGGAGAAAAATTCGGATATTATTGCAGAAATCTCACAAAAGATCCGTTTTTTGAAGAAACTGTTGGATTTTCCCTTCTTAAATTGGAATAAATTTCTTTTCTACAAAAGTAACTGCGTCTTAAAATTATGTTGGTGCTCTACATCTATGTGATTTTCCCTGGGGGTGCTTCAGCTCCGGAGTACCCACGCGACGCAGTCGGCGCCAATTCTTTTACCTCTTAATGTATGGAAATTTTTTTATGTACCCTACAAAAGATCTATAAATCGCTTTACATACTATCGTTTCTAAGAGAGAACATTCTACCCTCTCATCACTTAATCCACAAAAATGCCATTTCATCCAAAATTACAGTACATAACTCTTCATTCCATCTGAGCATTTTAACATGACTTTCCAGAAGAAAAACTACGCAACCACTCTATTTTCTATGAGGTACCTATGCTGCAATATTAAATTGATTTTCATAAGATGTATTAATACAGTTTTGTTTGAACATAAAACAGCGTCATTATTATGGACTTAAAAAAATCCACTAGGAATTATTTTCTTATACTTATCATTGATATAAAAATCATGTTATATTCCTGTACTTAAGTTTACAAGCTCTCACGTTTAAAAATCTCATTTTATGCTGCTTTACTAGGACAACTTTGATATTGACTATGCATATTAATGCATTTATTACGAGTCTGATTAAAGAGAAATTTTCTGTTTGGTAATTACAGACTTATTTCAGTCAAATTTAAGGGTGTTCCTTTTGAAAAGCGATAGGCGTGACAGAGCATTTGAATAACTTTAAAAATAAACCAATGGTGTTAAACACTAAAAAAAAAAAAGAAACATAATTTTTGGACCCTTCCCGAATTTTCTTTCTGGATGCGTCCCTGTATACACCTATCATTTTTTTTAAAGGAACGCCTTTAAAGGCTCTGCAACTTTAAAAAAGTCTTGCGCATCTGTTGTAATCACAAATTTGATGATGAAGAAAAATTCTTGCAAGAAAAACAATCCAACGGAAATGAAATGGAAGCAATACACTCCGAGAAATTAGGCTTTACCAGTACCTTAAGAATTTCCAGGCCCTTAAGTAAACAGACTTAAAATGGTTGCAATAGTTGGCCTACAGTTACAGTCCTATTAATCTTTGTGTAACTTAATTGCCACAGGCCGCTCTGAAAAGGCTCTGTTCTCTATCCATCAAAGAGATGGGTGTACGAAACTCAATTTTAATTCACGTGCATCTCTCCAAAGGGATCGTTCACAAATCGCAGTGCGCTTTTGATTTTACGCAGAAAATCTTGTCTGTTCTCTGACTGGAATATAAAGCCCGTTGTAGGGGCGCAATAACAATGGGTGCTAGTAAAACATTTGACAAAAAAGCGTCTACACTCAATACGTTTAATATTTGCTCACTTAAAATAAATAACTTCATATTCTGTTTTTATAATTGTAGTTACCGAAATAACGGTGCTGCCACTTAAGTTGCTAAATTAATTCTAAATTCAAGGCTTCATGCAAACAAAAATCTGGATAATTTCGAGAAACTTCTCCAAACGGAGTGTTTTACACTTTTAAATTTAACCTTTTCAGAACTTAAAAAACCGTGAAAATTGTAGAACGGATTTCAGAATTTTAAAATAGCATCTTTATTCCTTGTAATTTTTTTTTTACGAATTTGTACAAATTTGAAAGCTGGTTGGTCTAATGGTGGGAATTTTATAACTTTTTTTGAGTAAAACTTTTTTATGAATCGCAAAAATTCCAAAACTTTTTTTTCCCCAAAAGAGATTTTCTTGAGTAGAGAGCAGTTGAGATAGAATGAGTAATTTCCAAAGATAAAAGTGGTTAAAAAAATCTAAAAATCCAGAAAAGAGTGGATTTTCAGAATTTTAAATTGACCCAAATTGATTTCTGCATTTTTTTTTTTTTTATAGAGAAATATGAAAAGTTTCCAAAAAGCCAATCGCACAACCGACCTTGATTTTATGTACATTGAAATAAAATAAAATTAAGACGCGTGAATGTACCAAATGAAAAAAAAAGAAGAAGAAAATCCCCCTCGGGAGCACATTATTAAAAACTTTAATGTAACATACCTTGTTTTGGCGCAGACCTCAATGTTACCGCAGGCTAAAATCATGTGAATACATTGCGATTCTTCGGTTTAACTATGCAACTAAAAAGTTGGTCTTTTGTTATAAAGTTGACAAATTATCGGTTTTCTAATGTTTAATGCTATAAAGAGTGAGAAATAGGTTTAAAATCCTGCCAGTCAGTGCACGCGTCTAATAGTTCCCTACAACAAGATCAGAATTTCAGGGTTATATAATTGACGGATAAATCATCTGTTTCACATGCAATAAGTGGACCTTTTTCACAATGAAATTGACTTAGCTTTTCGCTGTCCTTTCGTTTAATTAACAATTGATAAAATGGTAAATAAAAACGAGAAAAATGCATCATTCTAAACTTATTGATTATAAAACACTTCCCAATATAAGTCTTTTTTGCACCAAATTAGACGATAAGTTGCAGTCAAACTTGGCGAGATTTTTCTGATAACCCAAAACCTTTATATCACTCTTACTACAATTTTGCGAGACCCAGTTTGTGTGTTCCTTTAAAAGAACTATGTATGCTGCATGCACCATTTTCGAAAAGGTTTATGGTACAGTACATAAGAATAACCTAAGTAAATTTCGTTGTAATCTATGGATATTTATGGCAATTGGAGCACAAACGGAACGGACAAACCGAAATCATAAAACGCTTTTCAACCTTGGAAAATGTTACAAAATGGTTAAATAGAGGAGAAATTTCAGTCAGAGTAACTGTCAAATCCGGGGGGGGGGGGGGGGGGTTGTTTGAGATTATAGATTTGGGGCTGCTTCTTTGCTGGCTATAATTCAAGTAGAACTCATCGTCGCTGCTTAATTAGCTACGCCAGAGCTTCTACGCTTTCATGGAATAGTAATTAAGGCAATAAAAAGGAGAGGGAGCACTTTTCAATTCCGAAGAAAAGGGACCAGGGGGATCATCTTGAAACTACACGGCATTTGACTGTTCTTTCCAAACCGAAAGAGCACTTCTCGATTCTGTTTCGCAATTGTGACATTATGGCAGTCTTGGGAAATGACAAAATAAACTTCAATTTAAAATATAATGCATTTTTAATTAAGGCCATACTAACGTGATCTTATTATTAGCATCACTTTAGTATGCCTGCTTTTCAATAAAACAGAAATAAAATTAAGCATATATCTACCCATACTATATGACAGGGACGTAGCGAGGGGGAAGGCATACCCCCAAATTTTGGATTTTTGTTAACTTAATGTCTATAAATCTATCATTTCTGTGAGAAATATTACTCTTTCCACCTTTGGGCACCCTCCGATATTTTTTTCTGGCTAGGCTTTTTTTTTCTTTTGCTTTATTGCAATCAGACATACTACAATATTGATGCTAACAATAACATCACGTTAGTGTGGTCTTAGTTATAAAATAAACCTGTATTTCTATATGGGTAGTTTCATGGCCAAGTGGATAAGACATTAAACATGGTAAATTAGTGAAGTGTGAAGTTCCTGGGTTCGAGTCTATCGTGCGGCCATCGATCAAACGGTCTGGATTTTGGGGCGGTTTTCTTCAGATGTAACGGGAATAAGCGTTAGAACCCCTTGAAAAGTCTTCTGTTCAAGGCACTCCACCCTAGGTAAGTGTACAACGTAAATACAAACTGGGCCTATTTTGCACACCAGGGTACATGGTTAAGAAAGATTGGCGAGGTATTGACAGGCTGTTTTGGCACTCCATTTTGTTATCTCTATCAGGCACTCTCACTTGTGGAGTAAATTACTTTGTAAATAATAGTGAAATAAGACATTTCACTATTGGCAGAAATTTTTATTTATTTATTTATTTATTTATTTTTTTGTAATTATCAGTGAATACCTTTAATAGCACATTTCTTTTTGAATCAAGGAATAAAAGCTAGACTTTCTCAAAATTTTTCTCTATTGGAGCACTTTGAGGATCTTGCAGAGCACCTTGTATTAATTTGAGACTATGGTATTGAAGGATACAGAAAAGAGAAATTTTTTCACGCTAAAACCCTGTTCTAATCTAGATAATTTTTAAATATTTTATAAACACTGTGAAAATGTCTTTTCCAAAAACTACACTCTAAAAAAATCGGTCGATTACTAAGAAATCTCTAATGAATCAAAGATTTCATGAATTTTCTTACTATTTATTACTAAAGTCAATTATATCTATAGAGGTGTACTTGACTATACTTGACTTTCTCTAGTAATAATACAGTCTAACCCGCTTAATGGAATATCGGTTAAAGGAATATCCCGCTTATTGTAATGAATTTAAGATGTACCAAACAGTAATAATTAGTCAGTGTGATCCCCGATAATGGAATAATCCACTTATTAGAATAAGTGTTCGCGGCACATTGGCTATTCCATTAAGCATACTAAGAATATACATGGGAGCCTTGTTTCCTATAGATTTCTTTGTTAGTCTATACATTTCTTAGTATCTCCTCCTCTCTCTCTCTTTCTCTCTCTCTCTCTCTCTCGCTCTTTTTCCCGCCCCAATACTTCTTTTTAGAGTGTACGCGATACCTGTCTTAACGTATATCAACAGTCTTGCCTGACATTGAAAAAGAAAAAAAGAAAATGCGAATGATACACATTATCATTTTCAGAGATTATACGGTATGTGGAGAAAATATACTGTTATTAATTTCTTCTTTCTCAAAGAACACTCTGTAGTAAATTTCCACAGTACATATATTATTTTCATATGTCTGAAGTTGAAAAACGCTCTTGCGAGCAATTTCAAACAGTTTTCCAGATAGTGCATATTTTTTAAAGTATGGAAAATCGTGTTTACGTCCCGGTGGAAATCTACAGTATTAAATAATTTATCAAGGGAAAATCAGATTTATCAAGGGGAAACCCAGATCCATTCTCGTTATGTAGACCCATAAACCAAAGTAACGGTACTGCGCATGAGAGTTCAGCAGACCAACATTTGGTTAAAAAAATATGGAGAAACTATAAATATATATGTATATAATTTTCGAAAGAACTTAGGTGATGTATTTTAAAATTCAGTTGAATTAGTCGAATTTATAAGTATACGTATATACAGACTGTCCTCGAAATCATTGGTCAAACTTTAAGAATGAGTGAAATGTGTATGTATAAAGAAGCATTTTTTGTATAGCACTGTTGTTTCTGAAATGAAAATTTCAGCACGATGTCGCTCCAACTCATATCCGAAATAATGTGCATAGTTACCTCAATGCCGCCTTTGCTCCTCGATGGATTGATCGAGGCGGACCGGTTGTTTGACCAGCATGTTCACCAGATTCGTCAAGTATCGATTAATCCTTATGGGGACATCTCAAAGCACTTTTCTAGGAGACTCCAAATGACTGTGATGCGAAAATTATTGCAAACTTTCAGTCGCTGCTCTAAATTGTTCGTGAAACACTTGGTATCTTCAAAAGAGTACAGCAATCACTTGATACACGCTACCAGGCCTATATCGATTTTGGTGATGGCACGTTTGAGCACTTACTGTAATAACATGTAAATAAGGAGCCTTTTTTATTATTTCCTCAGCATTTCCTGTTACCACACCTACACTTTTCCTTTCTGACCCTATATTGCTTTACAAAAAAATGCACATAGTTTGGCCCATGAATACAGAAACACCTTGTACAGTAATACAAATCGCATTACAGACCGTAACTTGTTCATCATTCTAAATCAATATAGTTAATCATTCTAAACGAAGAAAGATTCCAAAAAATAAAGTTAGTACAACATGTTTATTAAGAAAAAAAAAATTCATAATCACCTCTCTTCTTGTATAACGTTTATTTTAAAGCGGTCAGCTAAAATATGTTTTTAAAAAAAATCAGTTGTTAATTATATTTATGAAGCTCAAGCGATTATATATGTATCTGTATATAGTATATATATACTTGTCCCTTCCTTGATCATTGACTTTTTATGACTGCCCATCGCATTATCTTTGAAAAGAACGTCAAATTGACTTGTCAGCCACCTCAGACCTATAATCTGATTGCTCGGCACGCAAGCTGTCGTGAAAATAGTACTTTTTTTCAGTGGTCTGATGACAGAAATGTCCGCCCACTCGCCAAAGAAAGGTGTTGAACAAGAAAGGAGAAGTCAATCTGAGTTATGCTAAGCAATGTTTTCATAGACATCTTAAGTCTTTTTTTTTTTTTTTTTTTTTTTTTTTTTTTTTGACATCTTAAGCCACAAAAAATTATATTAATAAAATTAAAGTGAAGACGATGTTTTGGTGTATCATTAAAATTGCTTGTAATTAATAAATTACATTTCATATGCTGAAGCACGATTTACAGTACCTTAATTTTTTATTCAAAATAAAATAATTTTGAGCTTGCGAAATTTTAGACTAGAATTATAGTAATTTTGAAAATGGCATGCAGCCAAAATTTATTTCACTCTACCAGAAAATTTTCTTTTTGTTATAAGTCATTGAATTTAAGTTTTATTTTTAAAAAATTTAAGCTTTATTTTTAAAAAATTATACTTTGAAGTTGTATTTTTGAACAATTATTTTCAAAATTACTTTTTAAGACTTAAAATGATTCGGCTAATGTATAGACTATTTTGTAGTTTCCCATTGATATTCATCTCTGTAAACTGTATTTGACAATTCCATATGAAAAAAATTACATAAAATCATAAAGGACATGAGAAAGTGAATTTCATTGACATAATAAAAATAAGTAAAAATACAATTTTTAAAAGTAGAAGCTTTTTATTGTGGAGCTCTAAAAAACATGGAATAAAAATTTATTCTTTCCAAGATATGCTATAAATGAATGAAAGTTTCAAAAATAAGGAAACTTTTGATAAAAATAGACATTTCGCTTCTGCAAGATATGAAAACTTTTAAATGCTCAAAAATCGAGACTTGCAATACAGATATTAATGACTAAATCACCGCCTTACAAGGAAATGCAGCTCAAGAGGAATATTGATCTCTAATGCTTTTTAAAATATTCTGATCATTTAAAAATTTTCATCGCTTGTAAAAGTGAAATATCTATATTTTTCTCAAAAGTTTTCTTAATTTTGAAACATTCATCCATTTGTAGCATACCTTTGCGCGAATAAATTTTCATTTTATGCCTTTTAGGGCTCCTCAAAAAAAGCTTCTACTTTTAAAAATTGTAATTTTACTTAATTTTAATTTTTTTACTTTTTAGTTACAAATGGAACACATATTCTATATCTAGCAAAGTTTTATTTGTAACTAAAAAGTAAGTTCCGTTATTTAAGAAATTTCTTACAATTATAGAGCTTGGTCATTAACGCCATGGAACCCTTCGCCGGCAATCGAACCCAGGTCTTCTAGGCGAGAGCCAGGTAGCCTAACCACTAGGCCAAATGGGACTTAGCAACAACTTCAAATCCTCAAACTTTTATAAAGTGAGGCACCTTGTTTTAAAGCTTGACACGATGAAGGAAAGACACAATACAATTTCATTAAAAGGATTCTAAAAAATTTTCATCATAAAAAAAGGTGTCCTTTTTCAAAGAATCTCTGAATGCACAGGTCGTACCAAGAATGTTCTAGTATCCATAGCATTTATTGGAGATCTCCTGAGACGGATACACAACATTTTTTTTTCTTTTTTAAGGAGGGCATAGTTTTAACCCTCTAGGGTAGTTTTAATATTCCAAGGGACGCGGGCTACTCTTAGAAACACAAGCTCTAGCGCTGTGTCTGTCACGCCTGGTTGTTTATTTCTACTATTTTTAAAGCTAGTCTGCTTCTTTGGTTTACTAGTAAATAGTTAGTAAATGTACACTAACAATTACTAGACTTACAACTACAATGCAACATCACTATCCACAATGATATTAATAATTATTATAAAACATTAAAATAAAATTCACATTTCATTCACATTTTTAGCAAATTATGCTGCTGGTTGGGTAAATGCTAACATCTTGTTTTATGCAAGAAAGGGGAAACGCAAATTCTGGATATTCCCATAGTAGTCGAATAGGTGACCTCGAATGCAACTACACAATAGAGAAGATTCACAGAGCAGTTTATTTTTTAAGTTATCATTTTATCCCTATCTTCCCAGAGATCGGCAAAGGTAAACCTAAAGTTTATTGCTTTTCTCCCCCTCATCCCCCGTTGTTTAGAGAGGGGGAGTACAGTTTCACTTAGAGGACGATCCCTCATACTCTCCCCTCCGTTGGAAATAAAAATAATTACTGCTTGCTCTGCAATGCTCTTTGAAAGCAACTACAGAAGCAGAGTTGGGCAAAATACATAAAAAAATGTATTTTCGATGCAAAATACAAATTACATTTATTCAAACACGAAAAATTACAAAATACAAAATGCTTTCTAAATTGAAAAAATACAAAATACATTTATTTTCTTAATACATACAAAATATGAAATACGTCTAAAACTTCAATTAAGTAAAATTTTCTACAGAAACTTCTAGTTTATTTTATTCTAGTGTATTTTAAGATGAACAAACAAATGTAATAGTAACTTTTTTTTTTTTACATATACATAAGTTTTTCCTGGAATAAATTGCATCTTAAAAGGCATGAAAGCAAAAATGTGTGACAAGTATTTATTGAACGTTATTTTTCAGTGATAATGGATGGAATTGAAACATAAAATTAAATATATTTCTAAACGAAGATGAGTTGAATTATCTTTCTACTTTAAGATACATTTATAGCCTTACAATCGCACAGTAGTTATGTCACTGAAAATGGTAGACTGCCGAAGAGTGAAGGACCCGGGATCGGGTCCCATCGAGCAGCTGTCGATCTAACAGTCTGGATTTTTGGTAGGTTTTTTCCAGATGTAACGTGAATACGCTTTAGAACCCCTTAGAAAGTTCTCCTACCAAGGCTCCTTCCCATCCTTGGCAGATTGCCCTAGTATAGCGTTGCCATAATCACGCAAACACAAGATACATTCATATATTACTACAAAAGATTATATTACTACAAGATTGTGATGGAGGAGTGGAACAATATCAGCCTTGATTTAAGAAAAGGACTTTCATCTTTGAAATCAAGATGTAATATGATGGTTCAAAGAAAGGGCTATCAGACTGAACACATTAGAAAATAAAATTCTTATATTTATTTCTATATATATCTTTGCAAAATCGTTACAAAAATGTGTGAACACCCTCTGTAGGGTACTTGCGGGAAACCCCGAAAAAAAAAATTGTTGTGAAATATTACTTAAATGAAATTAATTTACGTTTCACAAATCACCCGTGCATGAAGATTTTCTTAACATTAAACTTTTAAATGCCTGTGTCACATTGCTGAAGAGATCTTTAGGGGAATTGCAAAAAATATTTAACATGAATTTAAGAAAATGCTTTTAAAAAGAATTTAACAGGTTTTTTTTTTTTAATTTTAGTTTTACAGTGTTCTATATACGGTTAATGGGTTAAATATTTCAGGCTCTACAAATACTCAAGAGAACACATTAAATTACGATATTTGTTTCCGGAAAAAAAAAAAAAAAAAAAAAAAATCTAATTTTCTCTTTTCTCTGACCAAAAGTTTAAATTTTAGAATGTCTAAAACTTTAGAGGATTTTTCGAACTACTTATTAGTTATTAGCATCAGATATTATTAAATTTATACATTTATGCATAACTTGCAACTATCTTTATAAAATAGGAAAATAAATGTCAATTTATGAAACTAAACTCTTCGAATAATTTGTTGGATTCAATTAAAATATTCAGATAATTTACTTTGATTTTCAGGTAGAAATTAAACCTTCATAATGTGTGAAAGATTATTTTAGTACGTGGTTTGATACTATCTGTGCAGTAGGACAACTATAAAATGGAAGCGCCATGTCACGTGCTCCGAATACACAGCCTAAAATAAGATCCTGCGTCCACAACTAAAACGAATAAGTACATTTTGAGGTAAATATATGTAAATAGTTAACGCAATTTTCTTCCTTCAAATTTCCCTTCTTTTCTTTTTTTCTTCCTGAGAGAATGAGCGCACGCATTTTAAATTAAAATTAGCGAATTTTAAAATCGTGAAAAAAAAAAAGAATAAAATATTAAATTTTTTTTTTCAAAACAAGGGATAGTAAGTGCGATGCTTCTAGCGTTTTAAAATATTTTTCTAAAGACAAGTTTTAATTATTGCTGCTGATAAAGGAACTCTTATTATACCCTTGCTAGACATCTCCGAATGACACTGGCTGGAGTAATTTATGGGTTGCCATCTTCCCGCTTTTGCCATCCCCACTTTAGAACGGGGGCCATCCTCGTGATATTTTCCGTGAGTCTAGATCTGCAGGGTCACGCACTGATCGTTCTTGAAAAGGGGGTGAAATTGTTGGCGATCTCTTGGCGTGCCGATGTGTGGGAAGTAACCCATTTTATCGCCCGGCACGCATCCTGGAGAGTTAAGGTTGAAACTTATTTTGATCTAAATATATAAAACAAAATGTTACCCTAAATCAATGTAATTTGTTCTGGTAGGGGGTAATTTTAAATAAGTTTATTTGGTTGACTTGAGCAAAATGTATAATAAATTAAAAGATTAACCGTAGACAGTGTCCTTTAGGGGAGGTTATAGCCCCATAGTCCTTCCTCTGGATCCTTAGACCTTACTTCCATTCCCTGGATTATATACTTTAACTATTGCCGCTCTTGTAAATTGATATGCAGAATGAATTTATCCCACCATTCTGTGCTCCCTTTTTATGCAGCTATTGAAAATTTTATGTATACGAACTGTAAATCTAAGATATACATACAAATATATATATATATGGAAAATGATACTCCAGACACTTAATAAAGCATAGTACAATTAACATTTAATGAAAGTCTAGGTTAACATAATACAAATTAGAGAATTTATTTACATGTTAAAAGAGAAAGATTTAAAAAAAAATAGGTAGTTCGAACTTCTTGCGCACACGTCGAATCGAATTCGTCTAAATCGTACGTCTACCTCTCTCGCTCTGGCGCGAAAAACAAAACGGGGATTTCCCTAGCCTCATTGCCATGGAAACCGATGACGCTTGCAAGTGGCGGCATCTCTTGGGAAGTCTGACAGCTTTACAATCTTGTGCGCTAAGACAAATTATGGTCGGTATTGGACTAGCAGGATAGAATGGCACTACATATATATATATATATATATTAGTTTCATCATGACCATATTAAAACGATATTAATTGACTATGTCATTTTATCTCTCATCTTTCGTGTATTTCGCCTAGTAACCCTATGTTGAAATTTTTATGATTAACCTATTTATAGAAAAATGCACGTGATGCGTATTCCATATTCTACAGCTTACGAAATATTGTAACGATAGTTTAAAGTTGTTGTGAACTAATAATATTTAAATATATGTAAAAAATACATATGATGCATATTCTACAGCTTACGAAATAGTGTAACAATAGATGAAAGTTGTAGTGATCTAATAGTATTTAAATATATGTAAAATTATGTCGCTTTATTGGATAATTTTCAATAAAAGGGGTGAGAGATAAAATGACGTAGTCATTAATATATATATGTATATATATATATAAAAAATATATAGAAAATTAAATAGAAAACACCCCCCAAGCCAGTCATTGTTAAAACAACAAAAAAATGTAAAATGCATTGTCCTCATCAGAGGGGGAAATGCACAATAGTACACCATAGGTTTCGAACTCACAGCCTGAGATTTTGCCAAGGTAATGTATTGTAATCAAGACTGTAGTTTGGAAAGATTGATTTAAAAGTTTACTTTTAAATCAATACTTTACAATAATACTTTTGTATTACAATAATACTTTATACAATAATAATTACAATAATACTTTTAAATCAATCTTTCCAAACTACAGTCTTGATTACAATACATTACTTTGGCAAAATCTCAGGCTGTGAGTTCGAAACCTATGGTGTACTATTGTGCATTTCCCCCTCTGATGAGGACAATGCATTTTACATTTTTTTGTTGTTTTAACAATGACTGGCTTGGGGGGTGTTTTCTATTTAATTTTCTATATATTATTAAACGCATGTTTTCTTTTATGATGCTTTTTTAAGCGCTAGATAGCATGTGAAGCAACTATAATTTTGTTGTAATTTTAATTAAAGTTCAACTATATATATATATATATATATATATATATATATGTATATATATAGTTATAAGGTAACGTTTTTTAGATTGGATAAAACGAGCACGATTTTCTTAAGAGTTTTAAGTTTTGTCTCAATAAAATATTTGCATTGTAGGAATTACTAAACAAAAACCCTGTCATTAATTAGCTTTTAGAATGCGGTAATAGAGTACCTTTTCATAAAATAAATATTTTAAGTGTATTGATAAAAATATTCATTCGAATAAAAAATATTTTGTGTCGCAAAAAAATTAAAATAACGGGTACATCAACTTTTTTTTTTCCTTTCTTCCTCTTAATTTTACTAGAGAATATAACGATTTATGTCCTTTTGAAGATTCTCGAAATTACTGAAGCTATAACTAATTAAAAAAGCAGTAGCAGAAACTAGTAATAAGCATAATACACATTGTTACAAATTCGTCGTAATTGATATCACAGATATACATAACATATTTATAATAATAACGTGTCAGTTCCACTTGCAAAAACATTTACAACACCATATGTTCAATCACTCATTCCACGGCAACATCATAGTAGTTGTTCACACCGTCATCACAATCTCGTTCGTCGTAGACCGTGAACATTTGCAAAATGTCTGCAATTTCTTTGTTTCCGCCGACACATGTCAATGCTTGCCTGCTCGCACAGCACAGACTCGACAAGTCTACAGCGGTACATATGGATCTATTTCACCTAGAAGAGGGAGAGGGGAGAAGACAAAGCAGAACGTTAAACTCCGGTATCCTTTTACCCAGGTAGAGCTATTTTTCAATTAAGCGAGGGCTTCCGCTGGCGATTCTAATGGGCGGTTGTTTACGTTCGGTAGCCCCTGTTTACAGGATGTTCTAGGGAGGACAGTGACCAACGGACCTTGCAAAATAAGTCAATCATTACGGGCTTCTGTTCGGCTTACAGTCATCCATTATCTGACTGGGACTAGATGATTGGTTCGTACTTCCACTATATGAGATATGGAATTCAGTCCTCCTGGAAACAAGAATAAATCTGCTTGAAACGTTTGTTTTTAAATACTTTTTCGATTTCGAAGAAAATATAACTGCAAGTAATTTTTTTTCTTTTTTTTTGGGGGGGGGGCTTTCTTTCTTTGCTTCTTTTTTTTTCCGTTACCGGGACCTGATTATTGCACGGGAAATTAGGATATGTGCCCTGGCCAAACATGCAGAAACTTTTTTTTAAAAAGTGAGTTTAAAGCTATATACAGGGGCACAAAAGTTGAGACAGCTATATATAGGGGCACAAAAATTGAGACAAGGGGTATATATATATAAGGGTACAAACATTTTATAGTCAGTCCCTAGTTGTTACTGAATAAATAGCAAGCTGTTGGGCGGGGTGGGGGAGTGTGTGTGAGTATATATATTTCCTAGATAAATAGCTACAATTTCTCATATTAGACTTTATTTATAAATGTTTTAAACCAGAATTTCTCAAACTATGCTCCGTGCAAAAGTAGCAAGTGCTCCGCGAAAAATTATATCGCTACTTTAATGTATAATACACTAGACTCGGATTCGTACATGACGTGACGTTCCGTGAAACTGTTCAAGGTTCGCCGTCAAAACTCAGACTCTCGATGTTTCAGAAAGCCTGCTTTAAATTATTCAGCTGCGAGATTATTAACGTTTGGAATGCCTTTTCTTTTAGCATGGAACAACAACAGAAACTAAAATTTTTTTTTTAATGTGTTGAGATAGATAGATAGGTACTGTTAAAACATGCGGTGTATTTTTAATGTTTTATATTGTTAAAATTGAAGAAATCACTGTTAGTTAAAATAAAGGTTTTTTTATTATAAGGATATTCTGAAATCTGCAAAACATAGATTTGGACAATTTAACCCTTTAACGCGCAAGGATCCCGCTCTGGGAACACCAGACTCTGACGTTTTGACTGTTGACAGTCTCGAAGAATAGATTTGATTTCTATAAAAATAGTTGCGGGTGACACAGCTCCACGAGAATCCTTTACTTTTTACGTCATTTCTCGTAAAAAATTGTCACGATTATTTTTAACAGCACTGACATCCGCTGAAAAATGGAAGAACGCGAGAACAGCTGGATCGATTGCCCAATGCTGGAAAAAGGGCAGCCGTTGCCATCGCTCGACTTAACTACCAGCAAGATGGCGGACGATCGAAACGTTCATCGCGTGCCACAGATCTAGAGACCCTTTTTTGACGCAGCTGGCTGTGCGCGAGCATAGCCGGCTGTCGTCATAAAAGGGGTCTCTAGATCTGTGGCACGCGATGAACGTTTCGATCGTCCGCCATCTTGCTGGTAGTTCAGTCGAGCGATGGCAGCGGCTGCCCTTTTTTCAGCATTGGGTAAGGGTTGCGACTCAAAGGGTTAATAGAGAGTCGTTTGTTTCAGAAAAAAATATATTTAAATATGTGCTCACACGTGATAGCACAAGGAGATTAGAACTACAATTTAAGACAAATATCAACGCTTTGGGTCAGAGTTATTTTAGAGTAAAGAGGCTCGCGAATGGTGAGGGTATTCGCAATGGCCGTAATCCCCATGAGGTTTTTAAATCTGAGAGCGTACGATGAAGCCATCACAAAGTTTCGAAAACGTCGCGATCCATCTGATTAATAACGTTAAATCTATCGTCATCCGACACCGATGCATCAAAATAATTTTCAGCCAGCCACTCCAGAGCTCAGATCGATGAATCTGCATCTTATTGTCGACAGGAAACTTAACGAAAAATAACACGGGCAAAACACAATGTAGGCCTGCTGCCTTTTATGAAGGTGAAGGCGAGAACGTGGGCGTTATACCGTTAGGGGTTGGAGGCGGAAACGCAAACACGCACATACTGTCATAAAAAAATAAAATTGTAGGTCACTGAGAATGCTTCTTAAGCAAACAAGCCCTACAAAAGAATAGAGGGGTCTAAATAGGACTAACACGCCTTAAGCCTAACGCCTACGATTTCAATAGCTGTAGGTGCGAATGGAGGGACGAGGGGAAAAAAAATTGCTAGAATAAATCCGCCCCAGTTTTTGATTCTTACCTTGAATGGAAGAATTCATAAAGGAGTTTATTTACTTTTTGTGTTCTTTTGCTTTTTTTCTTCTTTTTCCTCAGCATGCCTCCCCTGTTTGTAATTGTTGTGCGGGGGTGATCATTTGAAATGAAGGGAGTTGCCGTGTAAGAAAAGGTGATTGTCGGGCAAGCCTGTTCTATACAGGGGAAGAAAAAAAAATGATCTGCAAATTGACTTGGTAATTTATTCTGCTTGAATAAATATTTTTTGTCGTCCTGAACTTTGGAGAGACTGCGTATGTTCGTTTACTGGTTTGAATTTCTCAGGTAGAACTTAGCTTTGTCGCGCTTGAGACGTATGCTGTGGTCCGCGAACGGCGGCATGTGCCTGTATTAAGCCGGTTCATACTTTTTAGCTATGTCAGTGATACAAATCATCACTCTTCCAGAATTGCAGTGATTTTTTTTTTCTTTTTAAATAGCAAATGGACACTTGCTGGTTAAGCTTTTGCTGCTACAATGGCCCGAAGGTATTGTTCATTCTATTATGGGGGCATCCGGTAGGCGACCAGCATTACCCCCTATGAAGGGACTGAAGAGTTAACACCCAAAGTCCTAGTCAGGAATCGAACCCAGACCCAAGACGTGATAGAATGATTCTTTAGTCACTGCACCACCTGGGGAGAACTTTTAATGAATTCGACCAGCGCCCTACGTCCGACCGGGGATCGTGGAGTTCTTGCAATTGCTTAATCATAGGAGCAGCCCTTAATTAAGCCTAGTTTTGTGTACGTGGTGAATTGTTCCGGTATCTCAGCGTGTGATTTCGGTGTCTTCTTCATGATAAAAGTTCTACTGGGCAGACTCTGCAAGGCCAATTTCGTGAGGCTGTATCAGTTAGCGGTGAATCGTTTACAAATATAAAAAATGGTCGATTTTCGTTAGCTTTTTTTAGTTTACCCACTGTTGATCGAAGTAGTTCAATGTTTTTATCATAAAATGGTGCAAATAAAGTATCAAGAAGTTTTCTAACTGCGCGGCCGCACAGCCAGCGGCCGCGGGATTTTATTGTGGTGTATAGCACAACTTGTTAAGAGACGTCCTAAATTTTTTCAAGTTTCTGACATAATTAGTTCATTTGTATTTATGTGCCAAAATCAAATGACTTTTTCGAATTACAATTTAAAAAAAAATAAGACACTGACATTTAGATTTTGAGTATTTTTCGAGACCTTCAATTTTTCAATTTAGGTGGTTAAAATAAATATGAAGGACAAATGATTTTTTTCATGGTTTACTTGTACTTATTTATTAGTTAGAAACAACGCTTGCAGAAAAGAAAATGCACTTTGAAAAATATAATTCTAGAGTTCTGCGAAAGAATAAATCTATTAAAAAATTGACAGTTGTTTTAATATTACCCTTTACATTACTCTATGCTACATATTCCTTTAAAACAACTCTTAGTAAAAGAGACCCCCATGCAAAAACCCTTAACGGGTTAAAAATTTGTGACGTAGCATTTTACTTTATAGCTATATGAATTTTAAATATGGGTCTTAAAAATAATGATATCAAATTTTGAGTGACGCCCTGCTGGGATTTTTAAAGATTTGTTTTTAAATTCCATTACAGTTACTTTCGTTTCATTTTATAAAGAAGATTTACTCATTTAAGCAATGCTTTTAATTATGAAATACACTGCCAAATATATCCCACTTTCACTGAGTCGATATAATGTATTCAAATGAATTTATTTCAATAATTTAATTTTTTTTTCGCCACGCTATCGAAAAGGGCAAGTAAAATTTACGCAAATATTTAGTTTGTCATAGTAACCAAACTAAGTGAAATGTATATGAAAATTTTGCTTGCCCTTATAAATGACAGATTAATATAATAACCCAAATAATCTGTTATTATTTTTTTAAATGAAATAAAACAAAAACGACAGTAAAACAAATCCCATCTCGCAAAAGAGCGACGGCGAGGATATCTGGACACAAACGAGATGCGGAACGTACTAGCTATCTAGGAACAAACTGGTTTACGTTATAAGTTAAGTTGTACAAATCTTGTCACAGATCTACGCGACATCTCTGATAGCTGAGAGCCAAAAGCAAAAGGAAATAGAAATATTATTAAAAGAGTGACTAATTAAAACATAAGGGATAACATATTCAAAAGGAAGGATGAACGGAATTATTTTGTGTGTATGAAATCATGGATTGAGATTGAGCGCCGAGTCATTTCCCTTTAGATTTTTTAGGTCAATTCTTCACATCAATTTTGTCCAGAGCATATTTATAACAATTTGGAAAACTGTGATGAAAATTGATGATTAATTGAACCCCCCCCCTAAAAAAAATAAGATCCTACTTATCCTTAAAAAATATTTTCTTAGGCTCTCTCACTTTCGCGTCCGCCAACAGCACTGTATTCATACTCCCTTATTGCGGGAGTTAAATAGTTCCCTCTTTGAACTGGATTAAATTTTAAAAAAAACGAGTTTTCCTAGCTTAACCGGCGACATTACTCGTCGAATTTGGCAACGATTAACATCATATATTAATTGTAAAAAAATCGTTAGAGCGGATTCCTAGATCCGGAAGCTACAAGTTGGAAATAGGAAAAATTAGCTGTAAATATATAAGTGCCGTGATGTTTTTCGGTTGGTTGGTTGGTTGTTGTTGATTAATGGAATATACCAGCATTTAAAAACGCACTTCTGCTTGTTTCCATGATTTTCTTTACCATAAAACATTCCGACTGAATTGTTTTATCGTAACCATAATTCATTGCGCATATATTAATATTCCCCATCCCTGTCTGTATACATGCATTCAGCTTTTTGTTTCCTAGGATCATTCGCCATGCTTCAAACTCCCTCTTCACGAGATCTGTTTACTTCGGAAATGACAGGCCCCCGTCTGACACAAAACTTCCCCTGCCTGAGAATCGTCTGCCACCCCCGCACAACGAACACCTGAAGTCGCGTGTCAGCTATCCCTCTTGCCTCCCCCCTTAGATCCCTCGATTACTGCTGTAGGCGCGTGCAAAATATTGTTTGGTAAACAACTGGGGATGAATCACGGTTTTCTGTCGGACTCTTTCTCATCAGGGTCGAAATTTCGAATTTGCCATGCTGGATGGAGTACGGTGGGTTTGCTGAGGCCTGTCCCACGATCTTGTCTTGCTGATGGGTACAAATAAAATCCGTATGATAACAGATATGCAGATGAAAGTAAGATTTGAAATAACAGCCTTTTAAAATATTTCTCAAGTAAGTATCCATTATTATATGCCTTTCTATTTTTACTGTGTTCCACAATATTTGTTGAAAGCAGTGTACAATGTCATATACAATGAGTCTAGGGGAGAATCTAAGGGGCTCCAACCCCCCAAAAAGGTATTGTCTTTATTAACGATTTGTTTTATTGTATATTTTGTTTGGATTAAATAAGCTTTGTTAATAAATTAGCCCTCCCAAATAATTACATTCTTTCAGCGGTGACATTTTGCTTTATTGTACATTTTATTCTAGTCAAATGACCTTTTTTTTTATATTAAACCCTCCCAAAACATTCCTATATCCTCCAATAATTGGGAATGGGATGGATGAGACTTCATAAGGAAATGAATTCTTGAAATTAAAATAGAATCCCTCATAAAAACGAATTCAGTAAAATTACTGTTGTTAAGGGGAAAAGATCAAAAAAGAAAAAAATCCTTCGGGTTTTTTTTTTTTTTTTTTTTTTTTTTTTTTTTGTGTGTGTGTGTGTGTGTGTATAAGTCTGTCACTCTAGTTTCGGGAAATCTGGAACCCTACCCCCCCCCCCACTACCACCATCACCACCCTTTGGCTACCCCACTGACTAAAGCTATAAATAAGGCAAAGGATCTCTGTTGATATTTTTCTTCAGTAATTTCTTGATAATTAAATCATACCAGACATATATAATTGTATAACATAAAGATATTGGTAATTAAAACAAAAAAATGTATATATATAGATTATACGTATATTTTAAGGAAAATTGCACATTTTCTGAGAACGGCCCTTTAATGACTTAAGTGAAACTAGTTTTAAACAATCTATTCCGTAAGCTGCTACTGCATTAAGTTTTCTCATTCTCATCGCTGTATCAGCAGAAAAACTAGTTTTACAGTAAATTCTATATTTCTCTGAATATACTTTTTGAATCAGCCGTTTCAAATACATCAGAACTTCTTTCAGGAATGAATAAAACTGTGCAACGTACAAGTAGGTGAGGTTTTTTTTTTTTGTTTTTTTTTTGTTTATTATAATGTCAAGAATTCAAATTATGGGCTATATTAATAAAATTTTACTATGCATTTTTTTCTATTGTCCAGACCTATTTTAATGACATAAGGGAAATCAATTTCACACAAATAAACTGCTAATGCACTAAGTTTTCTCATTCTCATAACTGTGTCAGCGCTAAAACAGGTTTTACAGTGAAATCTTTTTCTCTGCACATATTTGAATAGGCCAGCTCAATAAATTCGAAAATCAGAACATTTGAGAAACCAGTAAAACTCTGCAACGTACAAATAGGTGGTTTTGGGGTGTTTATTATGATGATTAGCTTTTAAAGCATGTGATTTTTTTAGTTCATCAATTCTAATGTAAAAAATATGTTAAAGACCATCTCTGACTGTATTTGGTAAAAATCATGACACGTGGTTTTTGAAATGTCCAATTTTTTTCTACTAAATGAAACCAGGATTAACAATGTTAAAAGATTTATTAATCTAAAGGGTTATGAAATTTTCTCATTAATTTGACTGTATAATACAGTTTAAGTACGAAATCTCATGTTGCTCGTCTTTATTTCCAGTTCTTTTCATATGAATGAGAAATTAATACTTCTCTTTGGTCTATACTAGCATAAAAGGGATAAAGAAACATAATGGAAAACTAATTTTACAGTGCATGAAATATTCTGTAATCATACAAAAATCGTATACTTTTCTTTCATGTACCTTCACCTGACTCTCATTCAGTATACTAAATACGTTGAGATTTTATGATCACTAAAAAAATTCGACGAATTGCAAAGGACGAATGAATTTCTATGTTTGTATAGATTTAAAAAAAGATAAATTTCTACTCTCAATCTCAAAATAATTATTCATTAAAGAAATTACAAAAAGTATTTGTAATTTCTTTAATGTACTAAAGTACTATTTTACAATTTATTTTCACTTTTCATCACCGAATTCATGAATAATTTATATGCGAACAGTTCAAAATCCACTTAAAAATAGTATATGACTTTAAAAAAAAACTTTTCGATTAAATGATTAAATTGAATTATAAGGTATTAATTACTTAATTTATCCTTATCTCAAATATGCTTGAAAAGTATAAGAATTATTTTTTGAATCACCTCTAATGTCAACAAAAAAAGATATCTATTAAGCATGCCAAATATTCTAAAATTTTAATGATTCTAAACACTTCTTCAATCTAGAGAACATAAATTTATTTTTTCTTGTACTATGAAGTCCTGGAAGTACATTATTCAAAAATCCTTTTTTATAATGTAAACCTTTGATTAAACTAAAACCTCTTTGATCTAGTCTGATATTGTTATGTTTTAACTGAATTGATATCGCTTGAAATTTAATCATAAGATATTTAATTTGTTTTTACCTCAATATTTGATAAACATCTAAATAATTATTTAAAAATCGTCCCTGATGTCAACAGAAAATAAATCTATTAAACTTATCAAATATTCAAAATTTTTAAGATTTCTATAAACTTCTTCAATCTGGAGAACATGAAGTTATCAAAAAAAAAGTAAATAGATAATTTATTTACTTAATTACTCGTTTATTCATTTACACATGTTTGTTTTTCTATTACTTATTCATTTTTTCTGATATGTTTAATTTTTACTATTCAAAATCTAGCATTTTTTTAAAAACTCATTATAATTTTATTTTTAAAACTTCATTATAAAAATAATTACTTGAAGAATTAATGTTTCAGCTACAAATCTATTTTTACATGGAATGAGTTAAATACTTTGTCTATTATAATAACATTTTCTTGTTCAGAATACAGTTTCAAAGGTAGAATAGTTTTTTACAGGGTATGTCATATTCAATACTCATTTAGTGTGTTATAAGATACTTCAGTTTTCATTTAACTGTTACAGGGGTAAAACTAATATTACTATAACAAAAATTCAAGGGTGAAATATAAGTAACCACTTAGTGCTTTATATAAAACTAGCCGCCAAGGCGGCCAGCTTCGCCGCCCCATACCTTTCTGTTCTTTATACTCAGTCCAGTATTGGCCAAATTATCGGAATCATTTCAACGAAAATCGTGTTTCTTTGTTTTAAAAGTATTTGTCATTCAATTTATTTAGGGTAGGGTTGCTAAAAATTTTGGGTATCATCATAAAAGCCGATGTTGGAAATGGCGAAGTTTAGCGGCGATGCCAAGTACCGCTAATGGGTACTTTTTGAGTTTCAACACCAGTGTCAATGTGACAAGGTTAGCAACTCGGTGTTTCTATAGTATGGTTGCATTATTTAATACGTATCCTTTGCTTACAATAATATAAAAGAAACAGGAAATGACTAAAATGTGCTTTAGCCAACTACAGCTTTAGCCTTATACAGAAGGAATAGAGGATTTAAGAGAGAATTACAGAGTTTCCCACACGAGTGTACATGAAATTAAGTATCTCCCATCACGAGAAGAGTTTGGAAAGCAAAAGAAAAGAAGAAAAAAGAGCATCTCCCTTAAGATATTCCGGAAGACTCCATCTCCTCTCTCGCACACTGTATCGTCTGCATAACAGGTTTCCGACACCCGCTGTTCCGCGAAAGATTTATCCCCCAGCTCGTCGACAAGTCATTCGCCATCTTGGCGATCGATATTTTTGCTCTCTCTCTAAGCTCCCCCCACCTCCCCAGTCCCTCTTTTTTCATTTTCTCTGTTACGTTTCAGGAGATCCCCGCCACCCTCCTCCTCCCAAATCAACTCTTTCTCTCTCTCCTTCAGAGATGCGGGTTCTGGCAACGGGAGCAGCCGGTGACGTCACGACCGACACCCGATCGATGCCCGGAAAATGATATGCGAGAAAGAAATGAATTTCGAAGGGATGGGATGCCTCCAACCCGCGAATTCTAGGAGTGTATTGCTGAAACTTGAAAAATGGTATGACCCGTTAAAGCGTGGGTGAATTTAGAATGCATATAATTTTTTCTCCCCCTTAGTGAAGTGTTAATAATTAACGGATTTGCCTGTAAAAGCGATCATTTTGTTGATTATAAGAAAAACTAACTAAGAATTTATGTAAGCATTGCAAGTTTGGATAGGTTCATTTAAAATTCTGAATTTTCGAATGATGAGGTAGCGTCATTTGACATGCGCAACGAAATGCGGGTTAAATTATGTTGATACCAGTCTGTAAAGGGGATTTATAATCAATAAATGTCGAATTTTTTATAAATAAATTATGTTTTAGATTTTTTTTTATTGAATAGCCTAACCGATTTACAAGGTATATTTTAAATAATTATGTCTTTTTCAGTAAGTATGGCAATGATCATAATTTGAGTGCAACTGTGCTACGTTAAAACGTTTTCAAAAATATTATAATATGAATAAATATTGCGTCATGAAACATAATTATAGAGCGTTATTAAGCTTTCGGTCATTTATTGAAAGCTGGATAAAATGCTTAAATACCCGATTTCATTTCATATTTCTATTTTCTTATGTATTTAAATTACTAAATCTCTTCTTACAATCAATTAAATACGGTGTCATACTTAAAATAATTTTAATAAATTGATTAAATGATGAATAATTTACACATAACTGTCACTTAAAAGATGGCAACTTAAAGTAAATTGCCAATGATTATGGAAACTCTACTTTTACAATATCTTTTTTTTATTTCAATAACTATTATAAAACTAAATTGCAACCGCGTTGCAATTTAGTATTCAATTAATAGCACATTTCGCGCGAAATACGTAGTAACATTATGTATTTAATTTAAATTTTCAAAATATTTTTTAAAAATTGAATTTGTTTAAAATATTTAACTGTTTTCAACTGATATATATTCTTCTTCTTTTTTTTTCATTTATTAAAGTTTATTACAAGTAGCGAACAAATTGTATTAAAATAACGTAACAATATAGTTAATATCAATCTTTTACTTAATGAATAATGTGAAACAATAGTCTATTTCTTCATTTACCTTTATTTATGAAAATAAATAAATTTTTTTTTAAAAAGTACTAATTTTATGCGCAGTTCTATGAACTATGCAAAATAATGAACATTTAAAGTAAGGGAACCGTTTTTTAGAAAAGAGGGGAGTTTTTCACCTTTTCATTTGAATGCTAAAAATATTAGTTTATCTCACCGTCAAATAAGAAGAAATAAAATTATCTGCGTTTTAGTGAAGTTTCTTCTTTTAAATTTCTTTTTAAACATTTTTTTTTTCATTTATAGTGCTTCAAACTTCTTTCCACTTCTTTAAGCAATAGTTAACTGTAATTCTCGTATTTTGTTCTAAAAGCTTTCTATTTTGTTGATGATTACGTAAATAAGTAAAACTATCAAGTTAGTCCCATTGACTTGTATACCGCACGTTCTAAAATTTAGTTCTTAAAATTTCATGAACCTTAGCGTATCTGCGTTAATTTACGTTGACCGACATTTTTAAAGTTAAAAAAAAGTGTAAATTAATGAGATTTTCTTGCTTTTGTTATCCTAAAATTTCGATATCACGAATTTTTACGCCCTGTCCATTCAATTTCAGCATACAACAATTTTACTATAGTTCCAGTACAAGCAAATAAAACTAATGCTTAGTTTCAGTTATTATCATAATAGAAAAGTCGACTATCAATTTTAGGAAGATTTCAGAATCAAATTTTGGGCAATATTGATGCAAGAGGCCTTATATGGTATTAAAAACCTTAACCACCAGTGCCCCTTCTTCACGCTCAGAGATGATTGTAGAGAAAATTTCGCCAAATGGCACAAGATTTTAAAATTTAAAATTCCTAATTATTCTCTAAAAATAATTTTTGAAACAATTAAATCTTAATTTTTAATTAAATTTTCTAAATTAAACCATTTTGTATCAATAAAGTCATTAAAAAAATTCTGTGTTTTAAACTCTCATAAGCTTACCGTTTATAAAATATACATATATATACGTGTATGTAAACAAATTATTTTACAAAGTTATATATACATATATACATATAAATAATACTTCATAAAATAATTTGTTTTAAACGACAAATGGCTACAATTGATAGCAGTCCATGTCCATCCTATGAGGGCTTAAAACAAACCATATTAGATCTCATACTATTTTGAAAAGTAAGTGTGCGCATGTACCTCATGAACAGCTTTTATTATCAAATTAAAAATAACCCTTACAAATTCTCTGGCAAAATTAAAATTATTCTTGTCCAAAGCAAAACGCCAGACGGGTTTTATTTCTATGAGTGTTTCAATACTATTTTGTAGTAAAAATCGAATGAAAATTTCCCGAAAATCCCAGAGAGTGTGCTTGACAGATGGTCATGGGTCTTTTCACTCGCTGTCCCCTTTAGACCCAAAAGGGATTCGTATATCTTCCCCCCTTTTTTGACCTCTGATCTCCCGATTTGTTGACCCGCTGGGAAAGAAACTGCAGCTGCCGTTGAAAGGTAGACGCACATCGGTTATATGTGGCCCGCATAAGGTAAGTACTAAAGCCCCCCACGTAAAGTTGGGCTCAGTAGTTCGAACTCGCTGAATGTCGCCAGTGATATACATTAAGGTGACAAAAATCTCCTATTTTAGCGTTTTTCCTGATGAGACCCATTACACCACACTCTCAAAAAAAACTCTTTTTTATACACTGATTTATGCCTCATTTTTTCAACGAATAATTTCCGTACTTTATGGAAACTTAATGTTTCCGTGAATTCTTCTTTCCGGAATCTGAAGAGGAGAGAAAAAATTTTGTTCAATCTGGTGAAGTTTCTTCCATTGACAGGGGGGAAAAAAAGAAATGGATATTCGTTAAGTAACAGAAATATTCCGGCAGCACTGTTGACAGTAAAAATTTCATGAATTGAGGAAATAATTTTTGAGAGTGTAGGTCTCGAAATAAGATCTTGTATCTGGCAGGAAAAATTGCTGTAAACTTTTATAAGCTGGCAGTATAGACTGTTCAACTCAAGGCAAAATTTTAAATTTTCGTAGTAACGGTAATCATAGTATTGATTCCTAAATAGATTTGAAGGAGAAATGACTATAACATAATCCTAAAAAATATGGTTTTAAAGTTAAAAACAACAATTTTTTGTGAAGTATAATTAGTTTTTCAACGATTTAAACCACTATTGCATATTACTCCACTATTTCATATTAACCTCCATTTGCAACATTTTTTTAAATATGTTTTTTCCATAACAACAAAATAAATGGTGTTTTTCTTTACAAGTGGCATTTCATTACAGTTAGTTATATTATGATGATTTCGAGGATTTTATTCAAAAACTTGTAAAGTTATATTTAAAAATGTAAATGGCACTTGTTGCACTTGAAAAATGGTTACTTCTTGTTTTATCTGGTTATAGTGTTTTTTTGTCTGGTTCTCATCTTGTTTAAGTGTGTTTCTTTGACAAGGACAGGGGTTATTTGGGTTTTATTTTACAATTTAACTATAAACACATGAAATTATATTAGAGCTGCAGTTGCTGCGCTCATAATTTTTTGTGATGCTTTTATTTTTTAATTAATTATTTCTACAAATATATATCTTATAAATAAAAATGAAATTCTGTTTGTTTGTTTGTGGATTTGATTCGTATACAAATCCACAAAAATGGACCTATCGGCCTGAAATTTAGCACAGATATGTAAAATAATATAGAATAAATCACAGTCCACTTTAAAACTTTGAAAGTCCACCCGTTCCCGGAATTTAAGAGATTTTTTATGCTCTTCACGCAAAAATCTTTCCGTAATTGTAACCCCTGTAGTGAAAAAAGTGTGAAATAAGGATCGTGGTTGCCATGTGTGGCGATTTTGCCGAATAAAATGTCGTTCGTATACAAATACAAAAAAATGAACCTATCGGCCTGAAATTTAGCACAGATATGTAAAATAATGTAGAATAAATCGTAGTCCACTTTACAATTTTGAAAGTCCACCCGTTCCCGGAATTTAAGAGATTTTTTATGCTCTTCACGCAAAAAGCTTTCCGTAATTGTAACCCCTGTGGTGAAAAAAGTGTGAAATAAGGATCGTGGTTGCCATGTGTGGCGATTTTGCCGAATAAAATGTTTTAAATTCTCAAAGTAAAAATAAAAGAATAATAATGATTTTTTTTTTGTTAGTTTATATTCGTAAGGTTATTTTTTTTTAATTATAATATCGTGTGCATAGGAAATCAGAGCAGGAATGTAATGCTTTACACGCAAAACAATAAGAATTGAAGATTTCTGAGGCTAATGTGTAAATTTTTTTAGTTTGGCGAAAAAATAAAATGGCTGAAATATGGATTTTGAGTAAGTGAGTTCTAGCGGTTTGCACAGTTTTCGGCTTGGCGCAATTTATTGAGAGCTAAAGGAAATAGATTTTTGAAAACAAGTGCAAAGGTTTTATTAGAATACAGCGTTAAATTTTAATGATCCGTGAAGAAATAATGCAGTTATTAAGGGATTTCAAGCGATCTAACTTCAGAATTCTCGCCAATTGAGTACATTGATTTAAGTTGGGGAAATTCCGCCAAATTTCAGAAAAATTGAAATCTTCTCATTTAGTACATCGGAGTAACGATGAATAAAACACATTATAGTTGATAATTTAAAAAAAAATCGGCTGTATTAAGGAATTCCAATTTTCAAATAAATGCGTGCTACTCTTTGGCGGTCGAACCATTTCCCATATTGATTGCTGCTAAGTCAATGCTTCGAATGATTCCCTGAAAAAACTCTTGCAAAATGGCGTATGTTGGCACTTTGCGAGGCTTAGATTTGAAACTGGATTTTATTTGAGACTGGTATATATATAATAACACTGGTTATAGATAAAAATGAATGTTGGTATGTTGAAAAACTCCAGCACCGTTGAGCCCCGTTGCACGATGAAATTTGGTTCACCTAAGTCTTTTATGATGGAGAAGGTTTTTATGCTATCCGTTTTCCTTAACTTGCCACTTGGTGCCGCAGCACAACGTCGAATTCTATTCCGTTTAGCCGTTTGCTATGCGAATATCGTCCAACCGATTTCGATAAAATTTGGTGCACGCGAATATTAGAACACGGAGAATATTTTTCACTATCCATTTTGCTGTAACTTGCCGCTAAATGGCGCTGCAAAGCATCAACTTCTATACCGTTCGATCGATCGGCATAAAAAATTTTATACTTACACATTTGAGCACGAAGAATATATTCTAACTGCGTTCCTTTTGATGTTACTCACCACTAGATGACACTGCAATGCATTATTATTTTAACTCGCCACTAGATGACGCTGCAGCAGGCCAAATTCTTGACCATTCAAACGGTCGCTTTGAAAATCAGTATACATAGCTATTTGAACAATGAGAATATTTTGGCGTTATCCATTTTGCTATAACTCGCCACTTGACGGCGCTGTAGCAAATCATTACTTTATTGAACCACTAGATGGCCCTGCAGTGTATCACTTCTTGACTGTGCAAATAATCGCAATGAAAATAGGTATACATAGATATTTGAACACGGGGAAGAGTTTGGCGCTATCCATTTTCCTATAACTTGCCACTAGATGTCGCGTCAACACATGAACTTCAGGACTGTCCAGCCGATAGTCATGAAAATTCGTATACATCGATATCTGAATGCGAAAAATATTTTCGCCGTATCCGTTTTGCTAAAACTCGCCACTAGATTGCGCTACGCCGCATGACCTTCTGCACCGTACAAACGATTGCCTTGCAATTCGGTATGCATGATTATTGGACACAATATAACGCGATATCCACTTTGCTATATCTGTTTATTACAATGAATAGTAATCACCACAAATCGTAATATCAAAAAGTCCATTCATTCCCGTGCGAAGAACGGGTACTTCAGCTAGTATATATATATATATATATATATATATATATATATATATATATATATATATATATATATATATATATATATGGACACATAATTACAGGTGACCTTAATATAATAAAGGATTTAAAATTACGACAATTAGGACAAATTATGAACAAAGGCACTAAGTATAGACTTCCCTCTAAATATAATATAAAAGATATTATTGATCAATTTACTTATGACATAGACTATTATATATATAACACTTCTTTAAATAATACTTTACCTTCACATCTCCTAATAAACTCTATCTTTCTGATCAGATTAAACTCTTGCAACAAAACTTTGTTATTACATATGTCGATAAATCCTTTAATAATTATGCTATTATTTGTAAAAAGTTATACTATAGTCTATTATCCGATTCTATTAACAACAATTCTAACTTTAAACCTACAAATACCTCTGATTCTATATTTAATAAAAAGATACTAGGCTACCATAAACTGCAACCTTAAACATGATAATCTTAATTATCCTTACCTAGTACTAATTCCTAAATTTCATAAAAATCCTATTAAGTTTAGAACTGTAACTATTGGATGTAATACTTACAATAATATAGCTAGCAAATCAGTACTTAAAGTACTAACTTATATGCATAATTTATATATTAAGGCTAATAGTAATTTCATATCAATTAGCAACAGTTATGAGCTAAAAAATAAAATAAAAGATTTACACTCTATATCTTCTATATCTACTTATGACTTTAAAGATTTATTTAATAACATACATTTAGATGATCTCTATAATACATTACTTGATCTTTTTAATAATAGCATAAATAGATTAAATTTACCAACACAATATTCATGTACTTATTTCAAAAATCTACTTAAGTTTATAATATACAATAACTATATACTACACAATAATAAACTTTATAAACAGGTCTTAGGTATTCCACAAGGTGGATCCCAGTGGCGGCTCGTGGGATACAGCAAGTACAGCCGGGCTGCACTTGAAATTATCAGCACATGCTTTAAAATAATTTATTCTACTAATTTTCCTAAATTCAGATTAGAATTGTGGAATTCCTACGGTAAATTAAAAAAATTCCTGAAAAAAACCAAACAAAAAAAAACGTATTGTGGCCGGATCGCTCATTCAGAAAAAAAGCACTTTAATCTTCCCGCAATTCAATTGGGAAAATCTTTGGTTCAGCCCAGAGCGCTGAAAAGAAAATTGGCAGCACCGTTGCCATGACAACGACTACGAAAGCAGCCTCTCCGGCATAGGGAGTATGTAGCTGGATACAGCCGATGAAATATTTTCTAACGGCGGCTGAACTTGAGAACTCGACTCACTGATTGGCTCGGACGACAAGTGAGGGAGGGGGTAAGGAGAATATATGTTTGGAAAACTCTGGACTTTATATTGCTGAATTTATCAAGAAGGTAAGCCTGAATAGACGCTTATGAATGGACAATGACCCATCAAAATAGTATTGTTTTTAAGTAAGCAAGAACTGGCATTTAGAGGACATGGCGAGCGAGAAAATTCTTTAAACATGGGAAATTTTAAAGAGCTTTTAAAATTATTGATATCTGGATTAAAACTACGCCTTTTTATGGGGACATCACTGACTGATTCGAAAGGAGGATTCATTTGACTTATAAAAAATAAGTAAGTTTTCTTTTTTTTTTCTTTTCTTCTTTTTTCGAGGGTAAAAGATTAAGTGAAGCTCAGCAACAATCATTTAATTTGTTACCCTAAAAGTAGCCGTGATAGCTTAAATTTTCGTTCAGGATAGTTTTTTTTTTTTTTTTTTTTTTTTTAGAACACTTATGAAAAATAAAGCTGATATGTTATTGAGCTCATCCGTTTGACAGGTGGTGAGAAATTATTGCATAACTGGTCAATAACTGGTTCTTTTTTCTTTTCAAGTTATCGTTACAAAAGAAAATTCTAAGTAAACTACGAATCAGACACGGATTAATGCAATTTTGAGGATAAGAGCGGCTGGTTGAAATTTATGTCCATTTTATGGAAGTAAAATAGGATCTTTTACATTTTTTATATAATTTCTTTTTTTTTTTTTCCTCGGTGAGGGCTTAATCCGCCAGCTTTCAAATTCAGTAACAAAGATTTTCCAATCCTGTCCGGAGGAAAGGGGGGGGGGGCTCATATGCTTCCGGCTGCACTAACAGTTTTGACCACGGGCCGCCACTGGTGGATCCACTTCAAGTTATTTAGCTGATCTTTATCTTTTTAATTATGAGCAACATTATGATAATTCCTCTCTTATAATATATAGGTACATAGATGATATTATAGTTATAACTACAGATAAATATACCAACACAGATATATTGCCTATTATTCATCCTGATAATTTAGAATTAATTAAAAATCCTCTACCTAATAACAGTATAAATTTTATTGATCTAAAATTACTAATTAATAGCGACAAGCAACTCACTTTTAATATATATAATAAAAGAGATGAGTTTACTTTTAATGTAATCAGTTTCACAAATTTTACATCATGCATGCATATATCTGTATTTAGGAACATCATTGCTAATCATTTATATAGAGTACTGTCTCTTTGTACTAGTAATTATAAGTCAGCGAATATATCTTCTCTGTATTATACTGCTTTAAAATGCAATTAATCTAAAAAGTTTCTACATTCGATTCTATTTCCTAGTTGTAATTAGACCTACTCTAAACGTATGTCCTTATTGGGAATTATTGGTTGGAGAGGTTGGGGTTTGGTGACTGGCTTGCTTATATAAATTTCAAAAAAAGGGGGGGCAGTAAAATCTGGCTTCTAATTAGTACTTGTTTATTGTTCTCTCTCTCTCTCACACAAAACAAAACAAAACAAAATAATATATGAGTTTAAACATGTCTATTAAAAAAAAAGAACTAATGACCACTGGTACTATTCTTTATGCTATTCTTTATATTAATTTTTATTTTCTACATATTCATTGGCATATTATGTACTTGGTGAGCTCTAGGAGTAGTTAGATATATTCCTCTTAAAATATTATAAACCCAAACTTTCTCTTGCTATTATTTTTTTAAACATTTCTAATACCTCTAATATCTGTGGGATCAGGTTAGTCACTGACTCCAATAAACTCACTGGTTTTATTTAAAACAAGACATTTCATGATCTTAAAATGCATAGCAAAGTTGCACGCGCAAAATTTATTAACTACGTGAAAATATAAAGATTGGGTTGTTCTATAGATTTTGAGTGTGTGTATAGCATAAGTGCTGTTTAGCCAAAAGGGCTTGTTTGATGATTAAAAAGTTTTTTTTATTAGTTTTGTTTATTTATTTGACTGTAATCAGCCTTCAGCTTCCTACAAATGGGGGCTCTTTACCGGGATTGATTTACGGACTAACGTTGAGTAATGTTACTGCAGCATTTCACCCATTGAGTAATCCAAGGAACTGTGAGTAGAAATTTTATTACATCTTAAAAGAAGAAGTTTATTAAGGAAATATGTCTTGCTTAACGAAAGCCAAGAAATGTGATTTGTTATCATTATGCGAAGAGTTAGGTATCAATGTTTTGCCAAATACAAAAGTACCTGCGCTTTTAAAGTTAATTAAAGACTCTGAGGATTTTGATGAAGATTTTGTCAAATCTCGCCTTGAGGTCATAAGAGAAGAAAGAGAAATGGCAATCGCAAGAGAGAGGGAAGAAAGAGAAATAGCAATCGCAAGGGAGAGGGAAGAAAGAGAATTTGAGTTACGACGGTTAGAAATTAATTGTAGACGAGAAACCACAATAGAAAATCCGCTTGAGTCTAATAATGAGAATAGAAAACAAACTCCGCAAAATATTATGACGCGATTCGACGGATCGGGAGATATTAGTATTTATCTAGCACTATTCGAAAAACAAATCGGCCGATTAGATATACCTAAAAATAATTGGGTAATGCATTTATTAAGTTTGTTACCATTAGAATTCGTAAATATAATATCGAGAGAATCGGATCCCTTAGCAGATGATTACGATCACGTGAAAAATCTTATTTTAAAGCGTTTTAAGTTAACGGCAGAAGAATTTCGGCAGAAGTTTATCGCTCACAAGAAACCACAGTCCGTCAATTGGCGAGATTTTGCATTCGAGCTTCGTAACTATTTCGATTAGTGGATTCACGGTATGGAGGTTGGCGATTTTGAAAATCTGAAGGAATTAATTATAACGGATCGCATAAAACAGAGTTTGCCATATGACATTCAAGACCATTTCATTGATGACCTCGCAAGTATTAAAAAAGTTGATGTGTTAGTAAACAAGCTAGATGATTATGAAGCCGCAAGGCGTAGTTTCAGGAAGGGTAATCGAAGTTCAAATAATTTTGAAATGACTAATAAAAGATCCTATATGAAGGAATCGGATAATGAAAAGTATTTTAATCGTGTCCAAAATAATAATAAATCCAGGTATTCAAATAGCGCGAATAATTCAAATGTTGACTGTGCGATAAAAAATAGGGACAGATCAAAAATTAAGTGCTTCGCCTGTAATCTCTACGGCCATGTCGCTTCTCAATGTTTAAATAGAAAGAATGATTGCCAAATTTCCCGCCATGATTCTCGTCAAAATAAAAATTTCAACCAAGTATCCACTTCACATACCAAAAAGGAAGCTAACTTCTATAACTCTATCTCAAATTCTAATAGGATGGAAAAAGATATTCAAATTAACGGCAAGAACGCAAGATGTTTGATCGATACTGAAAGCGAATTGAACCTTGTGAATTACGAAACTTATATAAAAATTGGCTCTCCAAAAATATTTTCTGATGACGTAAAAATATAAGGTATCGCCAAACAAGTAGTACAACCATTAGGTTATTTTCCAACGGAATTGTGTATCGATAATATTACAATTTCTGCTAATGCTTACGTTATGAAAGATCTCGCGCATGAAATTGTTTTAGGAGTCAACGTAATCAACAAATTAAATTTATCTATCTATGAAAATGGATTAAAGGTATTAGGCAAGCGCGAAAATGTTTGGATCGGCTACATTAAAATAGTAAAAGAATTCGTAACTGGATATAAGGAATCGCCTAGAATTCAGAGTATTGAAAATAAAAACACTTTTCAAATAAATGAACTGTTGACACATCAATATTCGCCTAATGAAACGGATTCAAGCGAAAATACTTGCATAAAAACATCTTAATAAATAACGAGAGTAGTGTAAACAAGGTCTTAAATGAGAATCAAGTTTTCCTTGAGAGCAAGGGGAAAGAATTTGAAAATGAAGGGTTACCAGAAAATAATTTTTTGATTAATCTATCCGAAGCTGTAAGCTGTGAAGAAATAGATTTGAGTCATTTGATTAAGTTAGATTGTAAAGAAGAAATCACTAAGTTGATTGCAGATTACAAACCAAGAAAAACGAAGACTGCTGAACTGAAGATGAGCATAATTTTAACTGACGATATACCTGTGAGCGAGCGTCCACGAAGATTTCCTTTGAAAGAACAGAAAATAATAAAAGATCAAATTCATGAATGGTTAATGGATGGGATAATTAGACCTAGTTATTCTGATTATGCTGCACCAGTGGTGTTATGTAAAAAAAGATAACTCGTATAGGTTGTGTGTAGATTATCGAAAATTAAATCGGAAGATCGTTAAAGACCGTTTCCCTTTACCATTAATTGAAGACGTATTAGATCACTTGGAGAAGGCGAAAGTTTTTACAACTTTAGATCTGAAAAACGGATTTTTTCACGTCGAAATAGATGAGAAGAGCAGAAAATATACTGCATTTGTTACACATAATGGGGAATATGAATTTTTAAAATGTCCTTTCGGGTTAAGCACATCACCAAGTCAATTTCAACGATTCATAAATAGAGTTTTCAGAGAGTTGCTGCGTGATAATACTATTGTTATTTACATGGATGATATAATCATTCCATCCCAAGATGAAGAGGCAGGAATTGAAAAGTTAAAGAGAGTGCTGACTGTTGCCTCTGAATACGGGTTGGACATCAATTTTAAAAAGTGTCAGTTTTTGAAAAGAAAAGTTGAATTTCTCGGTTATGTCGTTGAAGACGGAACGATACAACCTTCACCCAATAAGTCATTAGCCGTTCAAAGGTTTCCTCAACCTAAATCCATTAAGCAAGTTCAGTCATTTCTAGGGTTAAGCGGATATTTTCGCAAGTTTATACCCAAATATGCCCAGATAGCCAGACCATTGAGTAATCTACTACGAAAAGGCTCCACATTTAAGTTTGGTCCTGAACAAGAAGAAGCATTTAACAAATTGAAAGAAATGTTGTCCCAAAAGCCAGTACTACATTTGTTCAAACAAAGATCTCCATTAGAATTGCACACTGACGCAAGCAGCCATGGTTTTGGTGCTGTATTACTACAGAAAGGAGATGATGAAAAATTTCATCCTATACAATATATGAGTAAGAAAACAACTTCTCAACAAGAAAAGTATTGCAGTTATGAATTAGAGGTACTCGCAATAATCGAAGCCCTAAAAAAATTCAGAAACTATCTATTAGGTTCAAAATTCAAGATCATTACTGATTGTCAGGCATTTCAGAAAACGTTGAACAAAAAGGAGTTAGCGGCAAGAGTTGCCAGATGGGTTTTATTCCTAGAAGACTTTGATTATGAAATCGAACATCGAACAGCAGATCGAATGAAACATGTGGATGCACTGAGTCGAAACACTGTTTTAATCATCACTAGATCTTTAGATAGGGTAACAGCCCGAATTATCACTTCACAAGAGAAGGATGAACATATAAAAACAATAAAAACCTTATTTGACAAGGGAGAAGAAAACGGTTACTTCCTTAAGAATAATGCGTTATACAAGTGGGAAAATGGAAGAGAGTTGCTAGTAGTACCTGAAGAAATGCAAAATGAAATCATTAAAAAGATGCATAACAGAGGCCACTTTGCTGTCTCCAAAACAGAAGAATTAGTAAAGCAAGAGTTCTACATTCCAAAATTGATAAAACAAGTCGAGACGGTAATAGCAAACTGTATTGACTGCATTTTACACAATAGAAAACGCGGTAAAGCCGAAGGATTTTTGAATCCAATTCCAAAAGAAAACTTGCCCTTAAGCACCTACCATATTGATCACATTGGCCCATTGCCATCTACAGACAAAAGATATCAGTATATTTTCACAGTAACAGATGCTTTCACGAAGTTTACGTGGTTTTATCCTGTTAAGTCTACATCAGCCAAAGAAGTCATAGACAAACTGAAACTACAACAAGTAGTGTTCGGCAATCCTTCAAGAATAATATCAGACAGGGGGTCTGCATTCACATCCAAAGAATTTGAAGAATATTGTGCAGAGCAAAGTATCGAACACATAAAGATAACGACCGGATTGCCTAGAGGGAACGGACAGGTCGAAAAAACGCATGCCATCTTGATCTTGATTCCAGTCCTGTCAAAACTCTCTAAAGAAGACAGTTCAAAGTGGTACAAGTACGTAGTGGACGTACAGACATTCATCAATAGTTCTACCACAAGAAGTACGAAATTCACTCCTTTTGAATTATTGATAGGAATTAAAATGAAAGATAAGAATGACTTGAGAATTAAGGAGATATTAGAAGATGAATATATGAACTACATGATGAAAGAACGAGAAGATATGAGAGAAGAAGCGAGGAAAAACATCATGAAAATTCAAGAAGAAAATAAGAAACAATTTAATAAGTGTAGAAAGGAATCAAAGAAGTATAAAGTTGGTGATATAGTAGCAATCAAAAGAACCCAATTCGGTTCAGGCTTAAAGCTGAAAGAAAATTATCACGGACCTTATAGAGTATCGGTTGTAAAGCCAAACGATCGCTACGAAGTAGAAAAGGTAGGAAATCACGAAGGTCCAAATAAAACATCCAGTGCCGCCGAGTATATGAAGCCTTGGGGAAAATGACTTCAGTCGAGGACGACAGAACTGTCAGGACAGCCGATATGTGGGATCAGATTAGTCACTGACTCCAATAAACTCACTGGTTTTATTTAAAACAAGACATTTCATGATCTTAAAATGCATAGCAAAGTTGCACGCGCAAAATTTATTAACTACGTGAAAATATAAAGATTGGGTTGTTCTATAGATTTTGAGTGTGTGTATAGCGTAAGTGCTGTTTAGCCAAAAGGGCTTGTTTGATGATTAAAAAGTTTTTTTTTATTAGTTTTGTTTATTTATTTGACTGTAATCAGCCTTCAGCTTCCTACATAGATTTTACTCTCAACTTTATTTATGTTTAATTTTTACTACTTACTCATCTTTTATTTATTTACTTTTAACCTCTGTTCAACATTTAACTTAATATTCTGGCAACATGCATTTTTCACTCTACAATTGGCAACAGCCCCCTGGATGAGCCATGTTTTTAGGCTTAATGCAAACTGGCCATGTTTTCTCCATTTAATTTTTTTTACTTTCACGCTTGCTTTTTAACAGGATCCCCCTGTAGTTACATATTTAGCTTTCTTTGTGCTAAGTAACTGCATTGAAATCCTGTTATTTTGTTTTTTATCTTGGTAGTAAGTATTCGGTTCGTGGGCAAGCATCGGCCGACGAGTTTAGCCGATGCTTGCTACCCATTGTTTTACTCCATCCAATTCCGTTTTCTTTTTCTGATTTACCATTGTCTGGATTTATATCTGCTGGGTGAACACTAATATATATGAACACTGTACATATATGAATATATATGAACACTGTACATTATTAGCATGCGGCATACAAAAAAAGTGGAGACTGGAAATGTTTGAAAAACAATATAATAGTTAGTGAAAAACAATATAATAGTCTGCAACAATATAATAGTTAGTAAAAAATATTTATAATATATTCCAGAATTGAAAACTAAATACTAAATACTAAATAAATGTAGAACCAAAACAAAATTAAATTGTAAAAATAATTTTTTGTTGTTTTTACTAAAAATGTACTTGAACTAGTTACATTGCACAATACACCTTTTCAATTGCACAACATACCTTTTAATAAGTTTAACGTACATTGCTTTTCTTGTAATTTAGATTCTTAAGAATATTTTGGCTTGAAAAAACTACTCAAAAATTTGTAGATTTTCCATTTCAATAATTTATATCACTGGTATTAGTGTATTGACATTTAAATCAAAACAAATATGCGCAGTTAGAAAAAAAAAACTTACGAAAAAAAACGTAAGTTACGTTTAGGATTTTAATTGGCATGAAATATAATAAATAAAGTACATTTATCATGTTTCATATTACTGTAATAAAGTAATTTGTATAGGTTATTTTTCATTTTAAAATTAACACTGTAAGTTTTGTCTTCATTTACATACATAAAAATAAGACCCCAGTCAAATTACACAGTTTGGATCTATCATTTTAAAAAATAAAAATATAAACCCTCGTAAAATTTTCCATTATTAAACCAGATCTTCTAATATAAAAGATGTGTATTTTATTAAATCATTTTTCAGTAGTTTATTTGAAACATCCAAAATTTATTTATGTTAAACAGAAGTGCATAAATTGTAAAATAGGTTATTTAATCTGATGAGTGGGACTACAATTTTGTCGGACTTAATTACGGATAAATAAATTTTTAAGGTTTTCTTTCTGATAAATATGACCACAGTTTTGTCGTGATGGCTGCAATTTAATAAATCATTCAAAAAATATTATATATTCTGGTAAATATGAGTACATAAAATATATTTTGTCGGAGTTAATTATGAATTAATAAGTCATTCAAAAAAAGGTTATTTGTGATAAATGTGAGTACAATTTTGACGGGGTTAGTTAGGATTTTATAAATCTTTCTAATAGGATTATTTATTCCGATAAAAATAAATATAATTTTTCGGGTTAATTATGATTTAATAAATCATTTAAAAGAAGTCATTTGTTCTCCTAAATATCACTATATTTTCAGTAGGGAAAATTTAATGTTTTCAGATCATTACTGCTGATAATAACTGTCGTGTTTGTAATGTGAGTCGACATCGCTCACAGAAAGCAATTTCATTTTATTCTCATTACATTCATTACGGTCAGTCAGAGAACGATTTTATTTCACCGTTATAGGATCGCCACTGCTATTTTTTTTTCTTCCTGTCCTCGTCCGATCGATAGTGACCAACGGTCAAGATCGCCTATTCAATTTCACGGTACACTTGCAGAGAACGTTCGTTTCGGTTCCAGTCACCCGGAGCGTAGAGTCTAATTAGAGAAGGGCTCTTTCTTCACTTTTCCCTGAGAATCCAACCCTCTCTCTTCCTCCCCATCTCAAGAGGTTGCCTGGGACAAAGGGAGGCAAGTACGGAGCTTGGCGAGAATCTCTTAAGAAATTTCGCCAACATGCTGGAATCGGACATTTTTAAAAGCATTTATTTTTACTCTTGTGTGGGTTTATGTCGTACTTTTTCAAATCTTCCGATTGATTCCTTATCCACTTCCAATCGAAGTTTAGATTTGAAATCTGATATATAGGGATGTGTTTGTGGACACAATACTGTAATTTTATGCAAAAATTTAGATTATACCTACATTTCAAACTTCATAAAAAGCGTAAGAATTAATTAAAATTTAAACCCTATACAATTGTTTCCCATGCCGTTGCACTAAAATCAATCTATTTTAAATGAATAACTCTTTTAAAGTGGGTAACCAAATTATTCTAAATTTAATTAATTGTGGAAGATAAGATAAAGAGAGAAATGCTCAAAGAGATGAGCACAAATAGGTGTAGGTATGTCAAATACTGACTGACATTCGTTATATTATGTTCGTTAACTTTATAGCTTTTAAGCTAAAAATAATGAAGAAATTAACAATAAGTAAAAATAAAGTTATTTATATTATTCAACAAGTGTTTTTCTAATTCCTTTCCGTAACTAAAATACAAAAATACTGTTTTTGATTGGCCCAAATAATTTGGTCACATACTGTACTTGACGACAATTACCTGATTACGGTTCGTATAAGCAAGCCTGAAACACCATACGAAGAAATATCAACTATGCCTGACGCGACGATTGTGAAACACCTTCCAACACAGTAATATTTTCTGCGTTAAATTTGGCGATGTAACGTCGTCAGATTCGACGAGAATTTGGTGATAACCTCAAAACAACTGACATCACTATTTTTGTATTTTTGCGAAAACCTGTGAAAAAATTTAAATGCTTTTTCCATCCTTTAAATAAAGATTAAACAGTTATAAGCGTTTATACCCTTTTCTTGAAATAGATGAATGTCTTTAAACTCCCATACATAGTAATGTATTGGAATTCACTTGAGTGCTCCTGTAGAACTATAAATGCTATAGACACTATTTTCGATTGAGAGCATTATTTTGTAGTCCTTAATAACATACATTAATTATGTTTTGATTGAAATATCCGAGTACTTCTAAAATATGCCTAGTAAAAAATGACTGCCAATGGATTGGATTTATTTTCGGTGCTCATAAAAGAACTATAAATGCTATATACACCATTTTCAATAGGGTACATACTACACTAGGTAAGAATAACATATATAAATTTCGTAGAAATCGATGCATATTTATGGAAGTTGGAGTACGGATAGACAGACAGACAAACCGAAATCATAAACACTTTTCGATCTTGTTCTAAAGTGTTAAAAATCTAATGAATATAGGTTGTTAGATATTTTACACTAGAAGTTGATTTTAAACAAAATTTTAAACGTTTATTCAGTAATTTTTTTAATGTATTTTAAATTATTTTATGAAATTGCTAAACTGAATCCGTGTATTTCAGGAGACAAAATATTTTAGCGGGTTTTTAAATTCATACTGCGATATTCTAAAGCGTAAAATATTTGTTGTATTCACACAGAAATCTCCTTCAGATTATGTAGAAATCAATTAAAATTGGAAAAAAAACTGTAAAATAATAAAAATTAAATTTTTTATAAAATCCTTTAAGAGCCTTTATGTTTGTCTTATAAAAGTTCTCTTTTGGGTTTTCCTCATTTTACTTGTCTTTGATTCCTCACTTGTAGTATTTGTTTTTTGTTTCGTCCCGTTTCATTTAATTGCTGTTGTAATGTGTGCATGTTGCTTGTTTATCAATGACGAATGACGGACGATCCGTAGATAAACGTCACGTTCAGTTATGCCACCAAAATTCAATAGGTCATTTAAATGACTACTTTGAGTTACGAAAATGACTCTATTTTCAGAAATTAGTAAAACTTTCCATACGCAGAAATTGGGGGTGTTTTCAGGTCTGTTATTCAAATCAAGCAAGTTGTTTGTAATATTTTATCTATTAATCTTGAATTATAAAAAGATAGAGTGCCCGAAAAGTAAAGCTGCACTTCAAATATGAATTAAAAATAAACAAAGATTTTTAATTATGGTTTCTATTGTTCCATAAACGAAAGATCAACGTTTTCTTTTAGTGCAATGTAAACTACAGTGCCGGCAAAAAAAAGTTTACGTTTGTTTTTATGGAAATGAATAGCATGTTTTTATGAAAATGAGGGTGTGAATTATAATCATACTATTAGTTCGAAAAGATAGGAGGTTTTTTTTTTTTTTTGGTCATATTCAGGGTTTAAAAAATTCTCTAAATATGACTTGATATGGGTTCGAAAGACTGGCGCGCCGTATAAAGAGTGTTTTAAGAGGGCTTAGTGAAAAAAGGAAAAATGAAACAGTGCTTCAGATTAACATTTTACTTTTTTGTACATTTTGTTTAGGTTGAACATTATATTGTTCATTCTGTTTATTGTATACTCTGTTTAGGTAGGCTTTTTCTTTTATTTTCTTTTTTCTTTTTTACTAGTCCCTCCCCAAAAAAACTACCGTATCCACCACTTTTGTTCATCTATGTATAGTCATTTTTATTTGTTTCAGAGTTACGAAAAATATGAAATTAATTTATAAATGCAGACTTTAAATAATTTTCCTCGTCACACTTCTAGATTTTCCATGTTTATAGCCAAAATTTTTAATTTTTCCTAACCTTTTCTATTAAGGTAAAATTTCCTGATTATTCCAGCTTTTTCAGTTTTTCTTGACAGCTGGCAACCCTGTATACGCACCCAACCCCCCCCCCCCCCCAAAAAAAAAAAAAAAAAAAAATCTAGCATTCCGAACTAATGGCACGATCAGTATCTAATACCCTCATTTCCATGAAAACATACAATAGGTTTGTTTTTTATTGTTAATATTATTACTGCCCTATTGACAGTCATCTTATTTTTATTATTATTACTGGCATTGTAGATGGATAAGCTAGATTCAATACCGAGGCGACCTATATCTCCAGACATAACACCTTTGGACTTTTTTCTATGGGGATACAAGTAAAATATTGTTTACCGATTCCCAATCTGTGACCAGAGGTATAGTGGGGCCGAAACGCACCGGAACGACGTTCCGGTACTTTCTTGTGAGCCGGAACGGCGTTCCGAAACTTAAATAAGACTAATATTATTATTGTAGATCTTAACTTATTTCCTTTAAAAAGAAAAAGAAATTCTTGTATACCCTGCTACCACTAACAATATTTCTGTTTCAATTCTATGGATACCATAGTAGCTGAAATCATCCCAGTGAACTGATAGCTAAGTCTAGTCGATTAGGAATTCAATCCCACTTGCCCTTTCTGAGTCTGAAGAAAATAAACATCACCTCATGGATGCAAATAAGAAAATACTTAGAACCATCAGATTCCCAGAATCAATGTCGATAGCAAAAGGAACACAGATGTTAAACGCTGAAGTATCATTATAGGCAGTGCAATTGGTGACTGCCCACCTGACCAGACAGTGGAGGATGGGGGGGAGGCGCTAAAGAGCTTCAGCCTCCCCATGAGATTGTTAAAGGGTAACATTCTGCTTTATTATATACTTTGGTAGATAAAAGGAACTTTGTTAACCCTTTAACGCGCAATGTTCCCGCTCTGGGAACACCCAACTCTGACGTTTTGACTGTTATCTAGTCACGAAGAATAGATTTGATTTCTATGAAAATAGTTGCGGGTGACATAGCTCTACGAGAATCCTTTACTTTTTAGCACGTCATTTCCCGTAAAAAATATTGCCACGATTATTTTTAAACAGCACTGACATCTGCTGGAAAATGGAAGAATGCGAGAACAGCTGGATAGATTGCCCAATGCTGAAAAAAGGGCAGCCGCTGCCCTTTTTCAGCATTGGGAAAGGGTTGCGCCTCAAAGGGTTAAAGGGTAACATTCTGCTTTATTATACACTTTGGTAGATAAAAGAAACTTGTTTAAAGAAATTATCCTCCCCCAAAAAAATTTACATTGGTTTAGAGTAAAATTTTGCTTTACTCTACCTTTTGTTTGGGTCAAACAAGTTTTTTTTTTTTTTTTTTTTTCAACAGTCTCTTATATTGGTTACTGGCATAAAAAAGGGGTTTTAAGATTACTTACTATAAACGCCCCCCCCACCTCTGGAGAAATCGTGCGTTCCGGGGAGAAACATTTTAGCACTACAACACTGTTTGTGACACTGACCGACTCAAGATAAGTTGCTCTTCCTCCCACTAGGGATTTTTGCTCATTTTGGAAGACGCTCCCTTTCGTTCATCACCGTCCTATATGGAGGATCTATCACCACTTTGCCGCTGCCATAAGGTAATAGAAACAATAACATTGAAATCTTGCAATGAAACATTGATAAAAAAAAAACATTTGAAATTTTCTTTATGGAATGTATAGAACCGTGAGTGAATATCTTTGTTTATTTGTAATTAATTTTTGAAAGTGCATCCTTAATTAAGCAGACTGGTGGCTTAGAGATTAAGGACCTGTCCTACTCTGAGGTAATCGCCTAAGCGCACGGTCCTGGACTCGATTCCCACTCTATCCCCTGGCTGTTTGTGTTAGTCCAAATATTGTGGTGTAAAAATATGTACTTTGAAATGAAGAACTTGAAATTAGGAACAACTGAAAAATGGATGAAAGAGCCATTTTTTTTCAGTTTCAGATCTCGATAAACTCTCACAAACAAACAGTTAAATTTACATTGCAATTAAAAATTAAAAACTTTCAATTACATTCATCTTACAGAACCTCTCGCAATTTGATATGCCACATCGAATTTTATATTGTAAGCTTAGTTTAGTCTTTATCTATCAATTGGGAACTGTTGTTCTTGCAACTGAAACTTCAAAATCGTTCTCGACGACAAAAATCTCGCCAACTTTGGCTCATCGCATTCCAGCCTTGCTGAACAAGAAAATCCTGTCAAATAAATTTTATAAAAACTCCATCCCTCTGTCATCTTCCTCCCCACCAATCAGCTCTGATTGGCTGTCGTTCGCCGATCGTTTTATATCGATTGGATGAACCCCTCGCCGATAAGAGGGAAGGGGGGAGCTGATTCATCTGGATCCTCCACCCCTCCACAGCTTTCATCTTGAGCCTCCCATTGGATGTTTCTCATCCGAGCTTTAATTTAGCACTGCGCAGTTAGATGTTGCATGGATGTAACAATACATTTTTGTCGCTCATAGTGGAGACAAATATTTCTTACAGACTAGTAAGGCTTGATTTAGAGGCTAAACTGTAATTATAATGTATAATATGGGATTAATTTGATACTTTTTTCCTGAAAAACTTATAGGAAAAAAGTAGTTTCAAATATCATCGCTCTAGTACTTAGATTTTACTCATGTGTGTTAAAAATAAAACTGAAAGGCACAGGAAGGAAGATTTTATTTAAAGGTATTGACCAAATACCTTGTTTTGTTTTTTTTTTTTTTTTTTTTTTTTTACTTTTTCGTGTTCTGTACAAAGATAGATCTACAAGTTTCCATACAGATAAATCTACCCTACATGCTGTTTTCGTCAATATACTCCTTTTTTTTTACTCAAAAGTTAGAAATTTTGAAAAATGACTACTCATTAACAACAATAAAGGCTACAAAAACAAAATTTATCTCATGTTTGGTGTAACATTTTTCTTTTAAAACGAAAACAATCTTTTTTTCCTTTCGGGCAAAGAAACTGTTGAAATATACAGAATCGCGTATTCGTGATGGAATTTAATCGAAACGTGATTGTAGGGTTTAGCGACTCAACTTTTAGTATTCCTTAACTGCAGTTACTGTTCGCATCTTCACTTAATTATCATTATGAGTACCAGTAAGTATTTAAATTTATTACCTTTTTATAAGGTAATAAACACATTTTTTCTCTTTTTTCCTGTCCCATTAGAATAAAGAGTTCATATGCTCTTTAAAAAGTTTTAAGTTATCAAGAGAAGAAACAGAATACAGTATCATTCCATTAATTTCTAAAATAATAATTTTTAAAAAATTTGATACATTCTTTATGGAATGTATGAAACCGTAAGTTTCATACATCCCTTTGTTTGTTTATTTGTAATTTAATTTTTGGTGGTATAATGGATAATATGGAAACTTATTTTACGCACAATCACAACCAGGCCCTTACTATCGCAGGGGCACTTGGAGCCAGTGCCCTGGACACACATGCAGAAATTGATTTTAAAAAACTGAGTTTAAAGCTATGCATAGGGATACAAAAAATTAAGTGTACTATATATAGGAGCACGAAATTTCAAAAATGTTATAGTCAGTCCTTGATCACAACTTTAAAATATCAAATTTATATAGACTTCAATTATGTAACATATTGATAAATTAAAACAGGAAAGGCATAAATCTAAACATAATTTTTTTTACATCTTCAAAGTATGAAACTATAAATTTTACTTTAGCAGTTTAAATAACGGATTATCTTTGGGGGAGCAGTTCAAATAAAATTTAAAAACTTCCGAAGTGTATTCATATACACAGATCTAGTGTCCTTAATATTTTTGAAGTATACATTTTATTTTTTATTTTGGCTGTAGGAAAAAAATCTTGATTAAAATAAATAAGCTACTTCGTGTCCCTTTTCAAAACTATATTTGATAATAATTTATATTTTCGAGATACTTTAAAAACTAAGCTTTTTGAAAAATAATTAGTATTTCTTAGATAATACTTGTTGAATATTCAAACTGAAATTTCGATTTTGCAATGGCTTAATTTTAATAGAAGTAGTATGCTCTTGATAGTATGCTCTTGATAATTAACTCTTTTCACTCTTATCTTTCCTATCTTCTTTCCACTGGATTATCTTCTGGGCATGCACCCTCAATACAGTTTTTTCTGCTGTGAAAATAAATATCAAAATAAATATAAAATACATTTAATTGCATAGTGAGTACCATAAGAAATATAATTGAATTTTTAAATTTATCTATTAAAATTAATTAAATGATGTAATTAATTAGCTATTGAGAAAACTAAAAGGAAATGTACTTTATTTCAGCGTGAGTGCAACTTGAAACTTAATTGAATTTTGGAAATTAGCAAAGAATAATAATACAATATTAGAAATAATATAACACATGAATAGGTTGAACACAATGTGGTCTACTAAGAGTGTAACCTATTTTTTTCTTTCTTTTTTTTTTTTTTTGGTGGGGGGGCGTGTATGCTGTCAGTTGAATACTACTACAGATTGACATATTGTGCTGTTCCAAGTGATGTATTTCTCAGTACGCGCTTAATGTTTCTAGGGAAAGGGGTTGATTTTTGTTTCATAGCATCTGAACTCTTCCTGGTACAAAATATATTTACAGGCTTATACGATGTTCCACGCCATTTCTAAAACTTCAATAAAAATTGTCAAATAGATCTTGCGAGAGGTATTACTTTCTTTACAAGTGTGAATCATATCAACCAAAATTATTAATCTAGTTAAAAAGTTTTTCATTTCTTCAGTGGAAGTGAATATTCGTACCCATCACTATTTTATTTTTGTTCAACATTTCGGGTTTTGAACGTGCATTCACGGGCTTATACAATGACCTCTAATGAGTAAGAAATTCAGTTCCCTTAAGAACACTGAAAGTGAAGCAGCGCTTAGGAGAGTGACACACTCTCCACACCAATATTTACTAAGTCAAATATCGCCTTTTCTCCAACTTAATTAAAAATTTTACCTACTGGGCTTGTGTATTTTTGCCAATTATGCTGGGAATAGAAGCTATATTATACTGTATTAGCCCGAATATAACGCAGCCTCGAAAATAACGCAACCCCGAATTTTTTTATCAACCTAATCATATTTAAGCCTCGAATTTAGCGCGATTCAGGTTTTTTTACGGAAAATGATCAGTCAAAAAACATCAGGTTATATTCGGGCTCATACGGTAGTTTCTATTTCAAAATTTTGCAACTGAGTTCGTAATTTTTCCAAGCCTACCATTTTTTGAATGAAAGAAAAAAAATATTTGCAAGTTTTCCAACTAGTTTTATAATTATTTCAAGCCTACCAAAGTCAGAGCAGATTTTTAAAGAATTTAATTGCGCTAGAGACTCTGAAAATTTTAGAACGTCTATTTCGAAGCTGAACTGTGAACTTTTACAAACAATGAACCCATAGAGAAGTCCCTCTGAAGTTATGAAACACTCAGAAAAAAAATGCCAAACATACGGAATTTTGCAATATTTCCCTACGAAGGTTAACTCCTCGGCCCGTTTTTCAAAGCAATTTTTGTGCCTCTGGTTTTTTTTTCCTGAAAGTTGCATGAGACAGACATACAGCTTTACTGCTAGTGTCCATTGTGCATCGGGTGAAGAAGCATCATTATTTTTCTCTGTTCAACACATTGCCTTGGTTTTAAAGTTGTTCAAAAGTCCTGTGACTACAATCGCTTTTAAAAAGGAACATCCTTAAGTTAGAATTTTGGGAAGTCCATTAGAAATAAAAAGTGAATTGTAGAATTGTTTGAGCAAAAGTTTATCACGTTCACGTTTGTCAACTAGGTTTCAATTTTTGCCAAGTATAGTAGAATATCTTCCCCCCCCCCCTTTAGCATAAGGGCCCTCGATTTAATATATGTTTAAAAATGAATGATTTTTATCAAGATCTTATCCACTCAGGCTCATACTTAATTCTATTTTACTGCTGTAGAACTCTTCCAATTATAACAGGTGGATACGATTTTCCTCTCCTTCAATATAACTTCATGGGGGGGGGGGGGTAAAAGAGAATTCATTCACTTTGTTTTACAGAAACATAACTTTTCCGGAGTAGGTGGTAGTTATTTTGTAACCAAAATTATTAATGCAGCCAAAAATAATTAAATACTTTCAATTAACTCGCTGCCTGTGCTCATTTCCCCTTCACTGCAATCCGACTCTACTTGCAATGAAAGTAGATTTACAGGTTAATACCGTTTACCACTCCTTAGAGTATCCTCTTCCATTCAGCTTAAAATAAACTGAATGGAAGAAGATTGATTCCCTGGGTGTAACATTTTTGCTTTACTAAAAAATATAAACATTTGCCCTTTGAAAAAATTAAGAAATTATTTCTATTGTGAAAAATGTAAGTAGAGAAGGCATTTTATTACTTAATTAAAGTTGCAATTAGTTTTATTACAACTGCATTATTGTCTCTTTATTCAATTTTACTCTTGAAACATTACCGTAGAGCAGAAAATAGATACAGTAGAACTCCGATTATCCGAATCGCTTTCAGAATTTCAGAAAAAAAAATGACCGAAACGGAAAGAGAGGAGACAAGAAAAGATGAGGATGACGTGTGACTTGCGGAATTCAGAAACATTCTTCTGAAAATTCCTGGATGTTCAGAAGTTAGTTCTGAAGATATAATATAGAGTGGATGGTGTGTGATTTGTCAGATCCTGGGTTTCCAATTCTAAATTATGATGAACTTATTGAAAGTGTGAAATAAGAAAATGTCGAAGAAGAAGGTGACCTGAATGTCAAAGTTAAATCAGACACTGAACCATCCGCTAATGAAGCATTTGCCGGCCCTGAAACTGCACTGAAGTGGATGGAGCGTCAGTCCGAGTGTGACCACATGCAACTTCTCACTGTCAAGCGCATGCGCGACTTGGCTGTCCGAAAGCGGGTGAAGATGTTCAAACAGCTTACTTTGACCGAGATGTTCATGAAGCAATGACTTTCATTTACAGTACGGTAAGTACATACTGTACTAATGTTTAGCACTTGTAAATACGCTTAACATTTAAAAGTGTTGCCTTTTCATTTAATTAATTAAAAGCTCTTTTTTCTTTAAAAATAGTTTTTTTCTCCCATTTTCAACATACATACGTACATTAATTAATTAAAATACTTACTAGATCCTTTTTTCGGAAAAAATCCTATTATCCGAATTTTTGATTATCCGAATGGAGTCTGGTCCCAATTGATTCGGATGACTGCTGTTCTACTCTACGTGTCATAACTATGATGGCAAATTTTCATTTATATTTAAAAGGAAATATAATCATTTAGCCTTCTAAAAAGTCTTTTAACAAAAAACACTCATATTAGGAGGAATGTAGTAACACCTTCGAGCAAATCTTGGACAAAAATGGGCTATTTGCAAAGAGAATGGTAAAAGCAATAGTTGGTTATCACACTGTTTGATTTTATTATTCTAAAAGAGTTATTAAAATGTTTCCTTGTTTTCCAGTGCTGATATTCATATATTGGTCATCCTTTAGATAATTCCCTCCTCAGTTCCAGTTCCAGCTGTAAAAGTACGTTTATAAGATACGATAATATTTATGCCCCCTGCTGACCAATGGCCAGGTGGATAAGACACTGAACATTGGTAGATCGCTGAAGTGTTGCAGGTGCAGGGTTCTGGCCTCTCGTACGGTTGTCGATCTAACGGTCTGGATTTGGGGGCAATTTTCTCCAGATGTAACGTGAATACGCGTTTGAATCCCTTGGACTCAAGGCATCCTCTATTTGGCAGATAGCCCTTTATCTTTGCCTTAACCACAAACACTAGTCTCCTATTAAAAAGAAAAAAAATAACATATCCTTTTGCCATTTGAGAAATAATTCAACAGAAATTCTTTCGCCAAATGTTGCAGCTCGTGATCATTTCTGTTTCACTGCAATCTGACTATTCAAGCTAAAAAAGTACATTTACAGGCTAACACGAAATACGTCTCCTTGAAATAATTCGGTAAACAAAATAGATATTTTTTTGAAAGAGAAAATATAATATTTTGTATCCACAATTTATTTGTTTTATGATGAATTTATAAAGACATATGGATTCAATAAAGGGTCTGCATACTTTCAAAAGTTCTGTTTCTTTAAATATATGTTGTTTCTCACAATATTTTGAGCATTTTAAAACAAACCTCGATCTGAAAACTTTGAAGATGAGGAATTTTAAGAAAAAAAAATTCCTCAAGATCTTCAAAAACGTGAAATCATTTTTCTGCGTCATTACTATTTGAAATTCTATGGAAAGCTGTGCCTGTTATTCCCTTAAGGAACATCTCCATTCTCTCCGATCCCCAAAATGCCTTCTATAGAGAAAACTGCCTTTACATATTAAGACCTTTGTAGAACAAGCTATTGAATAACGTTCAACTATTTTTTTTCCTTATTCCTAATACATTAGTCTAATGTTGTTACAAGACAAAATTTCTCTAATGTTGTTAGAAGAACAAAATTTCTCTGAAACAGATGATAATTATAATAATTGGTGCTCTTCTAATTTGAACTTTAACATTCTGTATAGTAATAACATTAGTTGAACGTTTAAAGAATAAGTAAGAGAAAAGAAAAAATGTTTGAAAGATATTTAATAGTTCGTTGTAAAGCCTGGAATTTGTAAAGGCATTTTTCTCCATAGAAAAGCATTCCGGTGATCGCTTACCCGCAGACAGTGGGGAAGTCTCTTAAGCTAATTTTTATAGCGTCTTCTTTTGAAGGATTATTGTAAACATTTCCCTCCCTTTCTACTGGGAAAATGGTTTTCCAAAACACTGATCAGCTCCTACGTGCACTTCCCAGACTAATTATTTCGCAAAAACTCCCGATTTCGTGACACTTTATTGTTGCTCGTGTCTAGTTCCATCTGACGCTTTACTTCGGAGCTAGTATACTTTTCTCTGCCCCTTTTAAAACCCCCTATCCCCCCTTAATTTACTACTTTTGTTTCACTTTTCGGCCATCGGGATCGCTGTAAAACTGCTGGAAAGCAGCCCAATTTCCTCTTTTAATGATCCCATCTCCTTCACCCGAAATCCATCGGTCTCCCATCGGCCCGCCCCCCGCTTCCTTAAGTAATGGCCGAGGCCGTCTAATTGATGGTAAGGACAAAAAGATGGCGGAAGTCAGGCCGACACTTTATTGGCTGTCTGCACCACCCCTGACATTAACCGTTGCCCGGGAGATGACTTGGGATGAGGATCTTGGGGGATGGCTACCATTACCGACGGAGTTATCGCCCGGCATGATGGTTTCTTTGCACGAAAATACAGAGAGACCGGTGTATTTCTTAGGAGGTATCGGGAGGTCCAGCAGAATATCAGCGCCATTTAGTAGACTTTGAAAAAGTGTGTTAGCCCCATATGGACATTTTCCAGACAGTAGTCTCACACATTTAAAAAAAAGAAGAAGAAAAATAGAGCGACATTGGTCGTTTTTTGACTTAATTTGTTGTTAAACGAGCTAAGACTCGATTAAAAATCAAACTTATCATATTACTAAGCGTTTCCAGTGGCAGATTGTTCGATAAACTCGATTCCCATTAAAACACCGATAATGAAGCAGCACCCGGGTTGGTCAATGTTTGATAGGATGAACTCCTCTCCCGACCGAGTCTGCTAGTAAAGTCACTGCTGTGGTCTGTGTACGCTAATGGGAGGTGGTGCACGTAAAATCTGTCGTGGCTCCAAAGTTCTCCATGTTCAAACTGTACCTCTGGGGATGCCAATCCAAGTGCTCTCATCTAGAATGAGTTCAAAATTTAGAGACCACTCATAGGAGACAACGTTGGTATACCTACTAGACTCCACAATAATGAAATGAACAATATCTGTCCCTCACTCGTAGCAGTCAAGCCTACAGGTAGGCCGCTGAGAAAAAAAAATTACTATGCGTGCTGAATGACCGCTTTCAATTTCAAAGATGTCCAAATCAGGGAGAGGCCACTACCATTCCCGTAACCATCGGTTTAGTGAACGTTTTTATTTTACCGCATACTGAAAATTTTTTAATTATTTCAATACTAAAGTGTTTGAAAGCCTGTTATGAGTCCCTCCTGACGAGTGCTTAGAGCCCCTCCCCCTCTAAAAGTACTCATGAACATCCATGCTCTATTTTAACAGTCTACAATGATTTTTTTAAATTATGTTTCAGGCCACTCTTCAGTAGCGAAACATAATTTTAGCATAACACCAGAACACATAAACACCAGAAATGTACTGGTGCCCAATTTTAAGCTTACGAGCACAAAACCGGTAATAACTGAAAAAATATTTTGTTTATTGTAGCAAAATGTGACGACGAGATCTATTATCATTCTAGAAAGTAAAAAGCTGTATAAAAATACCAAAAAGAAGTCAGTTGTTAGCTATTAGACAGGTTTTATCAAAAAAGGTGAAATCAGGATCCATCATCAGGGGCCATCTTATATATAGTATGGCCCCCATGCACTGCTATACAAGCCTCACAACGAAACGTCCTATATTGTTAATAAGGGTGACGAGAACTTGTGGCAGTCCATTTCGTTTTCCAAAAGAACGACTTTTAACACCTGTGGGGTCCTAGAAGGAACATGAACTTCGAGCAATGGCTTTACTAGACTTTCCCAAACATGTTCTACGGGAATAAGATCCGTAGACTTTGCAGTCCAGTTCATGAACGAGCATTCTCTTATTCGAGAGGATCATCAGTAGCATGAGCTCTGTGTGACCTCACATTATCGTTCATAAGATAGGAATCTGGGAGTGCAGCAGACCGAAAAACCTCACATAGTCTTCAAAGACACCTTTCCCATAGCGATGTGCGGTGACACAACCCAAATAAAAGTCACGCAGCAGGGTACGATTGTCATACAGGAAGCCGCCTTAGACAAGGTTTTCTCTGCCACCATACTGGACGATTTCTCTTTCGTTGGAGGAGAGATAGAGAGAGTTGGTCGGAAACGAAGACTCGTCGAGAGTCACTAGTAAAGTCACGAAGAATTCTGCATAATTCTTCATCACATTTCTACAGGACGAAAAATTTGTCGTCGTCCTTTTGGACGGAACACTTTTTGATTATGATGTAACAAATATAAAGATTTTCTATTGTGTTGATTAATATTTTCCACCAGTTTTATACCTATTATGTATAGTATTGTAAGTTTGGTTTTCATTTGTTTCTGTTATGTAATTTATTTAAAATTTTCGATGTACAATTAATAAATGCAAAGTGTGAAAAGAAAGAAAGAAAAAAGAAAAACAAGAGGACGGGTGACAACTTTTTTAGGACGGGTTCAACAACTCTTAATAGTCGTCCTTATGAGCAGTTGATTCAACGAACTCTGGCATATACTAATATTGTGATAATTATTTCTAGAGACTACGGAAATTTTACAAAGCGCAAACTCTCTCTCTCTGTCTGTTTGTCTCTCTAGCTATCTATATATATTATACATATGTATTAATGACTATGTCATTTTATCTCTCACCCCCTTTGTAATGAAAAAAATTGAAATTGTATGAAAAATGTGTTCCAAAAATTCGAAATAAAAGTATGCGACATAATTTTACATATATTTAAATACTATTAGTTCACAACAGTTTTAATCTATTATTACAATATTTCGTAAGCTGTAGAATATGCATCACATGTATTTTTCTATAAATAAGTTACAATCATAAAAATTTCAACATAGGGTTACCAGGCGAAATACACGAAAGATAAGAGATAAAATGATATAGTCAATATCGTTTTAATTAGGCAATAATGAAACTAAAAAATTAGGGGGGTTCAGGGGGTCTCTCCCTGACGAGTCTCGAACAGCCGAGTTTTATATATATATATATATATATATATATATATATATATATAAGGGGGCAAGGAGACCCGGGATCCTTCCAGAAATGTTAAGATATTATTAAAAAACAACTTTTTTAAAACATTTATATTAGCAATAAAGTTTAAAATACCTGATCGCCCCCCTCCAACAAAATGGAAACCAATATACGCTACTGATATATACCTTCTACCTCTTTCTATCTCTCGCTCCAAATTTGGTTGCACTCTGACCAAAACTGAACCAGGAAATAGTCGTGAGCGTTCTGTATTTTAAATCGATTTAAAGTGTTTTTAAAGCCAATCAAATGATGCGGGATTCCCGAACGAACCTATAGATATTACAGCTTTTATTATATATTTCTGCAAAATGGCAGCGAGCCATATAAATAATAAACTCAGATCCATTTCAGCAAACTTAAATGAATGTCGGACTGCTTGAAAAAAATCTCAAATTACAATCTCACCCAATTTGGTACGTGGCATATTAATGCCGAACGAACACCAACTTAACGCAGTGCGTCGCGTCGTCAGATCTTATTTGTCAGCCTCTGGGATCGATTTGTAACCACAAAGAATAAACTTTCGCTCTCTCTCTCGGCCAAAAATAAACAAACAGCGTTAATAGAAAGAGACAGTCAGTACGCAACTCTCCCTCTCTACACCCCCTTCCCCCACATATCGAGTCCGAAACGAGGAAAAGAAGAGCTCTCACTCGCTGCACACACACGCACATAAAAAAACATACCTCCTCGGTCTCAATAAATCAAAATTAGTGTACAAAGAGAACCATTCGGTCGAACTTGTTTATTTACCGAGTAAAAAAAAAAAAAAAAACGAAACCGCTCGTGCCATCTGTTGCGCGCGGCCCACATAATAACACAGAGCCGCTTAGCGGTTGACAGAGTTCCATCTCCGCATCTCGATACGGTCTTGTACGGTTCATGCCTTTTTCTACGGGGGATTCGCAAAAACTGGAAATCTTTAAGACAAAAATGTATGCGATGGTGACCTTTTAGATGGCTCGACCAGACGGGGCCGGATTATTCATTAGGCTCAGTAGGCTGAAGCCTTATTAGGCCCTCATCCTTTCAGAGGTCCCAAAGGAGGGAAACGACAAATCGAAAGAGAAAGAAAAATATATTGCATCTCAAAAACTACACAGAGTTATTAGGAGCACCGGAAAAAAATTCCTTTTTTTTATTCATACATTAAATTCGAACAAATAAGTTTTTAATTACAAACGAACTGCGCCTAAACACAAAATTCATGCTTGTTACATTTTATTCAAAACTTTTATGGATTTCTTTTTTTTACGAATGGTAGCCATTCTTTCTCTCTTTTTACGTTTTGTTTATTCTACCCTTCTTAGAAAACTATATTCAAAATGCCCTGAAACTAATTTTTGGCTATTCGTAAGTGTTGCATTTTACAGCAAGAATTATATGGATATCACTTTTGTAAGTGAAACGACAGCCGACAGCAGGATAGGCTCAAAGACCGTTTTTCCCCACCCCTTCCAATCCCCCAAGGTTACGAATTTTGGAAAATTCTGATTAATTTAGCTCTTATGGTTTAAAAAACTATCGTACACGTCGAATTTCGTACTACAGTAGATTCACTCTTAATTGACCCCCGTTTAACCACATCTCCGCTTTAAGTATCTTTATTTGATTTAAATAAAAAAAAAGTTTTAAAAAATGAAAATTATGCCTGACGAAAACCTCTGTCACATCACGTACAGATAGAACAAAAGCACTGGAAAAAGTATTATGCTGTGCAGCCAACAACAAGCATTGGCTTCCTTCATCGATATACTTTTAAAAAATGGCGAAGCTGTGCTGTAAGTTGTCGAACTTTCAGTAAAATAAAATAACTGGGGTTTTTAGAACTTTCCTGCTAATGGTATGTAAAACTTTTGTAATAAATCAAAGCATTTATTATAAAACAGTTCCATGAATTAATTACATATATTTTTTTCATTCTCCGCTTTAACTGGATTTTCGTTTAACCAGCTCACCCTCAGTCCCATTTAGGCCGGTTAAGAGGGAGTCTACTGTGTTAGCCTCATTAGTTTCGGTTAAGTGAAATATTGGCTTACGAAAAAACAAGGTTACTTTCTGCCCCTTAAAATTTGTGTAAAAAAGGCAATTATTTTAATTTCGAAATGCTATGTGCATATGAAGACGCAGCAAAAATTCGTAATACATTTTACCAAAATAGGAACGATTTCTATTTCATAGTATAACATGTATAGACTCGCAGGCTAACAATTATGGAGTTATGTTTAGTACAGTGTTGCGCCGTTAATCCAGGGACCTGTTGTGAACATAGAAGGCTTACAGAAGGAATTCATATGGGGCCTTCAAAGCTACACAGTTTTGTGTAAGAGACCTCAGAAACTATGTTGCCTAGTGACCCCGTAGGGCAGGGATGGGCAAACTTTTTCGGTCGCGGGCCAAAAATCGAAAAAAAAAGTTTGGCGGGCCAAGATAAATTTTTCTAAAATCTTAAAAACAATATACAAGTATTACAATTTAAATATGTTAATGAGATGAATGAAATTGCGATTTCATTTTTAAAAGTTCCTTATATTGGGGTTCGAAGTGAGATGCACTGATTCTAAGGAACGAGACTAAATGCTCATCTGTCAGTCTACTTCTGAAAGAATTCTCTCTAAGGTTCATAGTTGAAAACACTTGTTCACATATATAAGATGAAGCAAACATAGCACTGATTTTCTGGGCGGGAAACTTACTTTCGATAATGATTTGTAAAACTCTGGCATATTTAGAAACAACTGCTTGAGATGATTGTTAGATTGCAATTCAATGAATTCAAGCTGCAAATCTGACCAATTTACGTTGAAAGGCATGGTAAAAATATCCAATTCTGTTTGAATGGCACTGAATTCGAACGCAGATTTCAAGATTTCAAAGTGCACTTTTTTAAGCCATCTTCATAATTCTTAATATGGATTTATAATATATAAATATATATATTCTTTCAATTTCCGTTGGACCGGCAAATTAAAATTCTATCCGCGGGCCGGATAAAACCTTCCGGTGGGCCGGATTTGGCCCGCGGGCCGTAGTTTGACCATCCCTGCCGTAGGGCTTCGCGAAAACAACCTTGTTTTCAACAGTGTTTTGAAATAGGCAGTGGCGTCACTAGGCATGGTGTCACCTGGGTGCAGAAATACCAGGTTTCTTCCTCCCCCGATGAGTCCAGTCACCAACAGTTTTGGTAACACACCTTACGCATTCTTTGCCAAAGATCCTCTCAGTAGCGTACACTAGGGGGGGGGGAACACCCCCTTCCCGCTTGTCGAAAAGTTTTAACATAAAGCTCATATAGTTAAAATTTTTAACATAATGTCCATAACTGTTAAGGAAGTCTGCGTACGCCACTGGATCCACTGCCTCCTCCCCTCGACAGAAAAAAGTTTTTAGTAATACACCTGGTTAAAAGTAGAACAAAACGTAGATGAAATTACAACAAATAAGTTGAGAACAACCATGGGCGCTGGCAGCATAGGGCAAAGGGGGGGGGCAATGTCCCCCCTGGATTTTTGTATGCAGTGTTTTCCCTTGCTTTTTTGCTCTTTCCAACATGGTAACCATACGTTGAAGTAGTCTTTGCCCCCCTTTGAGTAGTCTTTGTCCCCCCTGGAGTAGTCTTTGCCCCCCCTCCGAAATATTCTGCCGGCGCCCATAAGAACAACTATACATTCATATTTTGTGGAGGGGAAAATTTTTCAATTTTAAACTAAAACAGGCAAGTGAGACGAAATACTAATACTTTTATCTTCTACACCTGCACAGAACGCGAGTGTGCGTTTACTCTCATTTCTAATCTCCAAATTTTCTTCATTATCAAATTTGAATAATTTTTTTTCTGCAAATTAGTCAAAAGTTTTAAAGTAAATAATATTTTGGTGTCAACCCCTCTGATGATATCACCGGGGGTGGTCCTTACCCCCATGATGCCCCTGAACATCGGTACTAGTTCGAGATCCTATAGTTTAAATCTGTTCTTGAAAAAGAAATGACACATGTCACTTGAGTCTTTGTCAAATTTAAAAATAGACCAATTTTACAATTAAATTGCTTCTTAGGAAACTGTACTGTGCAATCTTACAAACGGTCAAACTGTACGTCTTATGTAACTTTCAGAAAAAGTTTTTAGCGTAAAAAATACGATCTCAGTAGGATTGACAACGGGGCCATCCTTTTCACAAGCTGTTAGAAAGTACTTTCTTTTTTAGATTTTATTTTGCTTCAGTTTTTTATAATTGTTTAAAGTTTAGCACTTCGACTGCATTGAAAAGTTCGTGACCCACCATTTGACAAAGCATTATATATTTCGAAACTTTTTTTTTTCTATAAAAGTTTCACAACTTCATACGTTCCACTGAAAAAGAATGTTTTGTTGATTTGGTTAGCGCTCTTTCAACCAAATAATTTTGTTGAATCTACAAAATTTTTGTTAATTCAACGAAATATTTTGCTAATTAATTTAACATAAGTTTTGTTAAAATCAACAAAATTATTCAGCTAAAATAATATCAACCAAATTTTTGTTGAATCAACAAAATTTTATTCAATTCAATAAAACATTTTCCCCCATATATAAGTGCACAGTACAGCTTTTAGAGTATGTTTTCAGTTTTCACAGACTTTATTTGTTTATTTTAAAACTATTATTAAGGTTTTCGATACATTATTTTATTATTTTTAAATTAGCCTTGAATATTTTCAAGGACAGTCATTCGAATTCTATCCGCTGTACTGAAAATTCTTCGCTATCATTTGTAGCAGTAACTTTCCCCTTTCAGTCTATTTCCGGAAGCCGAAGTAACCAAACATCCTTTCATGCACCGTTGCGACATTTCTCCTCTCCTCTTTTCTTTTCACACTGCTGCTTGCGCGACATAATAGAGAAAAGTGAAAACGACAAAATAAGTTGTACATTTGCGCTAGAGAAAACCTTATTTACGATGGAAATCTCTCCACAGGGCCACGAACTCCCGATTGGCGGATAAAATCGATTCTTTTGGACCCTTTTGTTACCCCATACGGCACTGAATGATACTGAAGGGGGTTTTTTTGTTCCGAAAATATCCCTTTGAGTCAGGGGCTTCGCGCAAGGGAAAATAAAGTAAATATACCGTTATTTTTGCGCCGCCGAGCAAGAAAAATAACAGCTGCAAGCACGCCGAACACCCCAAGAAAAGTACTGTCAGGGTTGACTGTGTTTCGGAATAAAAGATCGTAACAGCCACTTCAAAGGTTTATGCCTCGGTCAATTGAGCTTCATGTCCTGATCAGATGTGCTTTATTAACACTTTCCAATAAAGTGTTTATGATTTTGGTTTATCCGTCCTCCCCTGATCTAACTGCCGTAAATATGCATCGGTTATTAAGAAATTTATATATGTTATTTCTATGCACTATACTTTGTACCCTATTGAGAAAATTGTGTTTGTAGCCGTTATACTTCTTTCACAGGAGTACCTCCAAAAAAATCCATTACAAGCTCTATGGTGGATAGTCATTGTTCAGAGTGCACGGGAAAAAATATTTTATTGAATCGAACAAATTTTGTTGATTCAACAAAAATTTGATTGGCACTATTTCAACCGAAAAATTTTGTTGATTTTAATAAATTTTGGTTAAATTAACAAAATATTTCTATAAATTAACAAAATTTTTGTAGATTCAACAAAATTATTTCTTTGAAATAGAGCCAACCACAGTTTTCTTGAATCAACAAAGCATTTTTTTCGATAGAGTCATTAATCTATTTCAAACAAAACAGAACTGTTTTAATGTTATTAAGGATTACAAAAAAAAGTTCTCCATAAAAAAAAAACAGTATATGTAACATTTATGGTTTTTCTAGAGAATCCTTCAAAAGAATTGCAATATTTCCGGTCTACTCAAATTTAGAGACAATAATCCGTTCCAAGCACAATACCGACTGTGCATCCATGCGAAGTGTAATGGCTGACTTGTCAATTTGCATCAAACTAGTCTCATAGAAGAATACGCAGAATGAAGAGGGGGGGAACTAAGTCATTTTTGTAGTAACTAAGTACTGATTGGCCAATTCCTTCAGACGTCTTCATTAGAAGGTTATCCAAAAGGTTATCTTCATTAGAAGTTATCCAAAGGTGACGGATCTGGTGGTCGTGGAGGCCATTAAATCAGAAAACCCTCTCTTACCCCATGTCTAATCCATCTGCCAATGTTCATGTTTCCAGCAGTCTTTTCTTACACTGTATGATACATTACTTTTCTTTCTTATTTTTCTGGAAAACTATGGGTCAAAGAGGGGACAATTCTCTGGGTATTTTTCAAGCGAGGAATCTGTACAGTTTGTGCGATCTTGATGGAATATCTTGTGTAACACAATAGAAATAAATTTAGTATTTCATAGCTTTCTGCAACGTAAAGAAAATTGGGAATGACTGTGGTTGACTGTGGGGGTCTCAAAATTTCAATTAAACTAAGGTACGGTGGGGTAAGTGGGCTGTCCTTGGAAGTGGTCATTCTACCTTAAATTTTATCAATTCCTCCATTGAAGATGATATGCTACATTGATTTTAATATCTATTCCACAACACCTACAGAACATTATGACATACTTTTAATTTATGCTTTGTGAAAGTTATTGATAAATTTGTAAGACATCGACTTTTTGTAATTCGACTCCTATTAAAATATTTTTTCTCTAGAAACTAAAAGTAAAAATAGAAAACAATTTGTATGTTTATGAAGCTCACGAGATATTTTCTAATTTTTCAAAACTTCGTAGTTATTAGTTTTTAAAATTGGGTGCCCCAGTACCCCACAATGGGTGCAAGTGGGATATTACTTGGCATGTCCACTATTTTTTTTTTCCTGATCAGGGCTTAAAACAAAGTAAAGTCTTCTCATACGATTTCTCTAGAAGATAGTGTGTTAAAACTAACCGGTCCAATGCATCATAAGTTAATACTCCAAACTGATGTTTCAGGATAACAATGCATTTTGAATAATTTCTTTTTAATATAGGCTAATTGTCAAACTACGACCAGTTTAAATATTTTGGCCGTTATTTAATTATTTTAGGTAGTTACCTTCATAGCCTAGACCAGGGATGGCGAACCTTTGTCTATCACATGCCGAAAAATGTCTTGAATCCGTAAACTTTAACACCGCAGGTCCATTTTATTTATTTATTTATTTATTTATTTTGGAAGCCCTTTAATTTTTCTAAAGATTACACAATATATATTTAAGACAAAAACAATTAATTTTTTATTATGGTTTATTTGAAACTATAAATAGCAGGGGGGAAATATGTACACAATTACGTGAATTTAATGTGATATTAGTTGCAGTCTTTCAAACGATAATTTATTTATTTATACATGGTTCGAAATCTGAAACTTTTAATCTTACGCTCGCAGCTGACAAGTAAGTTAACGGCGAGGAGATTTGTATTCTTACTTTTAATAAATTTCGTTGTCACAAATTTCAAACAATAATTTTTTTAAAAAGGGTTTCTAGTGTAAATTAGTTTATGGACCTCTTAGTACGACGAATGAAAATCAAACTTTGAAAAGTTAAATTAAGTTGCTATTGAAATAATGTTATCTGCCTGCATGTCACACAAAATCGCTTCACGTATCAATCGCTACGCGACACGCGACGTAATGTATTGAAAAATATTGACTGGTGTTTCACCCCAGAAAGGGCCGATTTGTTTGAATTTTTTATTTTTACCCCGCAATCTAAAACTTACGATTTTCCGCAAATGTCTCCATGTTCAGAAAGGCAACTGCTGTGAGATTGCATGGGGGAAAAAATTCTGCGTTTATGTCTCGTGCAACAGGTACAGTACAACCTTAAACCCAAATTATGCTAAAAAGCTGTCCCGCTTTTCCTGCCTCACCCTACTTCTAAAATGAAGCGTATTAGTTACAAACAGGTTATCTTATATAATTTATTTCAATATTTTAGCTCAGTTTAAAATAATTTAAGATATGAGATCTACCAAACAAAAATCGCAGTAAGACAATTTAATTAAACGATTGCTTAACACTACTTCATTAGTATATAATTAAAATAAATAAATAAATAAATATAAGAAGCATAAATATGTGTCTTCAGACAAAGATTTGGAAATATAAATTTTTTAATTTAAAAAAAGACCTTTTTCTATTTGTTCAATTTCAATCAGAAACTTTACTTTCCGTTAACTAATTTAGCTGTGATTTTGCTTCTATTTATCGTACAAACAAAATTAAAGCTACTTTGGGGTCATAAGTATTAGTTCTTTAAAAAAGAAATTTATAAAGAAATTTGAAAGTTGGCACTAAAATGACTATAATAAGTTAGACCTATACCATAATGTATTTGAATACGTTATACACATGGTGCTCCTGTACATACTTAAAAGTATCCTAATTAGATATGCTTTCTTTCGTAATATCAGTGTGATAATTTCGACTAAGTTTTTCAAATCACATAAATGCGGGTTTGAAGGGTTCTGTAAATAAATCCCGGTTTTAATCACCTGTGTTGTACTAACAAACAAAAATGATACTAATGATTAACATTAAATGAGTTTATTTCGGTAATATTTTTCGTGAAGTAAGTTTAATGTAGTTTTATTGGCTTTTTATTTTTTACTTACTTGAAATGTTCCATTTTCTTATAAGTTATTTAGAGTTTTGATAATTTATAAATTTTTATTTTCAAGTTCTATTGTCCATTATTAAAATTTACCAAAATCAAATTTATTAATTGATTACAGAATTTATTTACTTCGATTTTTGGAAATTCAAAAACCTTTTGATATACTTTAAGAAAGGATTATTAAAACTGTTGTGCTCATGGTAGAAAACATGATTCCATCCTTTAAGCGCTATTTTTTTTTACAGTAAAAATGTTTCGAAATGTAATTTTGAAGTCATAAAACATCACTTAATAAATTTGTTTTTATCACTTAATAAATATATAATCACTTAATATATACTTAATAAGTATATAATCACTTAATAAATTTGATTTTAGTAAATTTTAATAATGGACAATTGAACTTGAAAACTTATAAATTATCAAAACTCAAAATAACTTCTATTAATTGAATCTTAAATTAATATAGTAGCAGTTTAGATTCACAGCATTAATGGATGGGGAAAATTTAAATATTTTTGAAGCAACGTGGTTATACTCTTTTGTTCTACTTGCATCTTGGTCTACTATCAAGTTTTTCTACTATTTTAATAATACAGTAGTCGCTGCTTATTCCGGTGAAAATCGGCAAGAACAGAACGAAATGGCCAAATTACACAGTTTTTCCGCCGTTTACCTCGATAGTGAGTGCCGGTTTATTCGGTCAAGTAATCTTTGGGGATTAAGTAAAATTTCTGGGTAATCAGCTTTCAGAGCGAAGTGAAAGCCAGTCAAAGATGACCCAATGACTCATATTTGTGTGGAGGTGTTGCGGTAATTCAATCAAGACAATAGTTAATACAGAATTTGAATAAAAATAATGCTCACTCTTACTAACGGAATCAATGGGACACCTAATGATGACGACGATGTGCACCCGAACCGGTTACGTGTCACAATAGTAGATTTGCTGAACGCTATAGACTTTTTACGCAGAGCATTTGAAAACAGCGTAATTTCTTTTGTAATATCAGTGTGATTGCGTCACCTCTTTTCATCGTTAAGTGAGATTCAATTTGCTGCGTTCCTAAAACAGCCTTTAATTTCGGAACCCCTCCCCCCCCTAAGATGTTGGTTTTTTTTTTATAAATATACATACGTATATTTTCGCTTGTTCACTTCTTCATTATTTAATAAATATGTGCATGCGTTAAACTCTTCATGAATATAATTCATATTTTTGAATTAATTCATTGATTGTTTTCTCAAATTTTCTCACTTTTACTTTGGTCCCGCCGTTTAATTCGGACTTCGTTTATTCCGGTCAATTTCAATCAGCCCCGATATGACCGGAATAATCGGCGACCACTGTATTTAATATGAAGAAAAATTATTAATTGTCATTTATATGTAAGAAAATGCTTTTTCACTTGATATAAAATATCTTTTTTAAGTTTCATTTATAATGTTTAGAAGAGTTTTAAAATCATAGAGCTACCATTGAAAAAACATATAAAAATAACTTTTTCTTAATTTTTAATTATATTTATATTATTTGACCTAAAATAACACTATTTTAATCAAAAATATTTTTTTTTCATGGAATCTTCTTAAGCTGGGAATAAGAGGGTTAAACTGAAATATTTGTTTGCGTAATGGCAAACCTGCACAAAGTACATCTACCAGGGGAGCGTGCCTTGGTCGGGGGACTTTTAGACGGGTTCTAAGTTGTATTCACGTTGCATCTGGAGAAAACTAACCAAAACTCCACACCGTTAGATTGAAAGTCGCGTAATAAGCCCGAACTCAGGACCTTCACACTTCAACCGTTTACCATGTTCATTAACTTATCCACTCGGCCATGGTGGGACAAGGAATATTAAAATAGACGGGATGTTCAATAAAGTGCGAACAACAAAAATTTATGCATTATATATAGTGTATTAAGACTTTATAAAAGTTTTTTTTTTTTAGTCTCTGAACAAAAATGTAGTTGCATAAAAGTAACTCGACTTTCTTCAAGTTCAATTCTATTTCAAATGGTTCTGAACAGTTGCACTTTATTGCATAGCAATAGAGCTAAAATGGCAATGAGGATTAACATCGTGCATAGGCTTGTTTCCTTAATATTTTTCATGAAGCAAGTTTAATTTACTTTTTTGAAAATCTTATTTGAAAAACCCCATTTGCTTAAAATTCTGCACACAAATTCTGTTTTTGTAAAGTGATAAAGCTTTATTCCAAAGATCGATAGTCCATTTTTTAAAATTTATAAATTTAATTTTTAAATTACACTGCACGCATCAAAATCTATGCACCGTTCTTTTTGGAATTTCGAACGTCTTTGGATAAGGGATGGTGGCCTAAAATGATTCTAGCGAGTAAAACGATCCACATACCATCCATACACGTTTCCTTCTATACAGGTAGCGCTATCTACCGGGTAACACATAAACTAGTTGTGCCAAGGGAAGAAGAAGCAATGGCGGTATTAAAGTGATCACAGTATTAGGCGTCTAAATATAATTCCTTGAAAAATTGGATTTTATAAAATTTGTCATAAGGTAAACACTTTCCAATTTATTTAGATAAACAAGCTTTCGTGTACAGAAATATGGTTTAACTTACTGGATGGGGTATATTTTTTAGATTGTTATTTCGGTTAGATTCAGTGTCACAAATGCCTAAGTGAGTGAATGATACATGTGCTGATATACCTGAGATTGATGATCATGTGTATTTTTGTGATATGTGCTTAAATTTTGTAAGTGGCGGAAAAAGACATTATTTAATTTTTTTCTGCTCTTATCGTAGGCCATAATTGTTTAATTATAATTTTCAAATATCCTATTTTATTATTTGTGACTCTTTTTTATTTTAAAATTTCCATAAAATAAATTATGTTATCTATCTGATTAAAAACTTATTTTATTTCATTATGCATAGTCATAATTACTTTTATATCTTTTTATTTTGCCAATAAAAACAATTTACAATTATTTTCAAACGAAGGATCATTTTGCCTTTTGGTTGAGGGTAAAATGACCCTTTGTACATTTTTCAAAATGCTTTTTTTTTACTATTTTTATTACTCAATGTGGGTTGAAAATATTATTGAAATATGTTTATAATGCAAAATATAGTTTAAAACATACTAGTAAAATGCTAAAGTATTATTTAAACATTCATGTTTATTTTACACAAGTGTTCCCCTTAAGGGAGTCATTTTAGGCCACCTTCTCCTACTTGAGATAAGAAAATGAAAATAAGTGGGCGGTACAATAACGCGACGTACAAGTTTTCGCCTTATGTTTCTGTAAAATTTTAGATCAGAATTGCCTGCAACGTTGCGGAACGAAAATTTACTTGAATAAAAATAGTTTGAATTTAATCATGTTCGATTCTGATTCAGGTTGCTTTTTTTCTTCTTCTTCTTTTTCTTTTCCGTGGGAATCGATATTTTCAATAAGCAGTAAAGCTTTTTGCGCATTAACTTTTGAAGAGCCTAACATTCTTTTGGGAAGATGGGAGGGGGGGGGTGTCTCCGTTATAGTTGTCATGGAAACTGGAGATAACTGGGAGGGCGAGGCGCAGATGAATACAAGGTATCGATTCCTCGAGACCCCATAGAGATATTTCACTGCTGCTTACGTTATGAGGGAGGAAGAAAATTACAGTTCGTTCCCTTTGAAATGTTTATGCATGATAAATAGTGTTACGAATTTCTGGGTTGTTCTGACCTTCAAGGGTTAAATATAATCTGAAATTCGTGCTCTACTCGTCAAATAATTAAAAATTGCATTTTGTTGCATCAAAATCGGTTAACTAAAACGCGTCCCGTTTAATATAAGGTTTTCTTGAATTCTAGAGAAATACTGGCACTATGGATTAGCTGACCACTTTGGGGGACTTATTTTTGGCACCAGTTTTAGCGATATTTCACCAAACAGTCCCCAATCCTGGCGACATTTTTGACATTTGGCGAATTTTATTAATTTGGCCAATAATGTTTGTTTCGCTGCAATTAGTATTACCCAATAGGCTGGTATTACTCAATTACATTTCTATTACGGAATCAAAATTCGCGATTGATTGAGATTTCTCTGGAACTTTCATAAGGTCGGCGGCAGCTATATAAGGACAGGCCTCACTCAGGAGCTCAGTTGCTTCATTTTTTCAGCTGTCACAAGTAGAGAAACTTGAGCTCTGCTCGGAAACTGTGCTTCTTTATGTTTCCTGTTTGTAAACGATCTTTCGCTTGTTTTGAAAAGCTTTTTTTCTGAAAGCTGTTTGTGAATTCTTCATTTTTTTATGCTGAGAAATAGGTGTCAATTTCTCTAGAATTTTCACTGAATTTCAGCCTGCGTAAGTATTTTATTGTGTAAGAAGTAGAGCATCTGAGAAAGCTCCTGTGATAAATTAATTGTTATAAAGTAAGTTACTGCCAGATTTTCTGAGACATTTCCTCCTAAACGTAATCGAATTTCCTCCCAAAATTCATATTTTCCACCCAAATATTAAAAATCTTATATATGTCTATATACACTGAAGAACCATTACATTATAACCACCTACTCAATAACGCGTTTTGCCTCCTTTGGAGTTCAAAACAGATGCAACTCGCCTGGGCTTGGATGCCGCGAGTTCTTGCTAGATACTGCAGATAGGTTTTACCAAATATTTTAACAGCGGCCACACAAAGTCGAGATATTGGAACATGGTGTTTGAGCTCTGAGCTGCCGGGTAGAGGGGAGCAGCTGTTCTCCTGGAAGACGGCGTACACGACCATCTACGGGATGAAGGAGAAACCGGGATTCATTCTATAGGCAACTCTCTTCTACACATCCGTGGTCCAGTCTCGACGTTCCGGTGCCCACTGTAGGCGTAGTTGACAATGGCGCTTGCTAAGCAGAGGCACACGAGTAGGATGTCTGCTCCGGAGTCTCATATACAACAGTATCCGCAGAATTGAGTGTTCCTAAACACTTGTATTTGGACCTGCATTGTATTCGGCTGTCAGCTGAGTCACTCACTGTCAGCCGGCGATTTTGCTGTACTATTCGGGAGAGTCTCCGGCGTCCTCTTTCTTTCGTGATGACTAGACACCCAACATCTTGGCGTCTACTGCTAGTTTCACCGTCATTAATCCACTGTTTATAAATTCTGACAACGGCAGATCGTGAACAACCGACCAGTCGTGCAGTTTCGGAGATACGCATCCCGCGTCTTCAAGCCATTACAATCTGTCCTCCATCAAATTCACTTAGATCAACAGCCTTTCCCATCACTCACAAACATCAGCACAAGAATGATTCCTTCCCTTCTCTAGCAACAGTTAAATACCATTCCCACTTAATCGCATGCTCTCCATGTCATTCAAACGAGTTCATTGAAAATATGTGGTTGGTCATAACGTAAAGCTCTTCGGTGTACATATATATATATTACATGAAATATGAATGAGATGGCACCTGGAGATAGAGCATTCTATTTCAAATTTCCATTCCAATTTCCACGTCTTTGTTTTGTTGGGCTCTTGTAGTTAGGCCTACGAGTTCTCACTTGGTATATAGATCCTATCTTTTTTAGCTTTAATAGTTCTGTTTTCTGCTGCTACATAGGTTTGTATACAACATTTAAGGCATATGTCCCCATTTTTATTCTTGGTTGCGTTTTTTTTTTAATGCTATTTATGTTTTGTGCTTACACTTGCTCCAAGGATTAATAGAATATCCATATTACGTAAGTTTAGCTGTTTTATATTATAAATAAGTAAATAATAAATATATATATTTGTATATATAATAATAATAAATTGAATACTTTACACATACAAACATGACAAACATAAAACACCTTATATTACTATGGTCACAGTATAAAATACTTAATTTCAATTTTACCTATGGTTTGTCACAATTTTACAACAGGAAAAGTCTAATCACATGAAGTTTGTTGCTTTTGACATGTAAAACCGACTGATGACCAATTTTCAATGGTGGTGTTGAGTTGGTGGAAAAGGGGGAAAGGAAGTAGTGAGTACAATATATCGATAAATCTGTACGTCACAGTCAGTGCTAAGGAGTGAATTTTATGGGGGAGAAATTCATAAGTTGTTGGAACTAGTAATTTTATGTAATGTGATAATATTTTATACTTCATTAATATTTTTATAAATTCAGTTATCATTAGTAATGATTCATTACATTGATCATTGACGTTCCGTCGAAGCATAGAGAATTATAAATAAAATTCTCCTGAAAACATCCCGATTTCCTTTCTTCGCCCCTAGAAAGTTTCCCTAAACTATCCCACCCTAAAAATTCCCCTTAAAGGTAAAAACCCTCTAAATATGGGAGAACCCCCTATATGGCATCACTGGTTACTGGCTGTTAGTGCCTGTGAGCTGTGTATAGCATATTATTCGTTGAAGTTGTAGAAGCAATAAAATTTGTGTTTTGTCCTGTCAACTGGACTATTTACTAGAACTTTACATCCACACTGGACTTTTAAGCTACGAACCCAAAAACTGAGCAGAGTTATCTGCAACAATAGGGGATACGATCAAGAGACCTATTCTTGGGATTCTTTAACCCTCTGAGTGGCTGAGACGTAAAGTTCCGGTAGCTCACCTCTACCCGAAAAGCACAAGCTTCCCAGCAAACACACTACTGCCCGCAAAATGACGGCAAAGTATCCGCCGTGCTGGCAAAGTGCCGTATGCCGGGAGCACAGTACATTGCCGTCAGTTTAAAGTCACTGGAATACCAATGCCTGAAAAATGCATATGCGCCACTACATTGCCAGTAATGGCGAAATGCCTGTCGCGCCCATGTGTCTAAAACATGCACAGCATAGTTAACGGCGTGGTACTGTTTAAAATGTACCGGGCCAGCACTTTTTAGAGGTAATGGGCCACTAAATATTTCGTAGTGTTAGCATAAAATTTCGTTATTTCATTTAAATAAATGGGACCTATATCAGATGTCAGCCCGAGGCCGCACGTTGGCTTAATCAAACTCTGATAGGCGTTCATATTATTATTAGCGTTTTTAGCTTTCGGGCACCCCTGTGATGAAGATCACATATTTAATAATAATTTTCATTTGTGTTTACTTTCTTAAATTTAATACATTTTAAATCAAGCATTTTAACTTTAAATTCTCTTCCCATTTTTAACTACTCTGTCTTTCAAAATTTTGTATTACGCCTTTTCCCGCTTGTTTAATTTCTATTAACTGCCTATTTATCCGGATTTAATGCTTGAATTATTCTATCGCCTTTTGTTCCATGTCAATAATAAGTCCGTTGCATTTCTTTAGCTTTCCTAGCTGTTAATAAACATCTGTTTCTCATAAAGAACATCTATTTTTTAGTATTAATATGCATCTATGCTTAACGTCTTTCTATACCCGTGCATCATTTTATTCCTTTCATTACCAAATACGGACTTGGCCTCATATCGGTTAAAATACAGCTGAAATAATTTCCTATCACACGGGTTTACTGTAATTTTGGCTGCCTTCACCCTCAATAATTTGGTGCCCGGCGCTTTGTTATGTCTCCCCAGTCTCTCTGTTGACTAGGAATATTCTGCGGTTTTTCGGCGTCTTTAATAATGAATATATTATTGGCTCTCGTTCGGGCGTTCAATAAATATGCCAAGTTTAACTTTCTCGCCAACCTCCTGATAATTCTTCGATTGAATTTGACTTCCGTTTACTCGCTGGCATCCTTCATTCCTACTGAACTTATACTGAACTTATACCGCCCTTCTACATAAGTTCTGGACATTTTAGTGCTATGTATTGGCGGAACACTTCACTACTGCCTTTTTTAAAAATTGACTTCTACTGCTGATTGTTTTCGCTGTTTCTATCCCGTTAACGAAAGACATCGATGCGCTTCTTTTGCTGTGATTTATTTCTGCGAGGTGCCAATCCTCTGAACATGCGGATACTTCAGCCGTGGTGTGTGTGTGTGTGTGTGTGTGTGTGTTATCACATCCGGTTATTTATTTTTCTGTGGCGGACAGCTTTAGACGACTATAGACCTAGTCGAAATAATTTCAGACGACTAGCCAGACGTCATCATTTGGAACAGTTATTTATATAAAACTACACTGTTTCAATGATGATATCTTGTTGGTTCATAATACATTTCGTAGCCCTTTGATTTTCTGTTAAAGAGTTGGGAAAATAACAGGTAAATTTTAAGTTTCACTTTTTTTAATATAAATACTCTCATAGTATGTTTTAGTGTATAAAAGTGTTTTCCTCCGTAAAATTAAGTCATGTATACAGCAGGTAGATATAGGAATTTCTTTTCAGAATAGCTAACAAAAAATATTTTGATCTAAAGAAAATTTATAATAAACAAAATGTTACCCTAATGTTATGTGTAACAATAGTGCAACTTTATTTATTATTACTTCCTGTAAAATTTTGATTTATATATGTATATATATATAAACTCGGCTATTCGAGCCTTGTCAGGGGGACCCCTGAACCCCCTAATTTTTTAATTTCATTATTGCCATATTAAAACGATATTAATCGAGTATGTCATTTTATCTTATCTTTCGTGTATTTCGCTTGGTCACCCTATGTTGAAATTTTTATGATTGTAACCAGGGACGTACCCAAAAAAAAAATTTCGGGAGGGTCTAAACGGTGAAAAAGGTAGAATTTTCCACGAAAAGACTTCATCATTACATTGTTTGCAAAAACTGAAATTTCGAGGAGAGTCCGGACCACCCCCCGTGGGTACTGCCTTAAATGTAACCTATTTATAGATAAATACATGGGATGCCTATTCACAGCTTACGGAATATTGTAACAATAGATGAAAGCTTTTGTGAAGTAATAGTATTTAAATATATGTAAAATTATGTCGCTATTTGGGGGGGGCACATTTTTCGGAAAATTTTCAATAAAGGGGGGGGGGTGAGAGATAAAATGACACAGTCATTAATATATATATATATATATATATATATATATATATACTAACCGAAAAGTACTATAGCTCATTTATAAAATCTCTGACTCTTGAAATATTGAAATTAAACTGTTTATAAATGATTTTATGTTGGTTCTGAAATGTGTTACCGCCTCTCTAATAAAAAAATCTTAAGCGACTGCAAATTTGTAAGAAAATTGCAGTTTATGAAAACTGCACACAATTATGATCACTAATGATAGGCGCACATAATTTGCAAACGATTGACCAACGGATTTTGCTGTTTTTATCTTTCATTTATGTTGTTTTTTATCTTTTAAAATGTTACCCTTAAGGAATGTTTTTCTTTTGCGGGGTGGGGGTGGGGGTTGATGAATAAGCCCCCTACCCCAAATCCGCCACTGGCTCGTATTTTAATTATGGCAGCATTACTGTAAATAGGCACTAATCCGGTACCGTGCCATTATATTGCAGTCACTATTAAGATACCAGACCAGTGCCTTTATTTTTAATAATAGCCGGCACCCGGCCGTTTCATTTTGGGCATTATAAACTTAATGGGCCAGTGCCTTTATTGTGAGTAACGGCCGGCACATGCAGTACGCCAGCAGAGGGCCGCTGCCTTCCCGGGCTTCTGGCAAGGTACTTCTCGGGCGACCACTTTTGGTACGATTCGGTTACTTTTTGCAGTGCCGGGCCGGCGCTGACGTGATGGCAGAAAGGCACTGCAAGGTACTCCGCCAGGAGGTGTGTGTTTGCTGGGTTGTTTAAAAACCGTTATAAGTAAGACCAGCCTGCGTTACTATCCCTTACAGGAATTACAAATGTCGCCTAAGTCAGTTCGTCCGAGCAAAATACGTACTACACTGGTAGTTGAAAATTGGTTCTGGCGTCGTGTTCTCCAAGCGTGCACAACGCATTGTATAGTATAGAGTGTGCTATAAAATAAACCATATAATGTGATTTTCACTCTACAATGCCTCTTTCAAATTCAAAGCTTGTTGCTTCTTTCAAATTCAAATCTTTCTGGAAAAATTATCTATCCAGTACCTCAGTCATGTTCATTCATTACAATGTAGAAAAACAGTAATACTTTTAGCACTTGTTTTTGTAATAATCGTATGCCATATTTAGTTGAATGTCTTCAGAATGTGTAGCGGGATAAGCTCTAGAGTATATTTTCTAGGTATTCCAACTTTTAAAAAATATTGCAGATGCTACTCAGAACTAGAACAGAACGTAAAGCTTAATATGTAAAAGTACGAATACTGAACCAGAACACGTTTTACACAATATAAAACGTGTGGTTGCGATCAGAGAACCTGTGTATGCTGCCATATACAGCTGCGGATTAAAGGCCCACTTGCTCTTTATTTCGCCGTCGTTCGTCGTACAGCAAAGTCATATATACCATTCGTTTGCAAATAACGTATACTTTAATTTATTATTAATTTAATTTGCATAAGGGGCCGTCTTCGTATTTAATTTTGCATCAACTTCGTTTTTCTCAATGGCAACACTGTATTTTGACTTTATTAAAGAAAACCTTCAAATTACCCTAAATATCAATTTTCACTAATTTTCTACGATAATTTCCGGAGATATTGAGAATTATTTTTTGCGCGTTTTTAAGGGACTTTCTGCAAATTGAAAAACGTTATTTGTAGATTCAGAACTTTTCGCCTTTCATTTATTTCGCTCGCGAGAGTTAAAATAAATACGTAAATATTATTTCCAAGGAAAATATTGTTTCCATTTCTCTTAAGGTTTTTTGTACTGAGAATATCAAGTGTAGAAATTAGAATATTTAATCAGTGGTCCAAATGACCTGTGGGTTCATAACTTCCATGGTTCGTACACATGATTTAAAGGGAAAATGCAAAACGACTGCTCACGATTTTGAAAATCTTTCTTATTTTGAAATTGAGTATTCCCCTTGATGGTTCTCTTAGACAGGTGAAATGTTGGCAGGAGTGAGAGGCTCTCTGCTCTTCTGACTACAAGCATGAATGTCACTCAGCTACTGTCGAACTGGAAGAATGTTTTCATGATGGAAAATTTATTTGTTTGAATTCCGTGTAAAAAAATCAATTACTTTTTTCTCGACCCAATATCATCCCTGTGTTTGTTATTTCACTTTCTTCATTTAATATTATCTTCTGCAACGTGCAATATTCTTATGACTTTTGGCGGTATTTTAAATTATTGTCAGATGAAAATTTAGACAGAAAAACGAGATTTTGAATGCTTTTTGAATGTTTGATAAAATATGGGGAAATTCAAAGACCTAATGTTTCCAATGTTTAAAAATGTCATTCGTGCCTGGAATGTTGAGGATGTTAGTTTTTCAAAAATTGGACGTTGTATTATAAGACATACATCTACTTACTGAATCTAATTCTATACCTGGAAAATATTTTATTTGGGGAATGTGGTAGCGGACGCAACAATAGACGATTTATAGAATCACTATCAAACTGTAAAAACCTCTAATTTATGATCTATAGCAGGGGTTCCCAAACTTTTTCGCACCCGTGGCACCCTTGCCAGGCTAAAAACACTTCGCGGCACCCTTTTCAGGCTAAAAACATTTCGGGGCACCCTTGTCAGGCTAAAAATCATTTCGGGGCGCCCTTCTCAGGCTGAAAACGTTTCGGGGCAGGTTACCTTTAAAGCAATATGAATATGAAGGTTAGAATGAAGCCGTTTGGATACAGTTTTCATTGTTTCTTTTATGTTTCTTGGGCTTACTATTACACTATCTTGGAAGAGGGATATAGAATTTTGCCCCCCCTCTCCATATTTCAGGGAGATCCTGTAAAATAGAGGCGACTGGACACCGAACTCTCTCGAACTTGAATAAAATATTTTTGTTTCGCCTACTTGATCATCGGATTGGCAAACTTTTTTGTGAAATATCGGTTCAGAGGAATTTTTTTGATTATGCTCCCCCAAAACTTAGACTTTTCTTAATTATCTCCACGGCACCCCTGGTAAACGCTCGTGGCACCCCAGGGTGCCGCGGCATACAGTTTGGGAACCTATGATCTATAGTTTTGCTTCAAAACTTGATATTTTTTAATACCGCTATCTTTCACTGTGTTTTTGCACAAAATAAATCTCATTTACGTTTATTTTAAGCAATTTTCAAAAAATGGTCACTTAATCAATTTATATATGGCCCCTTAACTCATGAAAACACATTTTATTTAATATAAATTAAACTACGGAACGTAAAAATTTGAAATTTTGCACAGCCATGTAATATTACTTTCTGTATCTCTTTTTCCATCGAAATTTGGCTAGGTCGCTATTCATAATTTTTAATATTAATTTAATGATTCATAATTCATATTAATATTTTATTAAAAATCATAACAATAATGAATTATGTTTGGCTCGTTTAGTTCTAATAGTACAAATAAAAATTAAAGTATGAAAAAAGAAATTAACATATGGGGCAGGGGGATTTTTTAAGCTCATAACTCACCCATTTTTAGTTCAAGATATATAGTTGGTATCCGGGGTTAAAATGAGCTAAATTTTTGAAATATGAAGTAAAATGTAGGGGTTGCTATTGAGAAATAAAGTTGGTGCGAATTTCAATATGTAGATGGCCCCTTATGCAATTTTCATGCATAGCAAATTAAAGTGTACTTCAATCGTAAACGATTGGTATCTGTAACTTTGCTGTACGACGAACGACGGCCGAAAAAAGTACAAGTGGCCTTTTTTTTTCCGCCGCTGTGCATGAAATTTTTATTAACTGACACACATAAATAAACGTGGTCTAGTTCCCTAGGTAGCACAACAACTGAACGTTTATCAACATTCATGGAGTGTTCAGTAATGTTCTAGGAACGTCTATTAACGTTCAGAGAGGCTATGTGCACTGTCTGGGTCAATACTGTCGTAGCTGAAATCAACTGCATCAGAATAATAGTTTAGTTTTCTATCGATCTGTTTCTTTTCCCATCAGTTATGGAAAACGAGTGCAAGCAATCCATCCCAACGGGCCGCCCACTCAACGCAACTGCTGATTACCATTCATATGCGGCAGTAAACACTCTCATTTGCCCATTCACCTCTAGCCATGCGTAAGCTCTCAATAACTCTCACAACAAGCATCGGGCCTGGACACAACAAAGCCCCGGGACTGCATGTGCCCTCTTTAACGGTAAACATATCCTCTCCTCTCCCCGTTCTCCCGCGCTCCTATTACGGGGGGAATAATTATTATACGTCCTATAGGATAATGGGTTGACCCCATTTTACAGTTTAACTGTGTTGTGACAGTTGAGCTAATTTCGAAGAGAACGACGGGATTAATTGACCTTGCTTGTGCAACGAGTACAGAGAATGTTCGAGAAACACTACATAGCCGTTATGCCATTGGCGGATCCAGAGGGGGGGCACAGGGACACGTGCCCCCCCCAGACGAATGAAGTTTACACTATAGAAGATTGACTTATTTTGTAAATTCAAGTCATTCTATAAGGAAATGTGGCAAAAATTGTTTTGTGCCCCCTCCAGAATTTTTTTCTGGATCCGCCGCTGCGTTATGCAGTATGAGATATAATTCGAAAAATTGATTATTATTTTAGGCCCATGGCCTTTCTCATTTTTTCTCCTACACAATATTCTGAAATTTTCTGGAAAAGCGTGAAATATGCTTGCTGGCAGCATAAGTTGCCGTCAGTTCTCCGTTTTTTCACATAAAAGAATTTTTCCTTTTTATAAACAGATATTTTCTGTTTTAAGCACGGATATTTTCTGTTCTACGAACAGATGTTTTCCGTTTTAATGTCGGATATTTTATGGTTTGTTCACGGATGTTTTCCGTTTTAAGCACGAATTCTTCTCTTTTGAAAACTGGTGTTTTCCGTTCGATAATATATCTAATACTGACATATTTATATTTTTTCAAATACCAAATCAAATATTTATCGATACTTTCATATCGATATTTTATTGTGCACTAATGTTGAACAGGTCTCCGAGAAATCTCCTGTGCATGCAAACAGTAAATTATAAAGATTCTTGGTAAATGTAAATTTTGCATATGTAATAGGCTGTTATTATTATGACTGAAACTAGGCCTTGCCACTGGATTACAGGTAAGGTTTGGTTTGCAGCAAAAAGTATTTTTAATATGAATTTTCTGAAATAATTTCTTAGTTAATCGTAATTACTCACTGCACTCCAAACAAATTACATGTATAACGCTTTTACTGAAAATATATTGTCCGTTATAAAATTTAAAATGAACATAAAAGCAGAATAAAGTTGATAAAACTTAAAATATTATTTTTTATTATACTAAGAAAAAACAACACATATCTTTTTATTATTATTATTATTTTATGTATTTGTCTACTTTTTATTTTTATGTCAATGCAGTTATTTAACATTCCTTTTTCTTGATGTAGGCTTGGTATCTGAAGAAGTCCAACCAAAAATTGAACAGTTCCTGTCACCCGCGCCGTCAGTCACAATGAAGAACTGTTGAAGAATGTCACACATTTCTCTGAAGCCATTCGCGAACATTCCTCCGTTCTAACTGCTTGGCCGCATTATTGTGAATTTCCTCTGCGAGCGATGTAAGAGCACCTGCATGAGAAAATGAACTATACAAAACAAAATCGAGAGCTTAGGACAAAAATTTGAAATATCTTAAGTTTTGCTTTATTAATTCATTTTTTGATCCTAACATTTCTACCATGATGATAAGCTATTACAAAGACGTACCCAGGGGGTACGATCCTCCCCCCCCCCCGAAAATTAAGAATTTTGTTAACAAAATAATAATGATGAAGTCTTTGTGAAAAATTCTGCCTTTTTCACCGTTTGGACCTCTTCAGAAATTTTTGGACCCTCCCAGAAATTTTTTTCTGGGTATGGCCCTGAGCTACTAGATTGAAGATTTTTTTCCAAAATAATTCTTGCTCTTATTCAATTTTATAGAACAGCGTGCGAAGCAGCGTAAGTATTGTATTAATTTTCAGAAAAGTGTAAAGGTAGACGAGGATATTTTTTCACTAGGATCAATTTTTCACCCAAGGATTTAAGTTTAAAGGGCGAACGGAGGGGGGTGTTAACAAATACGGCTGAACTTGATTATAATTACAAGTTTCTTTTCTTTTAATGTCGAAATATTCTGTACAACTTGCCCATATAACACAAGTCCGCTGTGAAAACGTAACTCTTTATGGAGTCATAAACAATTATCTGGTCTATTCAGTGACGCTGTAAACAAATTCAACTGTATTTCATATACCAGTGGTTCCCAACTTTTTCTGCCTGCCTAACTTTTGTAAAATCTGAAAGAATTTGAACGAACCGCTCGTGCAGTCACTCTATATAATTCCTACTACTATATAATTTCGCCGAACCACCAGTGGGAACTAATATCATATACAAACTGTAAGTGTTTATTTAAAAACCAGCTTTAAAAGTTAAAAAAATAGAAATTATTTGAATTTTTAAAAATAAAATATTTTAATGTATTTAGTGACAATTTGCTCAAAGCTTAGTCGATGTATAAACTTTTCACTTCAAACTTGCCACCTTTGGGTGGGGAGCTTTAGCCCCCATCGCTCCCACCATAGGCGCGCCTATAACTAGGATACATTTTTATAAAAGTATCGTATTTTTTATTTTAACTAGGAAATAAAAAAAATGAGAAATTATTTTAAATAAGAAATTCTATGCACGCGATTGCAATAGAACAACTATATAGTGTCCTAAATTGGCAGATATTTTATGTACAACCACCATGAAGGCAGAAATTCCCTCTCTGTTTCTATTTGACTTTTCTGCCTAAATTGACAGAGAAATGCAGTCCATGTGAAAAAAAGGAATGCAAGTGGAATGAATTAGAAAACAGTGCAGTTACATTTCATTTTGGTTATAACGAAGGTGGCAGGAACAATTTGTTCGTTAAATCCGATTGCTGTTAATAACCGAGTTTACTCTAAATTCAAATCAGCGACCAATGACGGAGTATTTAAGAAACGAAACATCGGTATATGACTGAAGTTCGAAGGTTCTGGCCTACCGTGCGGCTGTCGATCTAACGGTCCGGAGTTTGGGGAAGTTTTCTCCGGATGTAATGTGAATTCGCGGTAGAACATTTTTTGAAATACTCCGGCCAGGGCTTGCCTCCTTTTGGAAGATAGCCCTAGCGTATTTTTCCTTAATAAAACAATAATTAAATTGAAATCTCTTATCATTAAATCAATCATTTTTTTTATTTCCCTCATTAAATCCGTATGATTCGTTAAATCCATGCTCGCGTAGCGATCGAGTTTGACTGTATTAAAAAGGTAGGTTAAGAGATTGATTTGAAAGAAATATTTTGGTGAGGAAGCTTCGACCCACAGGCACGATCCACTTCTGCTACGATATAAAGAACAGATCTGTGTCGAAATTGTGGCATCTGAGCATCTCTGTTCTGCATTGTATCTCTCTGCGAAGCACTTCTTCGCAAATACGTGGCAGATGGCCCGAGGAGGCGTGCGCTAGTAAACACAAACAAATGTATGCAAACACGGCAACCTGTTTATACCAGCTAGACCTAAAAAAGAAGAGGAGGGTGTTTGGTGAGGTACAGCAATAATCAAAACGGTCGATAGAGGAATCTCCCACATCAGACTTTCCTTCCCATTTCACGAAGAGAGAGAGAGAGATGGCCCAGAGATATACCCACAATAATGCAACAATAAAATGCTGCACAAACAGAGAAAGGGGGGCATAATAGTTACTGAGGGAGTAAATATTACAGATGCTACCTCATATATATATATATATATATATTATTTTATTTATTTATTTATTTTTTGAGGACGCAAAAGCTTCAAGATGATTGTTCGTACTTTTTTTGGATTTTCGATGGTTGTTAAGCTTACCCCAGAGAATTTTGTTACGTTACAGGGAAAATTAATTAGTTGTATCAAAAAAAAAACGTTAACGTACTACATTTGAAAGAATAAAATTTTGTTTAGTTGTTCGCGTAACAGCAATTCGGTAAAAATAAAGCGGCATCTCTAAGACATTTTTCAGGTAGGTACCTCTTTTTATAGGTCAGAAATTATACTTCCCGTACGGAACTAAAGGAGGGATAAGGGAGCTTCATTCACTCCAACCCTAAAGGACATTACTTTAGGGTAGACAAAAGAGTATTCTTTATTTTAATACTTCTTTTAAGTTCTTTTTTTTAAGTAGCCCCATTAAAAAATAAAAAAATCTGAGTCCTGTACTGTACTCGATAACCAATTTTTGGGTCAAAAATTGTTTACTCGAGTCAGGTTATAGGGCAGTTTTACAATCATGATATAAAAATGTCGGTCTCACTTGCGAAATAAGAACGTCAATCAAAAAATAAGGCACCTAGGCAGTTTTCCGTCATATTCCACCGGCTGTGCACAACATATCGGGACTTGATAGTTTTTGCATCCAGGAGATATTTCTATCTTATACTGAATCCGAAATAAACATTTTGAAATTGTTACTGATATTCCCTTTCAGTTTTTATATCATCAAAACTTGCAGCTGATAAAAAGTATAAATTTAATTAGCACTTCTAATTATTCTAAAACGTTTTTCTTTCCCATATGTAAAAATTGCATGATTAGTGTTACAGTATATATACACACAAAAAATATTCGCTGCTGGAAGATGTACTTGATAGGTAAATTTATCATCTACAGCAATTAACGTTTCGCTTCTTGTGAATATAAATGGAGAAAGTGCTTTTGGAAAATTCACTGTAATCAAAAGTGATTCCAAGTGGCAGGGCGCCGAGTTGTTTGTCTTTGCAACTATAGCTATTCCTTTGAAGCTCCAAATTTAGACTATGAAATTCAAGTCTCAAACTATCCAAAGTTATGATTTCTATAAACAACAGCGTTTAATGGTCTCAAAAACATTAAAAATTAGCTCTCAGGTGTTTCATTGTGCACTAGAACCAACCACTAAATATACATGTTTCGTTTATGAGAATAGCACGGTAACAGTGGATAAGACACTGAACATTGGTATATGGCTGAAGTGGGAAGATCCAGCGTTATGTCCTGCCGCGCGGCTGTCGATTGAACGGTCTGGAGTTTGGGGAGGTTTTCTCCAGATGTAACGTGAATATGCATTAGAACCCCATAAAAAGTCCTGCCCCAGGGCAGAAAACCGTCGTGAAGCTTTGTCCTCACAACTAGACAACTGAAGTTGCCTGAAACATGAAATGTATGTAATAATGTAACTGCGTAGTGCATTGGATAAAGAAGCATTATTAATTTTTTCGAGAGTTTAAAATCATTGCTTAGTTTTTGAAGCTGTTCAACAGTCCTGTGTTGCCTACCGCTTTTTAAAAAGAACAGTCTATATATATATATATATATATATATATATATATATATATATATATATATATATATATATATATATATATACAATATATATATATATATATATATATATATATATATATATTCTCAAACCTTCTCGTGAAATCAACCCATCTCATAATATGTCTGAACCCAACCTATTACCTATCACGCATGAAATGTATGTAATAATGTAACTGCGTAGTGCATTGGATAAAGAAGCATTATTAATTTTTTCGAGTGTTTAACATCATTGCTTAGTTTTTATAGCTTTTCAACTGTCCTGTGTTTCCTACCGCTTTTTAAAAAGAACAGTCTAAAAAAAAAAAAAAAAAATCTTCTCAGACCTCCTCGTGAAATCAACCCATCTCATAATATGTCTGAACCCAACCTATTACCTATCACGCGCAACTGGCTCTCCTTCTCCTTTTTTTTATTTTTTTCCTTGCTGCATCTCGCATCTTATCTTGTTTACAGCGTATCTGCCGTGCTGTGCGGCGCGTGCCCCATTAAAATGAACTCGGAGCACAAACAGAACTCTCGAGTTGATCGCCGCTTGAGTGCGGGGGATGGCACTCTTAACGGTGCAATCTCTTTCCGGCAACCCCCCCCCCCACACACTCCTTTCACCTTTTTAGCTAGACGAGAAAGTGACAGTTATGAAAGGTTGTAAAAGAAATAGAAACTAAATGGGAATACCTACTAACAGTGGTGCACCCAGGATTTTGGTTTAGGGGGACTGGGGTTACAAATACTGCTGAGCTCGGTTATAGTGACGTCGATTATACAGCCTGAGTAAAAACTTTAAGGCCAGTAAAAAATTTTGAGAGAATGGAAAAAATCTTAAATTGAGGATTAAAATATCATTTGATTGATAATTATTTACATTAAATAAAAGTAAAAAAATACAGCAGCATTTATTTGTAAGTATTTTATTACCAGAAAATATTATAGAACACCCAAATCAATATTTAAGCCTGAGTAAAAACTTTCAGGCCAGCATATAAAGTGGCATATAAGACAGAAAAAAACAAATGTTGAGAAGTTTATGTAGGAGCCATTCCTTGGAACCAACTTCAAATATTCTTTCTTTCGTGAATAAAACTAGTTTTTGTCAAAGTTCAGGGTCATTTTATACCATTCGTCTTCGATACTAGATTTCAGCTCTACTGATGATGTAAAATGTCTTCCATTTGCATAAATTCTTCTTACTAAGTCACGCCATAGTTTTCGATTGAGTTAAAATCTGGAAGGTTAGCTGGCCGTTTCAAATTTTCAACATTGTTGACTTGGAACCCATTTTTTGTACTGTCACTCGAATGGATAGGTGCATTATCTTTCTGATATTTTCAATTTTCTCCTGCAAGAGATTCAGTATTTGGTAAAAGATGACTCGCTAGGACACTTTGATGTGCTTGTGAATTCATTTTACCCGAAGCGAACACACTTCAACTCATACGAACACATTGTAAGCAAAGCACCTCCAGGTCATGACATAACCTCCACCTAATTGGCGCTTGGAAAATACTCTTACTAAAAAATCTGTAACGAGATATTACTAAAAAATCTATAACGATCTATACTTTTTCTTTCTTAAATCATGCTAATAGGACTTCTATCAGTCTGGTCCATTCAAATTCCCCTTTTTTTTAAATCAGAAAAAATTATTTCTTTCCAATCATTATCCCAGGTCATTACTTGCTGGCTAAAGTTCAAACGATCTATTTTGTACTTCTGCAGCTACTGATGCTTAGCCAATTTTGCTGAATGAATATAACTTCCAGACCTCCTAATTGTGTTATACACCGTTTTTCGATAAACATTTATACTTGTCGCCGGAATAAGTTTTCTGGTTGAATCCTTTCTGGTAGATGCGAGTCTGAAAACTCTTCTTTCATCAAGTGAAGACAAATCTTTAGGTCTTCCCCCAGTATTCTTTTTGCCATAATTTTCTTTAAAATTTAAACAAATTGTTGATTACAGTCTTTGATCTTCCTATCTTTATTACAATAGTACAACTATCCATTCCCGTTGAAGAAAGAGCTCCAATCTGTCTCTTTCATGATCATTTAACTTCGTACCTTTCGCCAACTTCACAAAGATCTCCAAAACTTGAAGAAATGTATGAAAAATTTGCAAATTTAAGAGCTGTCACAATCTAAGAAATTTCAGTAGTATTTAAGCCATCATATACATATATTTATTTTTTAAAAATTAGTGGTGGCCTCAAAGTTTATACTCAAGCTGAATATACCGGTTTTGTATATTCGACTTTTTATGATAATTATATAATTTATAAATTCTGTTTGTTATGTTATTTCTCAACAATGAACATTAATAATTAATAATACAATAGTATTTGAATCCCTTTTATTTCATTTTTTCCATTTTCTCAAAAATTTTTACTGGCCCTAAAGTTTTTACTCCAGTTATAACTAACTCTTCTTATAACGTCAAAATATTCATTACCACTAGTTCGTAGAACACCAGCCCACTATCAACGTAACTCGTTATAGAGTCTTAATTACCCAATCTTTTGTGATGTTGTACCCAAGCTTAACTTTCTTTCATACACTAACTGTAAGTATTTATTTAAAAAACAACATCCCCCCCCCCACTTTTAATGAACCCCGATCCCTTCACTTACACACAAAAATTAGAAATAATTTGAAGACAATTTTTTAAAATAAAATATTTAATTCATTAATGACAATTTTCAATTTTTAAATCTCTTCGCATCTAACTCTCCCAGTTTAGGGCTGGGCTTCAGCCCCCATAGCCCCCCTCTGTGGGTGCGTCTATGCCTACTAAATTATGGTAGAAAGAAAAAAAAACATTCTTGGGAGCAAAAAAAAAAATTTAGACTAAGTCCTTGCGAATAACAGTTTTAAAAAATCTGAAATACTATTACTTTAAATACGCACTAAAGCGCTACATATTGAAAGAGTATCACAATTCATTTCGTCGGTCCTATTTTTCTTTGTTGCTTCATTTATGAAGTATCATAATCCATGGTTCCTCCCTGTTTGTCGTTCGTGCTTCATTATGTTGGATAGTGCATCATAATCCATCAGTAAAAGTGGCGGACCCAGAGAAGGGGCAAGGTAAAGGATTCTCGTGTAACTATGGTGCCCTCAAGCATTTTTATAGAGATCCAATTTATTCTTCGTGACTGACAACAGTCAAAACGTCAGAGTTTTGTGTCCCCACGGCGAGGACACCGCGCGTTAAAGGATTAAGCGGAACAGCGTCACACTTGTTTAAAAATGTGAATAAAGGGGCGGTATCTCGTTGAGCATCAAACTAACGCCACTGAGTGACCAGTGGTTCCAAACCAAACCCTATCAAATGTGACAAAGGCCCTATGAAACTTATCATCGGGATCGCGTGCGTGGGAGGCGGATAAGCTCAGCCCCTGCAAGGCATCAAGGGGGAAGGGAATAAGGACAGCTGGGCGATAAAAAAGGGTGTTTTTCAGATGCCGCATCACATGGTCAGACCCACCCCCACCCCCTTTCTTCAACACAATAAACACCCCCTGCCAACCATAAAAATCACCCGAAAGTGTTTGCTCGGCGCTGGGGTTGCAGATGATGCAGATATGGACTGGCAGACTGCAGCAGACTTCCAGCCACCAACTACCTAAAGAAAACACCGAGAAGCACCGCGTGTGTGTTACTACCTGGATACAGCTGGAGTACAGTGTAATCTCGCTATAACAAACTCCACTTTTTCGAATACCTCAAATAAACGAATAAAATATAGCGTATCTACCAAAATAATATCTTTGCGAAGTATAAATGGAATGAAATTTCAATATAACAAATTTTTCAATATTAACGGATTTGATCTTCGGTCCCTTTAAATTCGTTATACTGATATTTTACTAGTAGTTGTAATTTCAAGCGGAACCAAATGTGGATTCGGAAATATTTTGGGGGATGAGCTTCTATTTATTTATTTTTTTTATTTTTTTTTTTTTTTTTAGCTAGCCCAATATGAAATATACAGTGAAATAAAACTTCACCTTAAAGCAATGTTTTTTTTTTCCCACGAGGATAATTAAAAAAAAAATTTTTTTAATGGACCTGAACAAAGTATATAATGAAACAAATAGGTTCCCTATCGGTGGTTAGTGAACCCCTAGTGGTTGGCGAGGTATATAAAGAAGCTCGCGAACATAACATACTAGTACACAGTGACTATACAAGGAGTTCGTCAATTTCTTTCGAATTTTCGAAGGCGTTCGCAAAGGGAAAAAAGTTAGAAACCACTGGCCTAAAGCTATGTTTTTTGATATGGGCTGCAGTCCCCCCTAGGATCTGTCACTGAACAAAACTTGAATCAAGGAGTTTGTCTTGGAAAATTCTCTGTACAAAAGTTCAAGAAATCCCAAAAATGAAAACGTTCATAATAGCTCAATTTTGTTAAAATGTTTAATAGGATTATTTCTTCTGTGTTAATTTTTTTTAAGTTGCACAAAGACAAAAAAAAAATTCCTTTGTAAGTGAAATTTAGCAATTACTCATACTATGACTTTTTATAACACTTTAAAAATAAAATACTTCGGATACATCACTTTCATTCTAAAAATTCATACCTGCGTTATGAATAGAATCACTGATAATTTTGAATAACCTGTTATTTTATCATTTGCAGTATTTTGTTTCCATTATTATTATTATTTAAGCATCCTTTGTTGTAATTTTGTTTGAGACATGGATGTTTTTCGATGTCTTTTAAACAGTATGTTTTACATTACATATAATTTTTAAAAAAATTAACATTATAAAAAAAATGCCCTTCTAATGATTTTTCTGGTTTTGAAAGGTTAAAAATGCTTAGCTAAAGTTAAGCTTCCATCAGCATGCCAGAAACCTATATACCAAGTTTTCGCCAGCTTTATCTCCGGTGGCACACTTTGAGGGGTCTTTGAATTTTGGCGGAGTAATTTGTGTAAATTTGATTCATTGAATTGTAGGCTAAAGCAACAAGAAATCTGTTTTGGAGCAATTGTTGACTTCGCGAGGTGCACTCCGCGGAGCACAATTTGAGAAACTCTGCTATAGAGGTTCATACTATATCATTCTCCCTCATTCGAGGTTTGGCTTTTTTGTTAATATTTAAATGGTTATCTACAGGGTGGCCATAATTAAACTGCAAGTGTTCAAGGGGTGCTGGAGAGAAAACTACCAGGAATATTCCAGTGAAACTTGGTATCTACACGTTTCAGAGCATGCGCAAGTCAAATATGCAATAAAAAAAATTCGCCATTTTCACCCGATAGATGGCGCTATGCAAATTTTCATATATGCAAATTTTAAGCAAATCGAACAGTGTAAAAACAAGACCACATTGAGTAATGGTCAATCATGACTCTGAATAAGAAGGAACGTGCATTGTTAGTGATGATATATTCTATGAGAATGGTAGCAATTATTCGGCTACTCTGAAAGAATACCGGCGTATGAAACGATTAAGAAGAGGTCCAATGAGTGTCAATGAGAATAAATAATGGTTTAATTGTTTTCCAAGCGTCTTTATGAATTGTTTAATTTGTGATCTTAATTTACGTTAATTTTTGATTACATGTTACTGTACACGCTTAAATCTATTGAGTAAAATAATAATCAAACGGAGTATATTTTTACTCAATTTTTGACTTCAAACAGCCATTCAAAAATCAATGGAGCGAAAAATTCTCAATTTTTGAGCATATACAACAGCTCCATTTAGGCTAAATAATAATCAAAAATTAGGAGTGTCTGTCCGTTTTTTATTAATATAACTGTACTCAATTATCATTATTATTTAAGCTATAGAATGAGCGTTTTTGCAAAATCAGCCCTTTTTTAATTAACATATCTGTACTCAATTAAGATTATTATTTTAAGCTAGAAAAAGGGTGTTTTATTAAAATTTGCTGTTTTTGATTAATATATTGAATGATTCGTTTCCTTCATTTTTTATTATCAGAGCTGTAATCTATGATTATAAGCCCGAGAAAATAAATTTTAAATCAAGGCAAATACATTACATATATCTTAATACACTATAAAAAAGTATTTTTTTAATAAATAGAATATAATTTCACTATAGTCTCTCGTTATAAAACGAATTCACAGTACAGTCAGAATACAGAAATGCAATCATGGTTAAACCAGCTGTGAGATTTAATTAAAGCAGCGACCCAATTTATTGACATGAAAAAGGTAAAATACTACTTACTCACTTTGGGTGGAGATATCATAACTTCATTTGTTTTACAACAGCTTTTTATAATCCAATCGTAAGAAACTATGTCATTAAAGCGAAATCTTTACCTAAAGCATCTCCTCCAAACCTAGGCTGAATTTATTTCACAACTCTGAATATGAAAAAGATGCATTTGGTATTCGGATATAACATAAAATTATCAACAGCGAATTATAATCAATTATACACAACTGTGCCCGACTATGAACCGTTAGCCGTTGAACAGCGTGGGTCACGTGATAGTAATAGGATATGGGTCGTGGGGGAGAAAGACAGAATACTCAAATAGACAAGATTTTGCGGAAAATGAGTTAAATAGAATATAGCGGATGGGGAGTGCTGGAGCGAATTGAGGCATTCACAAATTATTGTCTTGAAGAGTATTTTTTGGCGTAAAAGGATTTAAATCGGCCGATAAGAAATTTAATCAATAAATGAGTGTTAGTTTTAATCAATAGATTTAAGCGTGTAAAAATTTAATTACTGAAGCGAATTGTATGGAATTTTGATAAACTGTAAATGATGTTTTATATTGTTTATATGCCTCTTAGAATGTCACCATGCTCTGTATATCGGTATTGGAAGTTGTATATGCCACCGGTGACCTTTGAAATACGGTACAGCGCCATCTATCGGGGGAAAATGACGATTTTTTATTTTTGCATGTTTGACTTGCGCATGTTCTGAAACGTGTAGATACCAAATTTCAATGGAATATTCTCGGTAGTTTTCTCTCGAGCACCCCTTGAACACTTGCAGTTTAATTATGGCCACCCTGTATTTATTTTCATTTATTTTGACAATGACTTGCCGAAGGTTATTTTGATAATTTAGAACTTTTCTCGGACATACAAGAATTAGTCAAATTTAACACTCTGATTTTAGGATTAATGGATTATACTATTGCCGTAAAGGTGTATAATTCAAAGTTGTGCGTGATACCCACAGTTTTCTTTATGATATGCTCTTTTGAAAAGGAATTTTTAATTACCTGTAAAACAATCACTATAATTCTTCGCATTTATTATTTTTTGTTATTTCTTTAATTATTATTATTATATAAGGAAATACTGATCATTTATTGTGTCTATAATATACTAAACAAAAACATATACTTGTTCATTAAATGAGGTGATAAATCTCTACGGAATCTTTCTTCTAAGTTTAATTGCATCATATTTAAACTATTTTCTATAAATTATTATTTTCTTACAAAACTTCAAGACTTACGGTAAATCAATAAGGATAAGAACTTATGTAATGATTTGTTGCTGCATACCATACAATAAGCTTCAGGAAAATTTACTCTTTCAAAAAAAAAGAAAGAAAGAAAAATGTCCATGATGAGGGTGGGGGGAGTGGAGTTACACTTTGTTTCAGATAACCTTTAATACTCTCTTTCTGTCTTAAAACTTCTTTTCCGCAGAATTATATATAATGTATGGAGTTCCTAAATTTATGAAAAATCAAAGATTGAACTCATCAGGTAGGTATCATAACTATTCAGATTACAGTCGAAGAAAAAAAAGTTTGAAAGAAGAAACTAGTGACACTAAGATCCGGATCTAAATCCATTATGTCCTCCTGAAACCATAAATTTTCCAGTATAAGGTACAGTCGCCAAATAACGTCCCCTTTTTGTAAAAAGCAAATTTTTAAAATAATATACCAAGTGAAGTAATAAATAAAACATCAGAGTTAAGTTGAAACATTTCTTTATTACTCTGAACAGTCCAAAACTTCTTAACTCTGTTACTTTTTCTACAAAAATAGCTTTATCAAAAAACAAGAAATTCTGAGAATAATTTTTTAGACGCCTAATTACGTCCCGGGGACGATATTGAGATCACAATAATCAGTACGTAAACTTAAATTTTATCTTTAAAGGTAATTATTAATTATCATAATTATTATATCTAATCAGACTTTTATTAATCATTGGTATAATTTAAGTAATTTTAATTCTCAAAACAGATTGCACAAATAAAATTTACTCCTGGATTTTCAAAACAATCCTCATGTATCCATTGGAAACATTTTCTGCATCTTATCCATTTCTCTCCGTTTGTATCTTGAGAAAACATTTTCTGACATACTGGGCATTCAGCGTCGTCGTTATCACTATCTTCTTCGTCAGTAGGAACTAAAATTGGGTCTTCATCAGACGTGTCCTCGCCAGAAGATTGATTCTTACGTCGCTTTTTGGTTTTCTTTTTCTTGCTTCCTGTCGTATTTTTCTTTAAATTTCTAACCCTTTTTTTCTTTCATCTTTTTCTTTTTTTTTTTCGTTTCCGCGTCTGGCTTCTATTATTTCTTGTTTATACGATGAAGCTGTAACTACCATGGCTTTGCCTCGCCTAGGTGACATTGAAGGTGGCTCAACAACTGGAACAGGTTGTATGTCATCTATAACTATAAACGGGGAGGAAGGGTTGCTTAACCTAGGTGATGCCGTTGGTGGTCTTGGTTCAGATGAAGTGACCTAAATACCGTCTCGGGGCGATATAGGCTCATGTGAGGGGACGAGTTTGTGGATATCATCCATTAAACTAAAAGCAAATGTCATAACCTAAATAAAATTTCAATCAATTTAAATTTAAGAAATAACAATAAATTTTGTCAAACATTTCATTACAATAACTCAAATACATCCATATTTAAACAGTAATCATAGTATTTTCATTAAAAACTCACCTTGGACAGTTTTTTCTTTTTTTAATTATCTTGCGCAAAGAGCTACGTTTCACTGTCAAACTTTTACAATGGCCGACTGACATAACTAACTTTAGATTTGGCATATTAAAACTAGATGGCGTTATTTAGAAAAAGATATACCGACGGGGACGAAATTAAGCTCGGGGACGGAATTTGGCGACTGTACCTTATTATAAACCAACGAAACCTTAGATGGGCTTTTCGTTTTGCAGAAATCTTCCCCACTCATGAATCACAAGTTTTATGGAATAGCCTTTTGCAATCCATATAACATCAAGAACCAGAAACCAATTTAAAATTCCTTTTCAGCATTTCATAAAAGTAGATAATCAGGAATCGAATTTAAACTGTTTTAAAGACATTCAAAACCTTCTTCAATCATCCTCTGGTTCAAAGGACAAAATGCAGTTGAACTGGATTATATCGTCATTAAAAGGCAGGGTTTAAGCTAGGAAAAACAACGTTTCCTAGCTTAAACCCTGGTTTTTTCCTAACGTTTCCTAGCTTTTCGCCTCTAGCAAAAAAATCGAAAATGGAAAAAAAGCTTTAATAAAATTCTGAAAAGTGAATTCATTTCTAAAAAATAATGATAGCTGTACTTTCTAAGTACCTTGAAAAAATATGTTAATCAAAGAAAAAACAAATATAATTTTGAAACAAATTATTACATTATTGTCATAATTTTTTTCAAAGCATATGTTTAGAACTCAAAATTTATCATTGTTTTAAAGCTGGGTTACTGTCAAACAGTGGTTTACCAAAATTGTTTTTCTTTCTGAGCCTACAGTTTTTTCATAAAGAGGATATTTTTAGCATGGCTAGTGAAAAATCTGAAAGAAGGTTCCTATCTTTGGATTAAGCGAGTCAATGAACAAATTACGGACGTTAAGAGCGACGGGGAAAGGGAGGAGAGGGAGGTGAAACCCAAAGGAATGCACTCAATTTCATTTAAAACCGAGGAAACTCAAATATATCCGCGAAGGAACAATGTTTGAAACTGATATAGATTTTCACAAAAAACTTGTTTTTTCAAACAGAATATTTCGACAGAATATTTTGACTTCTTAAGCTAGTTTCCAGAGTTAAGCTGTTTTCCTTCGATATAGTTTCATTAAATCGAACAAATGATGAATATTCATCATTTATCGTGAATAAAAAAGGCATAATATGACGTATTTCAATAGGAATAAGCTGAAAGACATTTGGCAAAGTAGAGAGGTTGTTTTCTGACTCCACCCCAGCTATCACAAGGCAACCACGATTGATGGATGCATTATTCATTGAACGAATCTCCCTTCTTCCTCCGCCCCCCCCTTTCCTCTCCTCTTACATGTTCAAGGGTCTCCATTTCCTATACATGATGAGTCGGTGTGATGAATACATTTCTGATACCCTTGTAAGCGAAGGCTTTTTAACCCTCACAGTGACCTGCACAAGGACAGACTGGTAAAGTCGGCATTCCTGTATCGAACTTTCTAAATAGATTTAAAATTTGTGAAGTTGGTTTTCCTGCAGGACGTTTCTTAAACCTGGAAAGAATAATTTTCCTGTAGAATTTGAAGGCATGTAATTTTATGTGTATCCTATTTCCTTAATCCTCTCAATTTTTTTAAAGGAAAAGTTTCCATAAATTGATAAATCTAAATTTTCCTACCATTTACACTTACACCACACATAAACCATACAAACGCACTTTTTAATGAGTTGAGTATGTCATAACTTTTTAAGTGAAACCTCTGGTGATATAGCTGTTTAAGATTACTTTCGGATGAATAAGGATTTTACCTGAGGGAGAAAAAAATACTTCCTGAATTATCATTTAAATGAAAAAAAAATCACTTAAGAACGGAAAATGTTACAAATGCCGCTTTTCTAGAAAATGATAAATTGACTTACTGGTCTTGAAACCTTAAAATTATTCAACTATCACGGTGAAATAGATTTTACCTCAATGTTTCTTTTTAATTATATCTTTTTTTTAATTTTAAATGATAAAAAAAGAAAAATCAAAATTTTTAAAAATATTACCGACTAAATGTCTTTTTAAAAATAACGTGAGTTGTGTTCATTTTAAAATTACATTGCTTCCACTCCGTATTATTATAACAGAATTTTTTCCACAAATTACAAGTGATGAATTCACCAGATGTGTTTTCGAATGTTACATAATATCTTGTAAAATTCTAAGTTTGGACACTCAAGAGGAATTCTGTAAAGCGTATTCCAAAAAATTAGTACAAATAGAAAGCTTTGAGAATGTTTTTAAACTTTTTTTCAACCAAATTTCTTTTTAAACAGATTTAACAGTTTTTATTTAATTATTCCTTAAAGTTTAAATCAGTCAAAAGATACGCGTGTTGTGTACAGGGTGCTGCAGCGCCATTGTAAGAAACTTTCTGGAGGCGCAAGGTGCACCCATGTAGTTCAGTCACATTGCAATCCACTTTTCCCTCGATAACCAGTTATTAATCACTTATTTTACTTTAAATGTTTGAATTGAGAATTTTTCTTGGAATTTCTGGCTGCAATATCGAAGATGGTCTTATACCCCTGAATATCCGTTTGATATTTATTAATTCCAAATAACATTTATTAACAATCATAGAAGAACACAACAGAAGTACAAACACAAAAGAAGGATGGGCTGAAATGACAACCATGGGTTAACGGGATCCGAACCCGAGACCTCATCGCTTGCAGGCGGCTGGCAGTGATGGGTGCGCAAACTCACACAGCCATGAGGTCCCCTTAAATGCTTTACATGGCTATATTACTTAGCTTAATGTAAGACAACTATTAAAAATGAATCTGGGACGGCACTTTTAATGAGCTTTCTAAGGCCTGACCAGTGGCCGAGCACGTAGCGCTCTGAACTGGGAGACGGTAAGTGCCTGGTTCAAAATGAGGTCGCGCCAGCCGACCTAACCACTCTGATTTTTTCGTGGTTTCCTGCGAAACTTAACGTAAATCTAACCCTTTAGACTAAAATATTTAATTAAGTTTAATAAGGTTTGGACCTCTTAGAAAGGCCCCCACGGAGGGCACCCTACCCATAGGCCTAGATCCCTCGTGCATATAACTGGCCTTCATTCCACAACACGCGCCTTCTAAAATATCTTTCAAAAATAAGAATTGAAAGAAAAATGTACAATGTATTTTAATTTTGTACAGATAGTTGCTAGAAAAAATCTATGAACTATTAAATCACCTAACGCGCTGACATCCTAAAAGCAAATAAAGATACTATCTGTGTTGTATTCATGGAACTTTTTCGCACCAGGGTAGCAAAATTGTGCACCTAATCACATTATATTTGATTACCAGTTAATAATCGCCTTTTTTTAATTTAAAATTTCTTACATATTCATGCTCTTTTTCGTGCGCCTTTTAAAATATCCTTTGGAAATAAGAAGTGAAAAAAAAAAAATGTACAATGTATTTCAATGTTTTCCAGATAGTTAATGGAAAAAATCTATAAACTATTAAATTATCCATCTCTCTGACGTCCTAAAAGCAAATATTGATCACATTAATTTAGTTGAGAGGATCACTATGGAATAAACGAAAATAAAATGATAAAGAAAAAAAACTCCCCTGCTAATCAAAAATTTTCCCATCCGTTGATTGGCTGCGCGAAAATACGCAGCTATTGGCTGATCAAGCTTCTCTAAATTCTATCTGCGATGCTTTAACAAATAAAAAATGATCTCAAATCTAATGCAGGCAACCAATAAAATTCCTCCCCCTCGCTCAAATTCCGGGGACCGAACACAAGTCTCTAACGAGCGTCGCAGGGGCTGTAGAATGGCGCACAAAACGCACGCTTGAGAGGGAAGCTCCTCATCTTTACTAGAACGGGAGTTATAAGAATATTTCAGATATTATTTTTTTCACACAAATTTGATAAGTGTTTATGATTTCGGTTTGTTTTATATCCGCCGTGAATATTCCTAGATTACTACGAAAATGTTATTTTTTATGCTGCATAATCTGATTGTATTGAAAATGATGTAGCACAAATAATTTTTCTCAATGTGCTGTTTTTATGTCCGCCGTGAATATTCGTAGATTACTACGAACTCATAAATGTTATTTTTAAGTAGCATATTTTGTACTAAAAATGATACAGCATGTGTATTTTTTAAACATACAAAAAATATTCTCAGTATTTACGGCCTATAATAAGTTTACTTTAGAGACTTTTCTCTATTCAAAATAAATAAAATAAATAAATAATATTATTAATGTTGTTGTTGTTTCTGATCCCTGAAATGATCTAGCAAATTCTGACCAAGTCCATAAGTGAATAGACCTGGAGGAAATCTAAAAAGAGAAGAGGTTCTGTAAACACCTCGTCCAGGGTAAAATCAATCCCTTTTAATATATGAAAAGGAGATGTCTAAATAGTCCTGCACTTGGTGCATGTCTTGCACTTGGTGCAAGTCCTGCACTTGGTGCAAACTTTCTGTTCCTGTTCATAGGAGAGAGACTTTAAGTGACCACTGGCAAAACGTTAAATACAAGTTTGTTGGCCTCTATTGCCCTCAAAAGGAACACATGTACCATCAATATAAATTATTAAGAGCTGTAAGAGAATTCTTTCTGCAGGAAATAGCAAATGTAGCATTTGCAGCTCATTAAGAAAGCAAAACAAAGTTACTCCCACAGATTGAACTTTGTTGTCATACTTCGGTATCTTATTTTCTCCTTTTATTTATTTTACATATATACGTGATTTATGAGTATTCATTTTCTGCCATTAGTCATTGAATGTCCTGTTGTTGCATGATTTTACTGCAACAGTTTTTATAAATTGCAACAAAATTCCACTACAACGTAATCACAAAAGGATCGGTATTTCTTCCTTTAAACTTAGAATATGTTATCTAAAAAACTAACCAAAGATATGTGCTGTAAATAATTTTTATGAACTGACATGTTTTTACTGATTTATTGTGTGATTGAGCAAGTTATACGTAGCTCTTGCTATGTAGAACTAGCTTATGCACTTGCACTTCATTTCATTATCATACAGAATTATTTTAGTACCACATCTTTTTAAAAATAAGTAAATGTAAATTTCTTACTAATTTTTAAACATTTTGTTTTAAAATAAATAAATTTGGAACACTTACTTTACCTCTTTTCGCGATACTTAATTTTTTTTCTCAAAAAATAAGCCATAACCATAAACTTAATAAACAGACAATGTTTTAATTAGTTTTAGGTTATTATGAAAACACTGCTATGTCTCACTTTCTCAGTGCTTTAAATATATTATACTTATACACGTTTTTAATAGCTTACTCTTCATTTAAAAGGACTGAAATAACATTTGTATTTATTTAACAGGGTTTCTGAAAATTGTAGTAATATTGATACAGGATTTTTTAGGCGAGTGTTTTCCAAAGTGTGGTGGTATGCGTACCCCTTGAGGTATGGGAAGAGTTTAGTGGGGAGTACACACGGCCTGGTACATAAGTAACTGATTGTCCGTTCTCCTTTCCGAGAACCTTCCTCGAATAACGCATGCGTCAAGTTTTCTTTAATTTCATCAAAATAAGTGTCACAGGTCAGCTTTTTTCAGCATCCCTACACATTGAATAAAAGGAATGGGCTTTTGGATGTAAAACCACATCCTAGATTGAAATTAACATAAAGGGATTCATTATGATGATCAATCGTCTCAGCATAAAAAATTTCATCCTATTATAATAAATATCAATGTTATTTATGCTATAAATTTTCTTTATATTTTATTTTTCGTTTGGGATTTTTTAATGTACTAAACAAGGAAAATATGTACAACTTTTGATTGTTATTAAAGTATATATATTTACTTCCCTACTGTCAATACACATCCATAATATTTTTTTACATCATTCTTTAATTCGATGATCCATGAGATTTAGACTGATTGGCTTATTATCTATCTATTGTACTTCCATTTCGGTTTATTTTTTGATTGGCTGTATTGCTGTTTCATAAAGGTATGTCTTTAACTTATTTTGCTTTTTATATACATATATACATATATACCGATACAGAAAGAGAAAGAGAAGAGTTTGTAATTGTTTCGAACATTATATAAGTGTCTAGGGAATGCAATACCACACTGTTTTTCGTTTCTAGGGATTACGTCTATTATTGCGTCCACTACTATCCCCCCCCCCAAATAAAACATTTTCATGTATAAAATTACAGGCAGTAGATGTATGTCTTCCAATACCTAGGGAATGCAATTACACACTGCTTTTCGTTTCGCGGGATTTCAGAATTGAGATTTGTTGATCCCGCGGGATTGACATTTAATTCAAATAAAAATTAAGTTTAATAGGAAGATTGTGCCAAATGCGGAAACGTGAATACGGCAACCATACGACATTTGAAAACCTGTTTCAATAATTATTGTTTACCATAGTGATTGATTTTACAAACCACATATGTGAAATTAAATATAAACACTTAAAATTGACATGACGCGTTGAACATAGAGAATATTGGACCCACGACATGTTTTACGTGATTAGCTCCTTTAGGGTACAAGGACCCGCTTCTGTCTAGTAGTCTGTCTAGTCTACCCTCCCAAGCACTGACTAAGGTCGGAGCTGCTTCCCTTCCGTTATTATTTCAGGAATTGAGTTTAATCGACTGGGCCACTACTGGACTGGTATTAATGAGTAAATGACATTCATTGTGCATGTTAAAATTTTTAAATAAAAAAGTCTTGAATATAATTTCAAGATACAGTTTTCTAAGAGTAGGAAGGGGGTTCCTCGATAAGAATTTTTTTCCCCTAAGACTTCGTGAGCCGACAAATTTTGAAGACCACTGCACCAGAGTGACACATTTTCAAACGGAACTAGTTGCGTGATTCACGGCAGCTATCGTGTCAGTGCCGTAAAACTAGTTTTACAGGCAAAGTAAGGGGAAATATAGCTAGCAACCAAAAAATCCCTCCCTGTTATGTCTGTCCTTTAACGCGCAACCCTATAGAAGAGCAACCTTATATTGTGACCAGCGTGAAAAAGTACACCTGTTGCCAATTCTCGAGTTAACTACCAGCAACATGGCGGTCGACCGAATTGCCCATCGCGTGCTACAGATCTAAGTCTTTTTTGACATAGCCGGCTGTGTCAAACAAAAACCTTTTTTGACATAGCCGGCTGTGTCAAACAAAAACCTTTTTTGACATAGCTGGTTGTGCCAAACAAAAGTGTTTGTGATTTTGGTTTGTCTGTCCGTCCGTCCGCCCGTTCTCTAACTGCCGTAAATAAGCTTCGATTAGTACGAAATTTATGGATGTTATTTCTGTGTACTCTAACATGTACCATATTGAAAATGGTGTATGTAACATTTGTAGCTCTTTACGGGAACCTCAAAGGTACTTCCAATACGCTCGATGAGCAATCATTTTTAAACCGCATTTTAAATATAATTGTATATTTCATACCAAAAAAAAAAGAAGAAGAAGAATAACTGAAGCACGTTATTAAGGATTACAAAATCGAAAACAGTGTCGGTAGCATTTCTTCTCCCTCTTCTACAGGAGCATTCGAAAGAAATCTAATACATTACGATTCGAAGACATTCACTCTTTTCAAGCACAACACAATAGACATCTATCACAGCTTAATCTCCATTTTTAAAAATGGAAAAAATAAAAATAACATTTAAAGTTGTCTTTTTTGTAACGGGGTCTCGCAAGATTACATAAAGCTAATTAACAAAACAAGCAATTGATTACATCTAATTAATTTAGCATACAGACAGTGATATACACCTTTTTTGAGGTTGTTTCCAAACCTCGCCAAATTTGGATAAAAAGACGTTGTGTTCGAAAGCGCTTTATAATCGATGCGTTTTTCATGATTTATCCTTCTGGTTCAAATTAATTTAAAGTATAAGTTGTTATGTTAGGAACTATAATTTATTTTTAATTACTTAATTTTTCACGAACAAGTTAACTGCTCATGAAATTTACAATTTCGAAGACTGGCTAACATTTCAGTACTTTTTAAATTTTTAATTATAAACTTCATTAGCTGGTGCTTGAAAATCACTCTTACAGCCCCCTATTTACATGTGATTTCGAATCATTTTTCTGCACTGTATCCCTCCAAGAAGTTTGCCCATGAATTTAGAGCCACCCTATATACAGGGTTACTGATAACTCGACATATTCCTTGAAAGACGTGATGGGGGAGAAAAAATCCTACAATGTTCACTCCCATATGTATGACCGAAAATCAGTAGTTTTCGAGAAAATTAAATTTTAAACTTTTTTTTAATAACCCAAAATTTGACTTTCAAGTGCAAATTAAAAAAAAATCTACAGATTAAATGGGTCTCATTTTAACTAATTTTCACAGCTGAAATTCTAAGTTAAGTCTAAATCATAAAAAGTGCAAAACTACCTTAAACTTTAAATTCAGGAGTCATTACATGTACTTTTTAATTTTTCATTCACGTTTCCTTTCAAAAGATATTATTTATTTTTAAAAAATTCGATGGCAGTACGTGTACAAATTGCAAATAAAATTTCTCCTATTAATCAGCAATCCAAAAACGTATTAGTGTCCACCTAAAGAAATATAATTCGTGAAGGTTGAGTTTTACTTAGCATAGGTAAAAACGCCAAAACCCTCCCCCCCGTTCATTTTTTAGGATTGTGTCGGTCTACTGATCAAGTTATTTAAATTTATTTTCATAGCTGACACTCTAACTAAATTAGCGTAATCCTGAAAAAGTGCAAAATTTGTCATATACACAACACATAGCCGTTTGATATTCACAATCTGATGTGGCTAAGATTTTAAGAATGTAAAAACAGTGATAACTTGATCAATTGACGAACGATCCTAAAGAATAAACTGGGGTGCATCTTTTGGCTTTTTTACCTGCACTAAGTAAAACTCGCTCTTCTTTACGAATTACATGTCTTTAGATGGTCATTAATACGTTTGTGGAGACCTGATGGGATAAATTTTATTTGTAATTTGTACACTTACTGGACTAGTACGCTTTGAGATAAACAACATTTTTTTGAAAAGGAAATGTAAAGAAATGAAAAAAAAACGCATGCAAAGCACGTAAGTAAAAATTTTCAAAAAGTTTTCATTTTTTCAGGATTACGTTAGCTTAAAGTATCGGTTATGAAAATAAATTTTTAAAAAATGGTGATAACTTGATCGGGTGACGAATGATCATAGAGAATGAACGGGGTTGCGCCCTTTGGCGTTTTTACCTGCGATAATTCTTTAAATGGATGTTAATACGTTTTTGGATAGCTGATTAATGGGAGAAATTTTATTTGTAATTTGTACGCGTACTGCCATCGAATTTTTTGAAATAAATAACATCTTTTGAAAGGAAACATGTGAATGAAAAATTAAAAATACATGTAATAACTCGTGAATTGAAATTTTAAAGTAGTTTCCTACTTTTTATGATTACGTTAACTTTGAGTTTCAGCTGTGAGAATAAATTAAAATGAAACCCATTTAATGAGTAGATTTTTGTAATTTGCACTTGAATGTCAAATTTTTGAGTTATAAGAGAAAAAAGTTTAAAATTCAATTTTCTCAAAAATTATTGATTTTTGGCCATAAATATGGGGGAAGTGTTAAAATTATAGCATTTTCGCTCCCCTATCATGTCATACCAGGAATACGTCTACTTACCAGTACCCTCTATGAAAGACAAATGCTTTTTTCCCCTTAAGATTGTCTTACATTAAAATACTTCAGGATGTCTGTGCGGATTTTCTAGAATTTCCTATGAATGGAACGTAAATAATAACCATTTCCATAAAAGAATTCCTCGTGAAGATAAAATATCTAAAACCCTTTTTGGGTTATCGTATTTTTAATAGGGAAAAAAGTAAGTATTTCTTTTCCTGATACTGTAATACCGATGCGCCCCTCCTCCCCCCCTAAAAAAGTGGTTATGAAGTCAAATTAACAAAATCCAGGTTGATAATTGTATGATAAAGGTTTGTAAATTTTCAAAATTTTCATTTATAAATTGTATAAGAATAGAAAGCGGAAATTTTTTAGCAACACTGTTTAAAATGTATCTGTAATTTAACGGAAAAACGACTGGTCCGTTCTGTTTATTATTTTTTCGTTTTCTGAACTGTAACTTTCCGTTTAACTAAAACTGCTAAATAAAATATTATTCTGCTACCTCTAAGATCGAACCCTCAACCTACAGAGGGAGAGACTGCTGTTCTAATCCACTAGATGCTATCTGACCTGTTCCAGTTTGGCCAAAGGTTGATGTGAAGGTTATTTTAGTCTCAGAGTGGGACTTGAGGAGAGGAATTCTTTTCATAATTTAAAATTTCAGATTCGTGACAAATTGTTGTCCAGTTATTATTAACATAGTCAAATTATTGGATTGGCAAGAAATTAATTTCAATTTTCACAAATGTATGCAAGTAGTAAAGACATTTTCTCTTTAACTACTTGACATATCGACATAGATTTGTTTACAGATATGCTGGCAAACATTGAAAATTGGAAAAGAAGTACTCTGGCTGCTAAAAATACCTAAAAATTATACCTTTACTGATTTTCCGTTCTCTATTAGAAATAATAATAATTATTATTATTACAATTATAATTATAATAATTTTTTAAAATTACTTTCTAGGCATTCCTACATTTATGAATAGGATTTGAAACAACCTTGGTTATGAAATGGAATTCCTTTTTTAAAAAGTAATTAATTATAGTTTATAATATTTAATTACTCATAAGAATGCGTATAGTGTCAATATTTTTTCCATTTAAATGTCTAAGTAAATTCTTTTTTGAAAACTACTTACAAAACAAAACAAACACGGAAATTTACCATTTTCACATAAAATTTCTGAAAATTAAAACATTTTTCTTCGTTTAACGGAAAATTGCCAATTCTTGGGGAAAACGGTCATTTTCCTGAAAATTAAGGCTAAAATTATCCTGAATTTTCAGATTATTTTTAAAAGTGAACTTTTTTTAACTTTCAGTAAATTTAACAGATATTCAGATATATATCTTTAAAGAAATGTTAGAAGAAGGTCACTCTCTTCCTAGAAGTTTCAACATCCGCTAGCTCAGTTACCTGGGTTGGATATTGCATATCCTGAAATTTGTTGGTTTCTTTCGAATGTAATGTAAATACGAGCTTTTCAGTTTTTCTTTGAAAAAAAAACATATTTTCACTAAATAATCTTATACTTATCACAGAGGTAAGTAAAATATACAGAACGGCCAATAAGCCAGAAAAACTATAGTGTTTTCTAAAAATTATCAGCATTCAAGAATTTAAGGTATAGTATTGAAACTGATTTTATCTTTTGCGGAATCAAAAGATTTTTCCGATAATGCAAAGATGGATGAATGATCAATATTTCGGGGGGTACGAGGTGATATGAGCGGAAAAACAAAAATTTTAGAATGAGACATAGAATAAATAAAAACTATCATGAATATCGGAAGAAATTCTGTTGATAGTCATCACATTTATAAGTTTGTGTAAGTAAAGTTTCAGCTCGATCAGAAGATAGGAAGTGGATTAAAATTCTGAATTAAATTTTGAGCCATTACAAGTTAATATAATATAATAAAATATCATATATATAAATAAAAAATAAATGTTAGTTTTCAAAATGATTTGTTGCATGTTTTGTGGCGGTTATCCTGTATATGCTGTAAAAGTAGTTTTACAGGCAAACTTGAAAGAAAAAATAAAAGCTTGAATATTTTCGGACAGCGACGGTGTCCATACTTAAAAGTAGTTTGACATGTAAACTTGAAAGGAAAAGAAGCAATGTAACATATTTTTGGACACTTAGAGTGTCCTTGCCGTAGAAGTTATTTTACAGGCAAACTTGAAATAAAAATAAGCAATGTAGCATGTTTGCACTTACAGTGTCCTTGCCGTAGAAGTAGTTTTACAGGCAAACTTGAAAGGAAATGAAAAACTTCGGCATGTTTACGGGTAGCAACAGTGTTCATACTGTAAAAGTAGTTTTACAGACAAACTTGAAAAGAAATGAAAAACTTCGCATGTTTTCGGGTAGCAACAGTGTTCATACTGTAAAAGTAGTTTTACAGACAAACTTGAAAGGTATAAGAAAAACTACGGCGTGTTTTCGGGCAGCTGTGATGTCCTTGACGTAAAAGTAGTTTTACAGGCAAACTTAAAGGAAAAAGGGGGAAATTTGGCACGTTTCCGGGAAGATGTACTGATCCATGCCGCACAAGTAGTTTTAGAAGCAAAGTTAAAAGAAAAAAGAAAGAATGTGGCATAATTTCTGGCAGTTGTAGTGTCTATGCCGTAAAAGTAGTTTTACAGGCAATCTAAAAAGAAAAGGGAAAACTGTGACATGTTTTTGCGTAGCTACTTAAAAAGGAAACTAAGTAACTTAAAAATGACACTAGTCCACGCCGTAAAAGTGGTTTTACAGACAAGCTAAGGAAGAGGCTGTTCGTTTTACAAAGCGATGGGCGTCACAGGACATTTGAACATCTAATGCTATTAAGTATTCGAAATAATAAAACTAAATGAAAATAAATTAAAAATAAATTAACGTTTGCAAAATTATATATAATATTTTTTGCTGCGGTTTTTCTGTATATGCTGTAAGAGTAGTTTTACAGGCAAATTTAAAGGGGGGAAAAAATGGCACGTTTTGAGGCAGCTACAGAGTCTATGTCGTAAAAGTAGTTTTGCAGGCAAACTTGAAAAGAAAGATTGTGGCACATTTTCGGATACTTATAGTGTCCCTGCTGTAAAAGTAGTTTCACGTACAAACTTCAAAGAAAATCCGTGGCATGCTTTCGAGTAACTAAAGTGTCCTTCCCCTAAAAGTAGTTTTACATGCAAACTTAAAGATAAAAAGAAAACTATGATATCCTTTCTGACAGCTGTAGTGTCGATGGCGTAAAAGTAGTTTTAGATGAAAGCTTGGAAAGCTTAAAGGCAAGCTAAAAGGAATCAGGCTGTTACTTTTATTAAAGGATAGGCGTCACTAGGCTTTTAAACAGCTTTAAAAATAAACCAGCAATGTTAAGCAATCGAAATAATAAACCAGCAATGTTAAGTAATCGAAATAATAAACCAGCAATGTTATTCGGTGAAGAAGTACTATTGCAATCTTAATAATACTACTTCTTCACCGAATATACTATGCACTTATATTAGCAGTGAACCTAGATGTCTCGTGCAACTTTGAGAAAAAATTCTTAAGCATAAAAATCATCTTCAAGAATGGGCCGAGAAGTTATTCGTTTATGGACGTATTTCAAAATTCTGTCTGTTTTTTCCTGAATGTTTCATATCTGTATTTGCAGTCGTACATAGTACAGATTGTAACAAGGCACTTTAACTATTTTTGAGTCTCTATCACAGTTGCACTCTTTAAAGTCAGTTTAAAAGTTGTATGATTTCATAAAGGAACAACCTTAATAGAGAAAAAAACACACTTGTCAAATTTTTCTGCAGCTATCATGTTCCAACCGTAAAGATAGCTTTACAGCAAACTTAGTAAGGAAAATGGCTCCCCCAAATAACATCACCACTTTCCGTTAGTGTATTGTCCTAATTAGAATGAACCAATTTTTCTCTACTTAAAAAATGTTTTATGAAAGGGAGATAAAAGCGACATTTTTCTGAATTCTTCTGAAATAAGATTCAAGTACAAAGCAACAATAATAACTAGTGAAACTGAAAGGTTTGGTAGCGTTTATTTAAGTCCGCGAATCCATTTTGGGTGAACATCAGTGATATTTTTACGCAGTGGACAATTTATTATTTCGAGTAAGATCATAAGTCCACATAATAGCTTTATCTCACATGAAAACAAAATCGATGGCAGAAGAAGAAACTACATGCAACACAACTTGACGAGGAGGGTGGAAAAACAAGGAGATCAAACGATTTCTGACACCCTCTTCCATCATAAGAACTGGGGAGATGCAGGAAAAAGCATCACGTGATTACGGGGTTTCAGAGATAGCGGAGCGGAAAAACAATATCTTGATTTTCAAGCAAAAAAATTTGCTCCAGAGGAAAGCAAACAAGAAATAATAGTTCTTTTTCATTGAACGTTTCTTTTAGTCTTAGTAAATCTGAAAAAGTTGCGAAAGGTTTTACAAAGTTGACGAGAACGCTTAATTTTGACATAGCATGTCTATTACAAAACACCGTATAATATAAATGACTTATTTATAAATATGCTGCCGCATACGATATAGTATATATGCAGTTAAAGAAGAGACGACTTTAATTAAGGGGCACAATATACTACTTAATAACAGTTGTCTCGTATGTTTAAACTATCCCGGTGTATATATTAGAGAAGGATTGCTTATAGTTTAGTCAGTTGTAAGCACCCGTTAAAAACGTAAATATAACAAACATTTTATATAACAAATATTTATTAACACTTCATATCGGGCTTTAATTCATACACCAAATCTCCTATTTTCAAAATTCATAATTGCAAACTTTAGCGACCATTTTACGGCATCAAAACATACAGTATTTTTGCAAAATCTATTGTAAATTACTGCAAATTGTATGAATTTCCAACGTTTATTGTTTAAGTTACAACTAATATCACAATACCGAGTTTCCTTTGTTTTCTTAACAGAAACACTCCCATCAGAATCATGGATTAATACTTCAAAATGGGAATCTCCATAGTAAAAAAAATGGTCATAAAAAATCTGAAGCCAGAAGACTCCGATTAACGCAGAAAGCTAACGCATGTACGCATGTGCGGCGGTATTTATTCAGATCTACAAGTGTAAAAAGCAATCTTTTGGCAGCAAATTAATTCATAATTCTATCGACGGAAATTATACTCAATATATTTTACATTTTTCCACTTAAAATAAATAATTATCTTCATTTTCTATTTTCAATATTTTTTTACATTTTGCCCAATAGCATAACCTACTATTGTCACTTTTAGTTACCTCAACAATCTAATGAAGCAGATGTCACTCATTTCTACATGAATATTTCTACAGTCTTAAACTCAAAAAATAAAAATAAATTAATTAAAAAGAAAATATTAACTTACTGCTACTTTCTATTCTAATTTGTAAAACTTCAAAATTACTAATTGAAATTGCCTTTAAAAAAAATGAAAGCTTTGAAATTTTTTTTATCTGATTTGAATGAGGACCCTGCATGATAGTAATTATCTATAACTTACATAACTGAATTACTGTAAGCTTTAATAATTCACCGTATCAATCGAATTAATTATTTTTCTATCGATAATAGATTTACTTCCTTTGTTGCATATTCGAAAAATTTTAATGAAAAACTTATGGTCCTGTTGTATTCTCATAAAAATCAAGCTACGATTGTTAAGGGGTAAACAAGGTATATGTGTCAAGAGCCCCTCTTTTTGGAAATGTATTCAAAAAATTGTAAAAATACTGAATTCCGGTTTAATATGTTGCCTCACATCGTCGTAAAATCGAAACGACAGAGTGTCCCTTTTCAATGATCGTTGTTTCTACATCATGGGTCTAAACGATCAGAAAGACACTGAAAGATCAGGGCTGAGAGCAACGCTGTGCGCAGTAAGGGGAAAATAGTACTTTTATCATTGCAAGACTTTACTTGAACAGTTTAATGGGTCTCACCCTAGCCAAGTGGATAAATACACTGAGCATGGTAGATGGTTGAAGTGTGAATCTCCCGGGTACAAGCCTACAGTGTGGCCATCGGTCTTATGGTCTGGAGTTCGGGGCAGTTTTCTACAGATGTAACGTAAATACGCGTTAGAACCCCTTAAAAATTCCTCCTACCAAGCCACCCCTCCTTAGGCGAATAGTCCTCGAATAGCTTTGCCTTAATGCGCAATACATCACAATTAACAGGTTAAACTTCGGCTTAAGGATGAGTTAAACTACATGTCCACTATACATACTCCCCCATATAATCTTTTTGATATTATCTCAGTTCTATGGCAGCCCGATGGCCTTCAAATAACAGTCACAATTCGGTTGCGAGTAGTCATTGTGACGGTGATGTATAGTCATTGTGAAATCGATATATCCGACTCTCTTGCCGGCAGAGTGCCCACCATGACACAGCCATAAAAATAGTTGCTTTAATATCCTTTAGGGTACAAAATAGTAGCCTAATATTAACCTACAGATTACAAAATAGTAGCATTTATGGTAAAAATAGTAGCCTCTTTATCAATCTAAACAGACTGAAATCTTAATAATTAACAACGTTAACCATCTTACTAACAGTTTCAAAAATTTTACATTTTCTGTTTTCTGAAAAAAGTAATATATATATATATATATATATATATATATATATATATATATATATATATATATATATATATATATTACTCAAAACTGCACATACCAAGATTGAGAAATATGCAGATTATAGAATTGTAGATCATTCTACTATTAGCACTACTTTTTGTAAATATATTCTGTACATTGAAAAATAAATGTCTACACAAAATAAAAATTTATAGATTTTTTTTTTTTTAATCAGTAGCGTACCTTGGGGCGGACTGTCCTGGGAAGCAAGCTAAAAACAAAGATAAGGGACGGCAAAATGACCGAACATTAAGAATGATGCTGCAGTTTGATGACAGAGATTGGAGGGGGGAAAGAATGCTAAATTCTAAAAAGAATGGGGTGGCGAACTGAAAGACTACACCAGCCCCAACAGTTCTTGCTGAAGCGCTGAATTTAGTGGAAAGAAAATACAGCAGCTTATAAACAAGCAGGTGTATTAATTTCTATGAAGCAGTGTTGTAGCCAAAAATTTTTCATGGAGGCGGGTTACGATTACTGCAACCCATACATATGTATACGTGTGTGCAAGAAGGGAGTGAAGAATATACATTCTGTATGGTGCATACGCCATTTGGTATAAAAAGTGTCTACCCCCATCTTGAAGGGGAGTTCCTGACGGGAGATGGGGGATCAGTTAAAAATTAGGTTTCTGTAAGATCACCGCGTTGGTCAGGGTCACAGGGATTGGGGGAGGGGGGGGAACGTTCCTGATACCTGTTACCCAGCTATTTTGTTAGGAAGAGGAAAGAGTGCCCATATTTGACCGCAAAGCTTTTGGAACACCTTTAAAGGCCGTTAAAAGGGCTAAATTGTGTGAACAGCGGCTGTGTGTGCTGTATCGTCATAAAAGGTAGATCAGCGGATACGGATATGAAAACGAATAGTTTTTTTTTTTTTATCCGTGGATACGGATATTAAACGGATCATTTCTTTCTCATATCCGAGAATACAAAAATGAAACGGATCGCATTCTTGCGTATTTCAGCAAGTTTTTTTCAGTTTATCTTAAAAGTTAAATAAGGTATAAGTTTTATAAAGAAGAGAGCTTTATAGGATATAAATTTATCTAATAAAAAATAAGAAAAAAATTAATCAAGTACCTTTTACATTGTAGTATAAACAATTTTACTAATTTCATGACAATTAGTAAACGGCTGAAGTGCATAGGTCTAGGGTTCTGGCCTACCGCGCGGCCGTTTTCTCCAGCTGTAACGTGAATTCGGGTTAGAACCCCTCAAAAAGTCCACCTCCCAAGGCATGCCTTAATTAAGCAGACAACCCTTGTGTAGATCTGCCTTAACCCCAAAACCAAAATAACTTTTATGATCATTTACAGTGAAAGTAAAAAGTTTAATATTTTTAATATTAAATAAAAATCATAATCACTCTCAATCCCTATAATCGAGGGTGTCTTAAAAACAGTGGCCTATGGTTTCCTTCTTTAAATGTTGATCTAAGACATATGGAATGAATTACATAGTTATTTTATGATATCGAATAAAATTTTCAGGAAATTAAATGTAAATAAATACAAACTTTTAATTTTTATACAGCCCTCCTCTTCCAAAAATTCGCATTAAGTAAAATATACCCCCATATATTAATGAGATGATGTAGAAAGTTTCAGATTTTCTTACTAAAGGTTTACAGATATATTTCAATCACAGTTGGTGAGGGAAAATAATCTTTGCAATATCAATAATAGTATAAATACAATTATTAAAACTATTATAGTAAAACTAATTAACCATTTAGATTAACATTTTAAGACATTTACATTTTACATTTTAAGAAATGAGTTTTAAATCATTTTAAACCTACAATCTAGACAGTTACTGGAAGCAAAAATATGCTGTAATTTTGTATACATTATACTCAGGGGCGTAGCCAAGGAGGGGTTAGGGGGGTCATAATCCCCCCCCAAGAGGAATTTTTTGCCATACAAAATGTATATTCTTCACTACATTATCACACACACGTATACATATATATGAGTTGTAGTAGTAAACCCCCCCCATGAAAAATTTCTGGCTACGCCCCTGATTATACTTTGCAAAAGGTGGGTAAAACGGGACAAAACTTGCTAAAATTTGTTCAAGAAGAATCAAGAAGAATTATAAATATAAATATGTATAAGTTCACACCCCCAAACACGAATTAAAACAAATATTTTTATGTATAAGTTTTCCCCAGTAATTATTTAGTTTTGTAAAGTTAATAATAATAGTAATAATAATTTTTTAAAATTCCCCTAAACTAATACGGAGCTGAGCCCTTAAAAGAAATATACAACATAGGCGATATGGACTGCGATATCTAAATAACATAATTTTGGAAAATTTTGCCCAACTATTATTTAGAATTACTTACTTTCTCTAAGCGGTTAAATAAAGATTAGTATTATTGTTTTTATTTTTTTGAACGCGTGAAGTCGGCATTGACAAGCACGAATTAATATATAAAACTTGGCACAAGTTTTATCAAATTTTGCCCCGTTTTACCCATTTTTGCAAAGAAATTACTTACTTAATGTAAAATTTACTGTGAATTAATTCATAAAGGGTTACTTCAATCAAATCTTATTTAGAAACATCTGAAATATATTATGATTTTGGTTCTCAATTAATTTAGGTAAAAACGAAGAAAATGAAGACAGTTTTTTGTAAATGAAAAATTCTATATGGGATTTGATACAGTAAAATCCCGCACAGTTCTCCCGTTCAATACTGTGTGCGCCTGCCTCTGTTTCGTGTGTGGGTGAAAATGGCGCTCATCCCCCTCTGCTTGTTGTTTCAAACAGGGGAGAAAGAGAAACTCACTAAGGGGCTCGCTCAATCTGGACAAAAGGAAGTGCATCTTTTACAGGACCCCTATTTTGCACCCACAGATGCGCAATCAATCACTCAGTTCCTTCCCTTCATTTTATACCAAAGCGGCCTAAATCATTTTGTATAGCAAAAAATTCCTCATGGGGGGGTGACCCCCTTAACCACTCCCTTGGCTACGCCACTGCTATGAACAATTTTGAGATTTTGTGATTTGTGTTATTTTAGAAGGATAATGTGTAGTTCTTGCTAGATTTTCCTTAAAATCGTCAAACGAACAATACTACGCTATGCTTAGGGACTCCTTTTTTTTATTTGGGGGGGGGGGGGGATTTGATGGACACAAGCTTAAATGTTCTTAGCAAAAACAGAAATTGCATTAATACTTCAAGAAAAATAGTTTGCCCTTTCGCTCAAAATAGTTACTTTTTAGCTTTCTTTACGTGAAAATAGTCACCATAATTGCCTATTTGTGATTATAGTAGCAAATAGTTGCCTTTTAGTCGGGAGTGGGCAGCCTGACTTGTGACCCCACAATGAGCTCACAAGGTGGCCCAGTAAAAGAAACAAATGTGAGACCGATAGGAGAAATAAAAGGGTGCTGCCATCTTCGCAAACATTCGGAACCTCTTCCAAGGATTCCAGTTCCTTCCCGGAGATACGAACCCTGACCAACTGGTTGGCAGTAGAACACGTTAGCTTTAAGCCATATATCCTTACAGCGGTCTCCTTAAAAAGTGAACTAATTGCATAGTTTTGAAAACTGAAATTTTAGTGGCATACTTCATAAAATAGAGGGAAAATATTATTAAATTAAGATATAAGTTAAACTTTTGGATTTTTTTTCTATATTTCAAATATAATTTTCTAGGAGTCTGCGTGTTTTAATTTATCTATTTATTATCGATTCATAAATGCTAATCATTTGTTTATATTTGCTAGGTTCAATACATTATGGAGGTATATTTTCAAATTTATAAATTTAGCTAATTTAGGAAGTTATAATATAAATTAAACTTTTGTAAATCACGCCCTCTCCCATATTCTTTTATTTATTTATTTAAAGAATTATTGTCTAGGGGTAATTTTTTTCCCTCGTAAAAAAAAGAGTTACAATTTCTTGAACTTTTTTGCTTTTAAAAATAAGAAGTATGATAGTTTTAGGAGGTTTGATACATTACACTTACAAGTGCACTTTCAAATTCATGAAAATTCAATAATTTATATTATTTCAAATTAATTCAAACAAAAGGCTCTAATATTTTCCTAAAACAAGATTTCATCGCATTTTCTCATTATTATTGCCAAACTTGCTCATTAAAATATGTAACAATCGAGTTAGATTTAAAAGTCATAACAACAAAGACATCACTTTAGAGTCACACGAATCAGCAGTCGCATTGGGACTTTGTGGTGACATCACTTCGGGACTTCTTTTATGCCAATCGCATAATCCTAATCGGCAAAATTGATTTTTAGTATAATCTTAATCTAATCGTAATCAGAAAAATTTGATTTTTAAGATAATCTAATCGTAAATAAATCGTCGTCGTTGAACACCTCCAGTAATCATAACCTCAGTCTGAAAAAAAAAGTAACCGCAATCAACATTACATATCCGCGTAATCGTTTCGAAATTTGGTCATAATCAAAGTAGAACAATGTCCTTTTAACGGAACATGATGAAGTTCTGAAAAATGTGTTCCGAAATTCTTACGAATGCGTCGCAAAAGAGGTAACGGCTTAACTCGAGAATTAAACAATCGTACCAGTAAACATGTCCATGCATGTTTCATTTACTGCAGAATTTTTTCATTAATAATGCCAAAGTATTTTTACAAGGTGTTGCTGCGTTTAAAAAGTAAGCTAACACTGCCAATCTAGCAACCACAGCCCTACTGCCGTGAAAGTTTCTCTCCACCGAAATATGATTCTTGATTGCAGAACTTTCTTGATATTACGGATCGAAAACTAGAGGATTAGACAGGGAAAGTTTTTTTATAAGAAATGCCTCGTTGCCCGGGCAACAAACGCTTGGAAGGCAGGAATTGCATTACGGTGTTCTCAACACCATTTTCTTTATGAGTTTTAGTGCCTTCGGGCTCAAATTACGGCCAAAAAGATAAGAAGGATCAATATAAGAAGTAAAACCCAGAAAAGCAATTTTTTTTCGCTCGATGTTTTTATTGTGTTATGGCAGAGGACTTTTGTGGATTACTTTCGTGGCTAAATCTAAGAAATTAGGGCGGAACAGAGTAATCGCGGAAAAAAAACGTTTGAAGGTTGTTATTAAACGTGCCATGTAAAAACACATAAAATGGCTGAAATTCTTCAGTTGAGTATAATACAGAGTTTCAGAAATTTCTTCTGGTACAATTTTCTAAGTATTTCCTAAATAATAGTTTCTACTCATTCTAAAAGCTGTGTTTGAGTGTGCAGTTTTCAAGCAATCAATAAAAAATAGTCCTGTCTGACACAACAAAAATAGCTCTCGTTCATTAATTAAAATTTAGACACAAACTAAATTGTGTTTAGTTTCGTGATAATTTGTTTGGTTTTGCAGGATGGATAGTTTAATTAGCTGATGATTAAAGAAAAAACACTACATATTGTTATAAACACTACATATTGTTATTAATTTTCTATTAACACTTGATGAGCAAGAAATCAGTGAAAATGGTAGATGAAATGTTAAACAGAAATTTTACATCTAATTTTTAAACTATTTAACTTATATTTCGTAATACTTTGACTTAAAAAATAAATTATAAAAGCCCAAAAGTAATTGTGAGTTTTTCCTATAACGTATTTATGAATTATTAAATCATGTCTAAAGTATTCCAACTGGGAACATGTATAATTTTGTCTTCGTTGAAAGCAAAAATTTCCGAAAATAAATATTGGTCCCATTTTCGGTAGTTTGGAAAAAATATCTCCTATTTAAAACTGGACTTCAGTAGAAGTAAGTTAAATTCTAATAGCCAGTATAATATTATTGAGCAAGATCCCAGGGCCCCCAGACCTTACTTCTTTTCTCATGCACACAATGTTTACGATTGAGTAGTGTTAGTACGTACAGTAAACGTATGCATACTTGCTAGCTTCGGCCGACTGCCATTTCTCAGGTACCACTTTCTACAGGTACGTAAAAATATTATTCACTTTACTTAAAGTCTCACAGCTGATTGTTACGTATGTTGTACAAAACATTGTTACAAATTTTGAATGAATACTGCCAGACACTTTCTGTGAGCGGTAATTATCGCCAGAAGCTTTAAAGATCGGAAGAAAAAAACGATTTTTTTCGGCGAGTGTATCTCTCTTTCCTATACTTACGGTCTACTCTAGTGTACTGTGTGTGTACGTATGGTATTTAGTATTTTGGTGGGTCTACTCACTGAAGCTGTCATTTCGATTTCAACGACTAAATTAAAAATATTTGAAGTATTTTAAAAAACATTATGGCAGAGTTATTAAAACGTGTTTTTGTAATACTTCGGATATAAATTTAGTATTGCTTATGGATAAGAAGTTTGGCGAATTTTGGTTTGCATATGTGTGAATGTAACTCGCATGTCTCAAAAACTATTAGTCGTAAATTGCTGAAATTTTGTACATAAGACTGTTGTAACATCTAGTTGTAGAACTCGATTTTTGCTTCCAATCTACTGGAGAGTTTATTTACAGGACCACCCAAAAAAAAATTCAATACATTAATGTCTATGGACATTTTCAATATATTACGTCTGTAGTCAGTCATTGTTTGGTCTATGCCCAAAATCTCGCCATTTGTCATTGACCTGGGCGAGTTTTGCCAAAATATCGCCAAATTTGGCGTCAAAAATAATTACATATTTCGTATAACTCTAAAACTGTTTACTGTAGAATGTTGAGCCTTTGTATTTAGAACTAGTGTAACATACAATTGTGCATTTCTTTTTTTTTTCATTGCAATCGGCTGAGTAATTTATTTACAGGGTCAACCAAAAGACTTTCAATACATTAAGGTGCATTGATACCTTTAATTCATTCGAAGTCTGTGATGAATCACTATTTCGGTTATGACCAAAATCTCACTATCTCAATCTTGTCAGCTTTTTGCGAAATATCGTCCAATTGGGCGCCAAAAACGAATATTTCAAATTGAACGCAGCTTGCCGATATCTCAACTATTTGGCTAGCAATAACTAAACATTATTATTATTGCAGTATTTTATCTCTTTCAAGCAAAAACGTTAAGAGACGTGCACCGAAAATATTTATTGTTTAACAGACGTACAAGGAAGTCATGTGGCGTCCACATCAGATTTTTTTCTTCCAATCTTTAAAACGTCTGGCGATAATTACCCACATAAAGTGTCTGGCAGTATTGATTCAAAATTTGTAACAATATTCTGTACAACATACGTAAAAATCAGCTGAAGTCTCACAGCTGATTTTTACGTATGATAAAATTATGTATATGATTTTTACGTACGCTTATTTTTACGACTTTAAGTAAAGTGAGTAATATTTTTACGTACCTGTTGCAAGTTGTACCCGAGAACTGGCGTCGTCCCAAGCTAGCAAGTATGCATACGTTTACTGTACGTACTAACACTACTGTAGCGCATACATTTTGTGTATGAGAAAATAAGTAAGGTCTGGGGGCACTGGGATCTTGGACTTATATCTGAAATGTACGAGACAAAAGAAATAGATTGAGGAAAAAAGAATAATGATGCATATTGGACATTTTAAAAACAACTGAAAAACACGTGAGGGGCAACTAAAAAATAAAGTTTGTGTCGAAAGATTTAAATAAACTTATGTTTTTAAAAATTGCAAAATCCCACGAAGGATTCATCCGAATTTAATGAAATCTAATATACGAACAACCTGAGTTAATACAAATAAACGATTAGAATTACAAAGAAAAAAAATTAACAGATTACGATTAGATAACAATTAAAAAAGCAAGTGTAATCGATTACAATCGATTATAATTACACGAATTCTGATTATGACCACTTTCTAAGATAGTAAGTAAAAGAAAACATCAGGTAGTCTCTTTCTTTGAAACTACCGCGAATATTATTAAGGTCATATCTGAAGATGTAAGACGAAGCTGCGATAGTCCCATGTTATCCTACAGGAAAAACTATTTCACTTATAGCATCCAGTTACTGTTATTTTGTTTCAGTTTTTTCTCCGCCTTCTAGTTTACTGACACGCCGCATAATTCGTCTTTTCAGAAATTCATTATTTTTCTGCTAATATTTTAAATGTTCATTTGAAATTTGAAAAACCGGTTTTGGGGAGAAAATTGAATATTTTTAAATGGCAAAAAAAATATATTAAAGTTTCAGAAAAGGCGAATTATGCATTGTGTCAGCAGCTAAATGTTGGAGGAAAAAACGATATAAAATATAAATAGTTGCGAATGCTTTAGAGGAAATACTCTTTAGCACAGGATATCATGGGACTTTGCTGCAACTTCATTTTGACTGATAGATATCACCTTAAAAATAAGAGAGATTTTATTCCAAGAAATAGAATCTTCCTCGTGATTTTGATATACAAACGATAATACTAATAGCGCCGAGGACTCGAAGACATTCAGGAGGATTCTCTCTAAGATGCACTACACACTGAAATAAATTAAACAGTTGTTGGGTCTATGGAACTTTCAGGAGGAGGGGGGGGGGATCTTGAACATGGAATTGCACAGAAAATGTTTCGAAAAATAACACCTCCTGCAAAATGTTCGAAGTGTAAGAACATTTTTTTTTTCGTAATTGAAAGAGGTTTATCGTTTATTTCATCATATAGTACACTTTGTAAATAGAAATTTTAAAAATCCAAAGTGCTTGACAGAATTAGTTTATTTGTATTTGTGCATTAAAAATGCATGATTTTTATTTTTATTTATTCTTTTTTTTCTAAATACACCGTTAAGTGTATTTCGAAATAATCATGTGATTTCGGTATGTGAATACAAAAAAAAACTAATTATGTCAAGCCCTTCAGAATTTTTATAATACCTCTTTACAAGCTGTACCATACACAGTAATAAATGATCAACCTGTATCAGGTACGAAACTTTCAGAAAACATTCTTAAGGGGGACACTTTACCCCAAATTTGGTCAAAAAAATCAATTTTCTTTGTTAAATATTAAATGAAAGCCTGTTAAATTATGAAATTTTTGACACCTCATTTTTAATCATACGCCAATAATATCACGAGATATTGCAACTTTTGTTCATGCACTTAGTGCAAATTCATTGGCAAACAAACTCTTTAGATGGATTTTTCTCCATATTTTCTTCAATTTCCTATTTTAATAACGCTAAGGATTTTTTGAATTTGAGATAAAGATTTAATTTTTTTTTTCTTGTAAATCTTCTTTATTATACATCTGGATAAATCTGTGCATGGAATTCGCCGCCTTCAGTTTCTTTCTTCTTTTTTTTTTTTTCAGAAATCATATGAAGGTATGTTACATTTTATTGTTTTACACTATATATATATCAGTAGGAAAACTAATTAGGCGTAATATTAGATGTATCTGAAAATGCATGCACGGTCTTGCGTAACATATATTTGAAAACATCGTTTTAATTGGACAGAAATCTTTAAAAAGTAGTGGAGTTTTTTAAAAATCCGGGTTCTTTTACTTTTTTTTATTTAAATGTGCAGTTTAAAGAGATGTATTTTTTCGAAACGCACTTTTTGTTGAACATTAAAATGCATTCAGTTCAACATTTGTACTCTATCTTTTAAAATTAAAAAAAAAAACTGAAAAGATAAACTGTCCTCTTAAATATCGAAAATGGAGCAGGATATGTCACTCTTCGAAAATTTTTGCTGTGCAACTCCATGTTGACGAATTTTTTCCGAAAGTTTCTTAAAGGACGCTGCTGTTTCATTTATTATGGTGCAGCTTATGAAGAATCATCCTGAATTTTTTCGAGTCCCTGGTGCAATTGGTTTGTTTTCCTCTGTGTATCAACTCCATGAGGGAGATTTCGTTTCTTCGAGCAACACCCTCACGTATAGGGATGGACGCAAGACAAAAAATAGGAGTCTCGCGTCTCGCAAAATAGCCTAAAAGCTTTGTCTCGTCTCGCAAAAATCCCTATATCGTAATGTTAAAAATGTGTGTCCCGTCTCGCAAAAGAGCTGTAAATCTCTGTCTCCTCTCGTCTCGCAAAAAGTCGTCTCGCGTCCATCCCTACTCACGTAACTTACGCTTACGCCCACCCATAACGTAGACTTACGTATCGTTTATTTAGTTGTAAAGATCCCGTTGAAAAATGATAAATGCCAAGAACACTTTCAATTTCATTTTGTTGTAGCAGAAAACTCGGCTTAATTTTCGGGTTCGTCATTCAAAAGTCCAATGTATGTCGAAAGTTCTAGTAAATAGTCTACTTGTCAGGATGGAACACGAATTTTATTGCTTCGAGAACTTCGTCGTACAGTCTGCTGTAGAAAATTCACAGGTATTATCAGCCACTAACTAGCTTATAACAGTCCGTTTGGGACAGATTTTATCACAGATGCTGTATTTCACACACAACAAACTAATTTCACAGGCTAAAACTCAGTGGAAACTATCGAGGAAAATCATAAGTTCCTCGGCCTTCACAATGAAATGTTCACACGCAACGTTCAAAAACAAGTTTCTCAAAAAAAGCAATATCATATTCTAAAAGCGCACAAAACACACAGCCTTATACTGTCAACAGAATGGACATCCACTCTCTGCAGCAGACATTGGCAAACGAACTGAACTTCTTCCCCTTTCGTCGTACATTTCAAAAAAATCGGGATCTCTCTAAAGACCCAGCACAATCTGGTTTTGATTACGGCATAGAAATGTTAATGAGTAATACAAGGCTATTGTGTAATAGTCCTGCAGGAAAACAAACATTACAGGCCTCGGCGTGAAAATCCCGCCAAATGTCCGAAATGTAGCCAAGCTTGGCAACTTTTGGCGAAATATCGTTGAATTTGGCGACAAAATTAAGTTTTCAAAAGTAAAGTCAGCTAAACTCTAGCGCTGATATTTCTCCAGATTTCAAGAAAACCCTATGTTAAGCAATGGGAAAAATCCTTTACTCGCGTTCTAGCTAATCGATTTTGATACAACAAAATGCATAACTTAATTATTTGACACGAAGAATACGAATTTTAAACTATATTTAACCATTAAAGTGCAGAAAGACCCAGAAATTCGTGACACTATTAGCACGGTATATTGTGATTTAATCCATAACATAGGAATAAATGTACTAATGCTGCCTATTACTTATTCAAACAGTACCTATCTTCGTTCCTCTCCCTTAGTGCTCAATTTAAATTCTCCATGGTTCAATCTCGTGAAAAATCTCAAGCAATGTCACCGCGAAGAGCTATTTATAATCAGACAAATTGAGAATAAGATGTAAAGTTTCTGGCACAGTTCCTAAATCTGAAGCAAATTTTTAATTCAGGACGTCACTTTTTGACTACCGCAAGAGAAACCCAGGTTAATTCAGTCAGTTCATCTTGGTCATTTCACGCAGTTAGGTTTCAAACGGAGTAATATTGGAACTTGCAACAAAAAAAAAAACTTGATAGTTCATATAAAGAAATGTGTATTTGATTTAATAAAAGCCGAGGTTACAAAGTTTATACAAGTGCTACCATGCATTTCATTCGCTTTGCAGTTATCTCGAGTGATCTGTTTAATATTTTATTTCGATTTTAGATCAAGCTTATTTGCATGCTTCTTTCAAAAATTCCCCCTGCTGCTTAATCAGCATACTATACGTCTTGTTAAAATAAAAACTGTTCGCTGCTTTATCGTGGTTCAAATATTTTTTCAAGCCTGTGAGCAAACTATCGGCTCTACACACACAAAAATCCATGTAGGTCATCTAACCGCGAGCAATAATACACGTATCCAATTTGCGGTCAGTCGGCAGCATCATTCATACACACTTTCAAGAATTTCCACCCATAGGCCATAGTGTATTCTCTTTTGTATCCATAGAGAATTCTCTATGGATTCCACAGAGAATTCTCTTTTGTAGCTCTGTAAAACAACTGCAAGTCCTCTATACACCAAAATCAATACGTCTGAGTCGTGAGAAAGAAACAAACAAACCAACTCTCTATGGGTACCAACTCTCTTCTCGACGCAGGCACACGCGTCGAGAAGTGTTATGATGAAAAGCAAAAAATAACACACAAACACGCACTCACACTAAAAAAGAAAGTAGTAGAAAAGAGAACAAACAAAAGAACATTAAAAAAGTATAATTAATTTTTTTACCACATACAGGACAACACATTTTTCAATATAATTATAATAAGATAATAATAAACATAAAGAAAAGACAGAAAATAAAACACACGCACAAAAACAATAACTAAATAAAAATAAAATAATTAATTTTTAAAAAGTAAGAAGAAAAAGGGGGGGAAATAGGGGGGGAGTAGAGGAAGAAAGTAAATATAACATTGCAACAACAGCTTCCAAGCAGAATGAACAAAAGGAACGGAAGAACTATCGTTTCAAGACGTTCCAAGTGCTGGGTAATGGAAAAACCTTCCAAAAAATCAAGATGGGACTAAGACTGAGGAGTGCACAAGATCTTAGCTTTAAAAAACTGAAAACCATGATTAGAACTCCAACAACGTGAGGCAATAGAAGATTTGGAAAGCTCGTGCTTAGAAACATATCTCTCGTGATCTTTGAGCCTAAGTTTGGGGGATCTTCTGGTCTGACCAATATAGCCCAAATCACAAGATCCACAAGGAATATAATAAGCACACCAACGGTTCTCAGTAGGAATAGGATCCTTAATGGAAGGAAATTTAAGTTTATTCACAGGTTTAAAAATGACTTTGAAACCGAAGTTTTGAGAAGCTTAGAAATTTTGTAGCATAAAGGTGAAAATAAAGGTAGTACAATTAATTGATTATGAAAATTAATAGTAGTAGAAGAAGTATTAGGCTTATTAAATTTAGAAAGAGCTTTATCAACAATAGAGAGGCTAAAACCATGAGAGACAGCTAAGAATTTTAAGTAATTAATCTCACTATTATGAGATGAAGAGTCGGAGCAAATTTTGATAGCACGAAACACATAAGTGTAAAAAGCAAAAAGTTTTTGCTGTGAAGGATGATTAGAGAGAGCATGAGGAGGTAAAGAAATAGAAAAGGGTTTGCGGAAAACAGAAATTTTTCATGCTTACTACTTTACTGTTTCTTTTTGTTGTTGTTGTTGTTATTTCTACATCGATTCATCTTTGTTTAACCATTGTTCCCGTGTACGTTTGCAACGTTCTCATTTCTTGAATCATTTAGGTTTTCTTGTTCGATAGAAACGAAGTAATGTCATTCCTAAGTTCATTAACATTAAGTGCAGTATTCAAGGTCTTTCTCGTGTTGATAAGGCTCTGAAGGGATCTAAGAGGGCGGTTTTACGCGCTTTTATCCAGGATATCCGAGATAAAGTTTTGATTCTTGAATCTGAACTTTATGATCTCTTTGTTTTGGAGTAATTCTTTCCCTGCGTTTGCTCACTGGGAAAAACGGAATTTTGCTTACGTTGAACAACGTTCTATTTCTCACAGAGCTACTTAGGATAAGAAATTCCTAGCACTTCTTCCTGTTAGGTCTTCCCTCGGTTCTGTCAGTACTCTTGTTCAGGACACTGTTCTTGATTCTCAGTAAGATGTTCTTAGTTTAGGTTAGAATTTTTCTCGCGTTAGTAACGTTTCGGTTTCCAAACTAATTGCTCCTATGGAAAACTCTTAAAAATAGTAAACTCTCTTCTAACCAACTTGATACTCTGCGATATCTTATACTATCTCTTCAAATAATATGCATGCCAAATCTAGCCTTTCTCGTTCTCAAAAATCTGCTCTCAAAGAACTTAACTCTAATCCTTATTCACTCATTACTGAAGCTGATAAAGTTGGCCAGACTGTTTTACTTGATAAATCGCCTTATGTTGATAGTATTAATAGGATGTTAACCAATGGTCCATATACTAAATTAAATTCTGATCCTACTAACAGTCACCTTTCTGAAATTAAACACACTGTGAAGTCCTCTGTAATCTTAAATGATCAAACTAAACGTTATATTATTCCTTCTGTTGCTAACTATGCTCGCTTATATGCCCTTCCTAAATTTCATAAACCTTCTCTTGCCTTTCGCCCCATTGTTTCTAACATTGGTACTACTTCTTATAACCTTGTACGTTTCCTCTCATATACTCTTTCACCTTTGACTGATAGTAATACTCACACTGTTAAAAACTGTTATGATTTTGCTAACAAAGTTAAACTTCTTAACTTTGTTAAACTTCTTAACGTTCTTTTTCTCTCCAATTAATTGTAAAATGCTTTCCCTTGATGTTAAATATTTATTTACTATATTCCTATCAAAGGTTCGATTGACTGTTTGGAAAAGCGTTTACGCGAGTTTCATTGTTCTTCTATTCAGATTAAGGAGTTATATCTTTAGTAAGCGTTTGTGTGTGTTAAACAAACTGCTTTCATTTTTAATGGTTCATTCTATAAACAAACCGAGGGTCTTGCTATGGGTAATCCTCTCTCACCTCTTTTATGTAATATCTATATAGCATTATTTTGAAGAGAAGCTCTTCAAAGTCTTTAATTTTTCAGGCTGGTTCAGATATGTTGACGATACTTTCGTTCTCGTGGATTCCGATTGTGATATTTCTAATTTACTTTTCATTGTTAATTCTGTTGATCCGTGTATCCAGTTTACTCTAGAAGAGGAGTTCGACAATTCTTTACCTTTTCTGCATGTTCTTGTTTCTAGAAATCCAGACGGTTTTTCTACTTCTGTTTTCCGCAAACTCTTTTCTATCTCTTTACCTCTTCATGCTCTCTCTAATCATCCTTACCAGCAAAAACGTTCTGCTTTTTATACTTATGTGTTTCCTGCTATCAAAATTTGCTCTGACTCTTTATCTCTTAATAATGAGATTAATTACTTAAAATTCTTAGCTGTCTCCGTGGTTTTAGCCCCTCTATTATTGATAAAGCTCTTTCTAAATTTAATAAGTCTAATACTTCTTCTACTATTAATTTTCACAATCAATTAATTTTACTACCTTTCTTTTCACCTTTATGCTACAAAATTTCTAAACTTCTCAAAAATTCCGGTTTCAAAGTCATTTTTAAACCTGTGAATAAACTTACATTTTCTTCCCTTAAGAGGCCTCTGTAGTCGGCTCGCGGAGATTCGAGTTCCAATGCTTTGCTGTGGAGAAAAGTGCCTTAACGCCTGGTCATTTTTATCAGAAAGTATTAGGTATTTTTAAATGAAATTTTCCTGTGTGAATCTTGAGAACTATTCGCAAGGATTGCGCGAATCAGATTTGTGTTATTTTAGCCGAAAGAGATTTTATTGCAGTCTGAAAAGTAACATAAATTCTAGACTGCAATAAAATCTCTTTCGGCTAAATTAACACAAATCTGATTCGCACAATCCTTGCGAATAGTTCTCAAGATTCACACAGGAAAATTTCATTTAAAAATACCTAATACTTTCTGAGAAAAATGATTAGGCGTTAAGATTGAGACTTGAATCTCCGCAAGCCGACTGCAGAGGCCTGTTAAAGACCCTTTTCCTACAGAGAACCGTTGAGGGTGTTTATAATACTACTTATGGATCTTGTGATTTGGGCTATATTGGTCAGACCAGAAGAGTTCTCAAATTTTGGCTCAAAGAGCATGAGAGATATGTTTCTAAACACGAGCTTTCCAACTCTCCTATTGCCTCTCATCGTTGGTATTCGAATCATCGATTTCAGTTTTCTAAAGCTGAGATCTTGTGCACTCCTCGGTCTTTGTGCCCCTTCTTTTTACTGAATCTACAGCTAAACAGTAGATTTACAGATTTATTTATTTTTTTAATTAGATAGTTAGAGTGTTTACTTTAAACACTCTAGCTGAAACCCATCGAATTCGACGGTCACTTTATTCACCGTAGTGTTTAAAAAAAAAAAAAAAAAGAGAGAGAGAGAGAAAGATCAGGAATCTCACCGAGGTCTTGGACAAAACGGACAGGAAAAATCGAAGTGCAACTTGGACGTGACATGACGTGTGACAGAAAGTAAGCAAAAAGTTTCGCTCCAGTTCTTACTTTAGTGTTTTCTTCATGTGTATGTGTGTGTTGATTACTTGCAAAATAAATACTTCTGAAATTTTACTAAAACAAAAAGGAGTAAAGGTAACATACTTAGACATGTTTTAAGATTCTCGTTTTATACTTATCTTTTAAATATTGATACTATAAGGTAGAAAGTTACAATTTAAAAAAAAAATAGTACTATAAATGTATTAATCTGCTATATAGAAATAAAAGGTTCTTCTCATAAACTCATACACTTAAGTGCGTTAGGTAATGTGAATTCACAACATTACTAACTTTTGTTAAAATATACTTACATAAAAAGGTCTTTTCCGCAATAACTAGTGAAATCAGAGTATTCAAATGTACATTATATGTTTCACAGTTAAAAAAATCTTACTTAGACTATCGATTGATTATAATTTTATGGGTTAACTGATTTTTTTTCTATTTCAAAAAGTAAACTGAGAAAAAGGAATTTAACATTTTTTAAATAAACAATTTTTTTTGTGTTCTTTAATGTAAAGATCTTACTACATTTTACTGGCAGTAACAGAATATTTTTAATCAGACACTATGATTTTTATGTTTTTTAAACATTAAAGTATTAACTCAGGTTGTTTTTGTAATTTTTCGGAAGTAATGTGGACTTGAATATTTTTTTGTGGAATGACAACTAAGTGCACTCACTCCTTTTTATTAAAACCTTTATATCTAAACACAAAAATTAACAAAATAAAATATTAAATATTAAGAAAAAAGTAAAATTTAACTGCATTAAGAAGCATATTACAGAAAATTATTGTTTAAAAATATAAAAAGGCTATGTGCTTTGTTCATACAAGTAGTTTTATTTGCATACAGTATGCTGTACTATGAAGTCTAGTTTGTTCCTTTTTGTGTTTAGATATAACTTTTACAGTTTTTAATCCATTATTTAGTGTTTGTAAATAAGTCCCTCATTTTGTATAAACATGAATTGTACTAATTTTGATTAGTTAAGATTTTAAAAAAACATGTTTCAAAAACATAAAAATCATAGTGTCTACTTAATTTGTTTATTTCTGTTTAGTAGTTACAACTTTAATAATTTTTAAGACCGATATTTAAAAATATTTGCAAGAAACATGTTTAGCAAGTTACTTGTTTGCTTTTTGTAAAAAGTTCTAAGTTCATTATCTTGAAAGAGTGACTGAAATGCACTAAGTTGAATAATCCACTGTTTCAAAAAAGACAATTACACATTTCTAACACTTCAGAAAAAAAGTATGAAGTACGTAACATTCGAAAAATACCAAAGTTCATCATGTCTATGAAATTTACAAAGTCGAGATCTGTTAGTTTATTTCAAGAACATATTCAACGACTTACCAGAACATAAAATATACCAATGTGCAAAACTTCTAAAAAGAAAAATTACAACTTTAGCTAATGCAGTTTACTAAGTATTTTGTAAAATCCTTTTATGATAATTCTAAAAAATATTCCATGTCCATAATTTCGTATAAGCATAAATTACAGCAACTTTGAACAGTTAATATTTTAAAGAGGCGAATTTATATATCTATGGCAAAATTAATGGATACTTCAGAACAAAAATTTAAGTTTGTTTATATCAAAAATTTTTTAAACGTAATACTTCTATGAAATTTACAAAGTTCGAATCGCTGAATTTATTTCTAGAAATAATTTGGTAGCTTATGAGAACACATAAACAGGTACAAATCAAAAGTGTACCAAGTTTGAACATTATGTATAAAAATTAAAAACATATTTATTTAAAATTTGTAAGTATAATCATCTCGATATGTAAAAAAAGGAGTGAGTGCACTTAGTTGTCGTTCCACAAAAAAATATTCAAGTCCACATTATTTCCGAAAAATTACAAAAACAACCTGAGTTAATACTTTAATGTTTTAAAAACATAAAAATCATAGTGTCTGATTAAAAATATTCTGTTACTTCAAGTAAAATGTAGTAAGATCTTTACATTAAAGAACACTTAAAAATTGTTTATTTTAAAAATATTAAATTCTTTTTTCTCAGTTTACTTTTTGAAAAAGAAAATAAAATCAGTTAACCCATAAAATTATAATCAATCGATAGTCTAAGTAAGATTTTTTTAACTGTGAAACATATAATGTACATTTAAATACTCTGATTTCACTAGTTATTGCGGAAAAGACCTTTTTATGTAAGTATATTTTAACAAAAGTTAGTAATGTTGTGTATTTACATTACCTAACGCACTTAAGTGTATGAGTTTATGAGACGAACCTTTTATTTCTATATAGCAGATTAATACATTTATAGTACTATTTTTTTTTTTTAATTGTAACTTTCTACCTTATAGTATCAATATTAAAAAGATAAGTATAAAACGAGAATCTTAAAACATGTCTAAGTATGTTACCTTTACCCCTTTTTGTTTTAGTAAAATTTCAGAAGTATTTATTTTTCAAGTAATCAACACACACATACACATGAAGAAAACACAGAAAAGTTTTCGTATTTAAACTTATTTATTTACAAAAAATGTATATTAAATTACACAAACTATTTACACAATTAAGAAAATAATAACTTTTCAATGGGTATACTATAACTAAGCATGAGTAAGTCAGTAAAAACTTATTGCAGTAGAAGCAAGCATTTCTTTTCTACATAATCAAAATGGTTTTAATCTCATAAATAAAAATGAAATTCTGTTTGTTTGTTTGTTTGTTTGTTGATTTGATTCGTATACAAATCCACAAAAATGGACCTATCGGCCTGAAATTTAGCACAGATATGTAAAATAATATAGAATAAATCACAGTCCACTTTAAAACTTTGAAAGTCCACCCGTTCCCGGAATTTAAGAGATTTTTTATGCTCTTCACGCAAAAATCTTTCCGTAATTGTAACCCCTGTAGTGAAAAAAGTGTGAAATAAGGATCGTGGTTGCCATGTGTGGCGATTTTGCCGAATAAAATGTCGTTCGTATACAAATACAAAAAATGAACCTATCGGCCTGAAATTTAGCACAGATATGTAAAATAATGTAGAATAAATCGTAGTCCACTTTAAAACTTTGAAAGTCCACCCGTTTCCGGAATTCAAGAGATTTTTTATGCTCTTCACGCAAAAAGCTTTCCGTAATTGTAACCCCATTAGTGAAAAAAGCGTGAAATAAGGATCGTGGTTGCCATGTGTGGCGATTTTGCCGAATAAAATGTTTTAAATTCTCAAAGTAAAAATAAAAGAATAATAATGATTTTTTTTTTTTGTTAGTTTATATTCGTAAGGTTATTTTTTTTTTTTTTTTTTGTAATATCGTGTGCATGGGAAATCAGAGCAGGAATGTAATGCTTTACACGCAAAACAATAAGAATTGAAGATTTCCGAGGCTTATGTGTAAATTTTTTTAGTTTGGCGAAAAAATAAAATGGCCGAAATATGGATTTTGAGTAAGTGCGTTCTAGCGGTTTGCACAGTTTTCGGCTTGGCGCAATTTATTGAGAGCTTAAGGAAATAGATTTTTGAAAACAAGTGCAAAGGTTTTATTAGAATACAGCGTTAAATTTTAATAATCCGTGAAGAAATAATGCATTTATTAAGGGATTTCAAGAGATCTAACTTCAGAATTCTCGCCAATTCAGTACATTGATTTAAGTTGGGGGAATTCCGCCAAATTTCAGAAAATTGAAATCTTCTCATTTAGTACATCGGAGTAACGATGAATAAAACACATTATAGTTGATAAAAAAAAAAAAATCGGCTGTATTAAGGGATTCCAATTTTCAAATAAATGCGTGCTACTCTTTGCCGGTCGAACCATTTCCCATATTGATTGCTGCTAAGTCAATGTTTCGAATGATTCCCTGAAAAAACTGTTGCAAAATGGCGTATGTTGGCACTTTGGCGAGGCTTAGATTTGAAACTGGATTTTATTTGAGACTGGTATATATAATAACACTGGTTATAGATAAAAATGAATATTGGTATGTGTTTATGAGGTTGAAAAACTCCAGCACCGTTGAGCACCGTTGCACGATGAAATTTGGTTCACCTAAGTCTTTTATGATGGAGAAGGTTTTTATGTTATCCGTTTTCCTTAACTTGCCACTTGGTGCCGCAGCACAACGTTGAATTCTATTCCGTTTAACCGTTTGCTATGCGAATATCGTCCAACCGATTTCGATGAAATTTGGTACACGCGAATATTAGAACACGGAGAATATTTTTCACTATCCATTTTGCGGTAACTTGCCGCTAAATGGCGCTGCAAAGCATCAACTTCTATACCGTTCGACCGATCGGCATAAAATTTTTTATACTTACACATTTGAGCACGAAGAATATATTCTAACTGCGTTCCTTTTGATGTTACTCACCACTAGATGACACTGCAATGCATTATTATTTTAACTCGCCACTAGATGACGCTGCAGCAGGCCAAATTCTTGACCATTCAAACGGTCGCTATGAAAATCAGTATACATAGCAATTTGAACAATGAGAATATTTTGGCGTTATCCATTTTGCTATAACTCGCCACTTGACGGCGCTGTAGCAAATCATTACTTTAATTAACTACTAGATGGCCCTGCAGTGTATCACTTCTTGACTGTGCAAATAATCGCTATGAAAATAGGTATACATAGATATTTGAACACGGGAAAGAGTTTGGCGCTATCCATTTTCCTATAACTTGCCACTAGATGTCGCGTCTACACATGAACTTCAGGACTGTCCAGCCGATAGTCATGAAAATTCGTATACATCGATATCTGATTGCGAAAAATATTTTCGCCGTATCCGTTTTGCTAAAACTCGCCACTAGATTGCGCTACGCCGCATGACCTTCTGCACCGTACAAACGATTGCCTTGCAATTCGGTATGCATGATTATTGGACACAATATAACGCGATATCCACTTTGCTATATCTGTTTATTACAATGAATAGTAATCACCACAAATCGTAATATCAAAAAGTCCATTCATTCCCGTGCGAAGAACGGGTACTTCAGCTAGTATATATATATATATATATATATTTACAATCGCAATACTAGTTATACACCAATAACATCACATAATTACACATGTTTTGCCATCCTTGGAATTAGCAAAATATGAAAACGCTTGAAAAAATGAATTAAATAGCACATTTTGAAGATACTTCATATAGTCTTCAAAGAAAATGTTTGAAAAAAATTCCCCGTCATAATGACAAGTACTGTTTGTTCTCGCATATCTCTCTTGCGATGTATGGCCTGTCGACCATAAACCATGCTTAAACCATAAGACCATCTCTCTCATCAACATGTGTTCTATTCAAACAAGCATGTATCCTTTGTGAAGGATGATCCTGAACCCGGTCTATGTATTTAAGAATTTCCCGATATACTATCTATACTATTAAAATCTGTACGCGTCTGTCTGTCTGTCTGTCTGCCTGTGTGTAATATCATCTCCTCCGAAACGGCTGGGAGTTGAGTTTCGATCGAGGTGTCCACTTATTCGAAAAATTCCGAGGAAGGTCTTCCGCTAATTTAAATTTCGAAATTCGAATTAGTTTAGGATATATTGATAAAAAACCCCGTCAAAAACACTAATTTTTGCTCTCCGCAACTCCGCGATTGTAACCCCTGTAGTGAAAATGTGAGAAATAAGCATCGAGGTTGCCATGTTTGGCGAATTTATTAAATGATTTACACTCTTGCATTAAAAATAAAGGAATAATACTTTTTTTTTCTATTTCGAATATTTGCTAGGTTATTTTTTAATTAAAATATCGTCTGCGTGGGAAATCAGAGCAGGAATTCAATATACGCAAAAGAAAAAGGATTTGTAAATTTCAGAGACTAAAGTGTATAACCTTATAATTTGGCGAAAAAAAATGGATTATATGGCGATTTTGAGAAAGTGGATTCTAGTGGTTTGCACAATTTTAGGCTTGGCGCAATTTACTGAGAGCTTAAAGAAATAGTATTTTTAAAAACAAGTGTAGGTTTTACTAGAATTTAGCCTGAAATTTTAATTTTCTGTTCAGAAATAATGCAGTTATTAAGGCGATTTTAAATGATTTACATCAAGTTAAATAAATAGATTTAAGTTAGGAAAACCCCGCCAAATTTCAGAAAATTAAACTTTTTCATTTGTATTGCTAATTCTATAGCCCCGATTGATATGAGTTGGTGTTACGAGCGTATGAATAGATAATATTTTTTAATCCCGCCAAACAAGGTGTAATAAAATAGGTCTTTATAAATAAGAATGCTGTCTTTACGAATATGTCTTTATAAATACGAAGGCTGTTTGAGATGAAGGAGAATATTTTTTAAACTCAGTTAGACTAGCTGGTAATGCCTTTAAATTATTGCATTTATTGTCAAGTTTAATGTGTGATTCATTTTGGCTATTTGCCATCGACTGCCGACGTTAATTACGCCAAAATGGCAGTTCTAGCAAAGTACACATAAATAAATCATTTCATATTCTATTTTCAACACTGCTACAGTTTCCGTAGCAACGGAATCCATTGTTGCCACTTAAGTTGTTCAATTTAATAATTAAGTGAAACCTCTCATTTCTACATCTCTTAAGACCCAAAAAAGTGTAAAAGCATTAAATATGAAACAAATAGAATTTTAACATATTTCCGCATTAAAAATAATCGAAGTTTTTTCAGGCAATTCTGCATATTTTTCATTTTATTTCCTTCGCTTGTGACGTCATTTTCACGTCATTGTCTTCTGTTTTGCTGTCAGATTATCCGGAGAAGCACATTACACGCTAACATACGTGCTGCTTCGGCGGACATAAGGAAGCAATTTGTCGGGTGCGTATTTGCCTAACGCCTCTGTGTGTCTAAATTGAAGCAATGAAACTTTGTAGGCGTTTTTTTTTAAACTAGAAAAAGGCAGATTAACGTCGTTAACGTGGAAGAAGCGATATGGAAAACTATTTAATTGGTAGCCGTAATGCGAAATGATAATCGATTATTTACATGCGCAAAGCAACAAAATTTCAAAAGATGAAAAGTCAGGAATATCAAATGAATATCCAAAATAAATCACCAGAGACTATAGAATAAGCATCGTGTACGAGAATGATATTGCAATCATTTACATAACAAAGGCGCTTGCAAGGAATACAAAATATAATATGAAATTAATTGCTCTTTCTTCCCATGGCGTTTGTGGAATCTTTCCGAATAACGGGATCCAATGTGCTTAGAATATTTCATATAAATTACTTATATGTTAAAGTTCTATTTATTTTTTCATATATATTCCAGTTACTCCAGTTACAAGACCTAGAGCTCTAGATACGATTTCAGATTTTGTTTAATATCGAATTCGACACTATGCAATTAATCTATGTTAAAAATAAAATATGAAATTAGTTATTTATTTAGTGTGAATTGGCAGTGAGATCAACGTTAGTTTTGTGTAACAAGTGTGCTACTGTATTAAGAGTTCAGTAATGGTAATAAGCTTTTCCGCTTAAGTTACGTCACAAATTTTTTCATTTACGAAAGCGACAAGATCTTCACGGAAACAGGATACATTTTTGGTTCCTGAACGTACAAAGTGCATCGATTGTTTCGTGTAGGTTTTTTTTAATTTGGGTAAAATTTAATAAAATCATCTGCAACATAACTGTGCTAATGCATTGTCCACGCTTTACGAAATGCAAGATAAGATAAAATAGGATTCAACATCATGTAATGTTATTCATATGGTATGTATGAATGCTATAAATTAAACCTAAAAAAGAGAATTATATGATGTACAAATAAGGCATTTTTCGAAAGAGAAAAGTTTCGTCTGCATACCATAAAGTTCTTACTTTTCTGATCGCCAGTGACAATGACGTAGTTTTTATGTCGTCATGTTGCAATCGTCTCAAATTTCCACTCATGGAGTCAGCTTTTCGTCAGAGTTCCAGCAATTTTTCACTATTAGAGATTCCTATCACTGGGTTTAATTCGAATTATATGTGTGTAAGGAAAATATTCGTCTCCTACCGTGCGGAGAACGGGTAAGCAGCTAGTCTATACTATTAAAATCTGTGCGCGTCTGTCTGTCTGTCTGTAACATCATCTCCTCCGAAACGGCTGGGAGTTGAATTTCGATCGAGGTGTCCACAGATTCAGAAAATTCCGAGGAAGGTCTTCCGCTAATTTCAATTTCGAAATTCAAATTATTTTAGCAGATATTGATAAAAAAAAACCCGTCAAAAACGCTAATTTTTGATCCCCGTAATTCCGCAATTGTAACCCCTGTAGTCAAGAAAGTGAGAAATAGGCATCGAGGTTGCCATGTTTGGCTTTTTATTAAATTATTTAGACTCCTGCAGTAAAAATAAACGATTAATGATTTTTTTCTGTTTAGATTATTTACAAAGTTATTTTTTAATTAAAATATTGCGTTCATGTAAAATCAGAACAGGAATTCAATGTTTTTTATGTGTAAAAGAATAAGGGATTGAGAGATTTCCGAGAGTAATATCTATATTTTTTAGTTTGGCGGAAAAAAAAATAGCTCATTTGGCGATTTTGGGAAAGTAGTAGGTTCTACCGAGTTGCACAGTTTTGGGCTTGGCGCAAATTACTGAAAGCGTAACGAAATAGTATTTTTAATAATAAGTATAAGTTTTACGGCGCTATACTTCGATTTTTCATACAGAAATAATGCAGTTATTAAGGCGATTTTAAACGATCCATAGAATTTTCACCAAATTAAGTAAACTGATTTAAGTTAGAGGAATTCCGCCAAACTTCAGAAAATTGAAATTCTCGCATTTTGTACTGCACTTATCAATAATATGCCTGCATTAAATTTTGGCGATCAAACCATATAAATGATAGATAACTATTTCCCATTTTGATTGCTGTTAAATCAATGCTTCGAATGATTCCCTGAAAACAAAAAAATCTCGCAAAATGGTGTATGTTGGCATTTTGGCGATCGAAGTACTGTGTAATAAATAATTGATTCTAATTTGTTAAATCAGCGCTACGGAAGTTTCTTTTACTAGAAGCTGTTATAAAGGCGTAATTAATACTGTCTAATTTTTTTTTTTTTTTTTTTTTTTTTTTTTTTTACGAATTGAAATGTATGTTGATTCCTACTTTAGTACATTTCTTAGCAAAGTTGGCGAAAAATATTCAAATATAGTACAACTCTGTACGTATTATTAATTCCATTCCACAATTGAGATGAGCCGATGTCACTAGCGTATGCATAGATATTGTTTTTTTTTAATTCCGACAGAGTATTGCCTTTAGTGTCAAGTTTAATTTGTGGTTTGAGCTATTTGCCATAGACTGGCGGCGTTAATTTCGCCAATATGGCAGTTCTAGCAAAGTAAACATGAATAACTCATTTCATGTTCTATTTTTAACATTGCTATAATTTCCGTAGCAACGGAATCCATTGTTGCCACTTAAGTTGTTAAATTTAACAATTAAGTGAAACCACTCATTTCTACAGCTTTTAAGACTCGGAAAAGTGAAAACGCGTGAAACGTGAAACAAATAGAACTGTAACAGACTTGCGCTTTAAAAATAATCGAAGTTTTCATGCAATTCTACATATCTTTAATTTTATTTCCTTCGCACGTGGGTGTCATTTTTTACGTCATTTTTGCTTTTTTGCTGGCAGATTATCCGGAGCAGCACATAACCTCTAATGTATTTGCTCCTCCGGACATAAGCAAGAGCGTATGTCCGGCGCGTATTTGTGTAACCCCACTGTGTTAATCAGAATTTTCTGGTGTCAGATTTTTTAGACCATTTTTTTTACCGTGGAGATTCCGATCCTGAAGTATTGATCACTGATACATGAGAAAAAAAGATGAATTATATGCAAGCAGGAGTAGCCAGAAACTTTTCATGGGAATGTTACGGGAGTGAAGAATATACATTTTGTATGGCAAAAAACTACGCATGGGGGGTTGTGACCCCTATCCCCTCCTTGGCTACGCCACTGTACGCAAGCATCAGTTGTCACGTCATGAAAAACCGTCGTAGACGGCAAACTCCGAAGTTGTTCTGAGGGTTATACAAAATTAAAAATTTTACTTTTAGTAAATTTTACTTTTGATACAGTTCGGATATTTGGTTTTAATACATTTCGGCCACCAAGGTGCGAATTGACAGTGAGATAAACGTCAGTTTTATTTAACAAGTGTGATACTGCATTAAGTGTTCAATAAGGGCAATAAGCTTTTTCTCAGAAGCAGGGGCGTAGCCAGAAGTGGATATCGGGATATATCCCCCCCCCCGAAATTTTTGGATTAGTGATGAAATGCCGTCTATTTATACACATATAAGTTCATATCCCCCCCCCCGAAAAATTTTCCTGGCTACGCGCCTGCTCAGAAGTTACATCACGAACGTTTTCATTTACAAAAGCGACATGATTTTCACCGGAGCAGGGTACATTTTTGGCTTTTAAACGTAAATGATGCCATCCATTGTTTCATGTAGGTTTTTTAATTTAGGTAAAATTTAATGAAGTCGTGTGTGCGCTTGTAAATAACTGCGCTAATGCATTGTCCACGCTTTGAAAAATGCAAAATAAAATTGTTGTCAACATCTTGTAATTTTATTTATGTGGTATATACTGTATATTAATGCTATAAATTAAACCACACAAAGAGAATTATATGATGTAGAAATCAGGCATTTTTCGAAAGAGAAAAGTTTTGTCTGCATACCGTAAAGTTCTTTCTTTTTTGATCGCCACTCACATTGACGTAGTTTTTGTATCATGTTGCAATCGTCTAAAATTTGCACTCATGACGTCAACTTTTAGTCACGATTCAAGTATTTTTTCACGTTATTTTCAAGTTATTTCGAGATTCCGCATTACTGGGTTTAATTCGAATTATGTATGTGTAAGGAAAATATTCGTTTCCCACCGTGCGGAGAACGGGTAAGCAGCTAGTATCCATTAATTGCTGTTTAGCCTCATCATAATTACAATGGGGTTCACGGTTACATTTTTGCGACTTTAATTTTAAAATTAAATGAGGTAGGGTCGTAGGGTCGTCGTATATAGCATTTTTAGAATGCATTCCAATATTTCATTTCTCATTTCACAAAGTTTTTTTGTTTGATCATTTAAAAGTATCAAGGAAATTGGATTTAACGTAAATGAATCTCCGGTTTTGTAAATTTGTTGTAAGATACATTTTCCATTATCATTAAATACAGATAATTGATTATCCTAACTAATATTATAAATGCGAAAGTGAGTTTGTTTGTTTATTTGTTTGTTTGTTTATGACACTTTCACGCCTAAACCGCTGAATCGATTAGGCTGCATTTCGGTTTAGATATAGATGGGACCCTGGAGTTGGTTATAGGCTACTTAGAATTTTAGATTTTTAATTACTTTTTTAATTATTAATTAAAAACCGTTTTTACGTTGCCATGCTCTGCGAGTTTCGCCCGTATCGTATGATTCATGTTTTGAGCTAACAAGAATGCTATTACTTCAATAAAGGAGCACGTGCATCTGAAAAACATTAAATAATATGGAAATTATGCCAGTTTTATGCCAAATATATCTATCTCTAATAATAAAAATGAATATTCTCCAGACAAATCTACAGAAAGCAGAGCTTTGAAAATTTGAGCATGCCTGGACACATGACTTCGGTAAAGTGTACCTGAGGCTCGGAAATTTTAATTACTTTTCTAACTATTAATTAAAAACCAATTTATCGCCCGCACAAAATGATTTATGCTTTTGAAATAAAGCAGAAATTCTATTTGCAAAATCACATGCATTTGAAAAACATAAATAAGTATGGAAATTATGTTGATTTTACGCCAAATTAAAAAGCATAAATAAAGAAAAGTGTACTTACATATTATCCCAGCGATTCGCCAAGACGAGCGATTTTTTCCCGAGATAAATGCCGGGCACATGAAATTATGAATGGTTTTGAATACCATTGGCAACAGTTTGGCAACTCATTTGACAAAAAAACAGTTTGGCGGGAATGACCGCCGGGATGATACGTAAGTACCAATTAAAGTCAAGATGTGTCTCTTAAAGTTCATAAATTTCCGAATCCTACCATTAATATAAATGTGTACGTTTATGTGTTTGGATGTTTATGACTGAATCACACAAAAATGGTTGGAAAAATTTGTAATGAAGATAGCTTATGCCCTGGATTAACATACAGGCAACCTTTCAAGCATATTGCATAAATAATTCTTTTACAAAGACACTCAAAATAATGCTAATGCATTGCGCTCTATGGAAATTTTGTAGCAACTAAACCGATTTTAAAACTTTCTTCACTGATTGAAAGTCCTAGGCCTATATGATCCTAGGCCTATAGGGTCCTAGGCGTATATGGAGAATTCCTCTGTGTGGAATTTTCTAAGGGATCCTAGCCCGTATTTTCGCAAGGTTTTTGAAAAAAAACACGGAAAACTGCGAGCGGCTAGGTCGACAGGCGCGACCGGTGTTTGAACCTGGCACCTCCCACCTTCCAAGTTTGAGAGCAGACCCTCTTAGACACTGGTGGCATCCTAAGTGTTATAGGCTACCTTTAATGCATATATCACAGATAGTTCTTTTACAGGCATGCTAATAAGAATTACATTACGCTCTATGTGCATCTCTGTAAGTACTGAACTGATTTCTAAACTTTTTTTACTGATAGTAAGCTACACTATTCTTGAGTTATTATAGGCTAAAATTCATGCATGTAGCGTAAATAGTTCCTTTACAGGAACACTCAAAATAATTCTAATACATTACGCACTCTGGGTATCTCTGTAACTATAGAACCGATTCTAAAACTTTTTCGCTAATAGAAAGCTGCACTATTCCTGATTAACATAGGCTAAAATTCATGCATATAGCATAAATATTTCTTTTACAAGAACACTTAAAACAGTTCGCAAATACTGTCGTAACTGTCTCTATTCGCCAAATGCCAGAAAAAAATCTAAATTTAGTAATTTTACATACTCTGTTATTTTAAATGAAGTATACTACCATGCATTATACTTCATTTAAAATAAGTAAAAAGCAAATAATATTTAAATGCAGTTTCTTTAGTCGCAAACATATTTGTTATTCACACATGCTTCGTTTCTCTTGGGACCTAATTCTAAAGCCGACGCGGACGAAGTCGCGGGTAGCCGCTAGTTACAAATAAAAGAGCTATTGTTATGACGTATATTAAAATCCAAAAGTCTTACAATAAATTCGATCCATGTTGAAGGGTTCATCATAACTCCCTGACTGGTTGGTATATAGTCTAATTGGGCGTTCTGAATAAATTGTCTAATATGAATCTTCAAGTCAGTTTTTTCATCGTGAAGGGAAACGTAGATGAGTCTTTCCAAGTGCCATGGGCCATTTACAGAAGAAAACTCAGGGGTGTATTCAATGTTAAAGTTATTTTCGATGAATTCAGGCAAAGACATTTTTAAAAACTACAACGCAACACAACTTAACAGCAGGTAACCACAGCGTAAAATGTTTTAGAACATGCGTTCAAAGTTCCCCAATAGCTTATCAAACATAGATACAAGACTACTTTCCGATTGGTTCAAAGAGATCATGTGATCATCCAAGCGCCTTCTAACTTAAAACATGCCCAACCATGCAGATATTGCATCATATATTCTACAACCAATCAGAAGCGTACACGTCATCTCTTATCTAGAGGTGATTTCAAGGTTACGCAGAACCGGTTTTCTCGTCAGGTAAGACCATTTTTACATGAAGTAAGTCTTTTGTACGTTGTCTGGGGTGGTTAGAAGAAGTGTTTTTCGATCGCTTGTACTAATTTTAAATAGTTTAAAGGTATCTTATTTAATACGTATGTTAGGAATTTTTTTATGTATTTGTAAACATTTGAATATGATAACTTGGTGAATACATATTTTGTAAATGTGTTTCGCTTAATCGTATTTTTATAAGTTTCATATACATTAAGTTATAGTGTAGTACACATATCGTGTTAGTTATTCCTTTGAATATAGTGGTTAGTAAAACTTGTAAAATTTATTTGTTGCTTTTAATATGTTGTGTACTTTGTTAATACATGATTTAGAAAAAAGTTACTTAATAGTTAGTAAAAGTACGTTTGTGGTAAAATCTTTGTGCAAATACCTTATTAAACCTAAAAATATATAACAACAAGATGCGATAACACTATTTGCATCAAAATGATACTTTTTTTCTAAGTTAAATGTATATAACTAAACGTTTTATGAAACTTGTTTTCCTAAAATTAGGAACTTTCATACTTTACAAGAATGAATTTCTTGTTTTAACATTTTACTGATATGCGTGATCTAGTTTAAGAAATGTATCGCTTTTGAATACACACATGCATGCATACATGCACACACACACATGCTCACGCGCGCACACACACGTTTTCATAACGCTTGTTAACTTTTTCATGTAAAACTAATTTTCATTTTGCTTAGATATTCTATTTTCGTGTAAAATGCTTTGAATGACTATCAATAGAATGAAACATTTGTTAAGATTGGTTTCACTATGTTTTCTGAAATATTAAGGTTATAGTAGGTAAGATAATGTACTTTTTGTAGATATAAATTCCATTTTGAGAAACATATTGCTATATTGTACTTAAAGTGAATTCTTATACCACACAATGAAACGCATACGTATCTGGGTAAATGCTACTTTGGTACCTAAAATATAAACATTCCTATTACTGAATTGTTAGATTATTACTTTTTAACTATAATACAATTGTTATGTAGATAAAAGTTTAAAATGCCCTCTTAATCCCTAAAATTTATCCTTTGTTATAAGAAAAACTTATACCTAAACCGTTAAATATTTCAAGGAGTGTTATTTCATTGGTATTATATATTTAGTTTAGCAATATTACCCCTATTTTTATCATATGTCATTAAAAAAACTTACTTTAATCTGGATGATGGCAAAAGAAGTGTATGAAGCGGACAGCTGATTTGGGAATCAGAAGTAAAATATTTCAAATTTTTACTCTGTTTTCCTGATCTGCTAGCGTTATTACCATCATTCAAGAAACGCAGTAGAAAATTCAGCAAGGTGGGCTTTCAAGTAAGTAAGACCTTCTTATTTTCCGATAACTTAATTCGTATTTCTTTTACAGCATGATAGCTAGATCTAAAACTGCAATTGTATTTACGCGCTTGTAACTTATTTTATCCTAATGTTCTAAACACATAACCATATAACCGCGATTTCTAATCTGTTAGTATAAAACCACATTTTATTTTCAATACTGTAGGATTTTTAAAATCTATCAATAGTAATAACCGCATAAAAGGCTTAATGATATAGTCAATACCATTTTATCACTAAAAAATTCGCAAAGTCTCCTTATCCTAACATTAAACACAATTATTTCTACTATTCATTAAAAAGTTTGCATGAGAAGGCGGTACCGGTTGTAGGATAAAACTTAATGTTTGTACACTCATAGAAGAATATATCTTTACAGCATATCTGTTAAGTCAACGGGTGTGCAGTGAAGTTAACTTTAAGGGCAAATCCATACAATAGATTTCGTTTTCGCTAAAATATTTTTCAAATTTTAAATAGCATTTTACCATAATGATTTTAAAGAAAAAATCTAAAAGGCATTTATCTTTTAATATAATAGACACCAAAATTTAACTCTTTATAGTTATCTGAAAAAATCTAAAAGAATAGTTATCGCCTTTACTATCTTATCTCACCAAACACCGCATAAATTTTTCTAAGTCCTCTTATCGAACACCTGTGTAAAAAATCCGCCATCAAACAATTTCGAAATACCTACAAAATTCTCCAAAACCTTATCTTATCTTCGCCTCCCCAATGTTCATTCTTTGATGATGCAAAACCTCTCCATAGGGACCTGAAAACCGTGCGCAGGGGAACCATTGCTTCCGCAGGGAAAAAAAAACCCATTGAAATAACATGGGGATGGGCTGGCTGCGGCTGCGGCTGCCGAAATGGAGTGCAGCAGAACTCTTAATTTATATCTACTCTCTGGGGACAGACAAATTTCGTTCACTATGTCCGAAGTTCACTATAAGCGAAGTGTCCCCCATATGAACAAGGAATATATCATATACATAAGTAAAAAACAGTGTTTTACATCCGTACTGAATATTTGTGTAAATCAAACATAATTAATCACATTCATGGTTGCAGAAAATATGTATTTAGTAAATCAAACATGATTAATCGTATTTATGGAAATAATTTACATTCATTAAAAATAGGAATATTTACGATACTCCAATTAAGCATGAAAATAGTCCGTTGTACGTTGCTACTTAGTGTAAACAGTTTTAATAAGTATTTTTTCTAAGTCTTTTTCGAGCTTCTGTGCTATTTCCAAACTGGATTCAGCATTATCTGTACATTTTAAAAATTGTTCCGCATCCGGTTGCAGCAACCAAATCACCCGAAATTTTCTTCGCATACTAAGGCCTTAATACTTATTTTATCTTCTAATGAAAAGACTTTGCGTTTTGACAGAATTTTTCAGAAAAAAAAATCACTGCACAAACTTCAAATTAACAGCTGAAGCAAGCACAGTTAGGACTTTGTTCTTATAGAATCACAACAATTTACGCCTTAAACTGATTAAATTGCGATTTGACTCCCAAGTGCTAAATAATTTGGGAGATTCCATTCAATTGACCGGAAAGTGCTATAGCCAATCAAGCAATAGCGTGTTGTGGTAATCGTTAATCTGTATGTACTATTACACCGGGAATGGAAAAGGGAATCATTCAAGGACAAGAGAGACATGTCCGTTTTTGTTCACCATGAAATGTACCCTACTTTTTGTTAAGTGCTTAGTAGCCGAAAAATGCTATTGATTCTACCAAGAATTTAATCCCCTTTTACAGATGTCCCCGGAGAGCAAGCATGAATACAATCAGGAGGGGCACATTTTGGTGAACTGGATTGAAGCGCTTGTGGTCTTTTCTTTCTGGTCAAGAATGAGAATGAAAAAAGTTGCATGTTTCTTTTAAAAATTGTCATTGCTACCTTCCTCATTGTGGAACTGTGGATGTCACGGCCTTTCATGCAGGGTGGAAAAGATGAGCTAGTCTTTTGAGACTTCGGGGTATCGGACAAAAGGAGTAGGGCGAAGCATACATTCTTGGTTTCACAGCGGTCAAGAGTTTAAAAGAGTGCGCTATTGTTCCCCTCTCTCCTTCACCATGTTAGCCTACCCTGACAATTATCCTGTATTTCGGAATAGATGCTTGATAATCTCTTTGTGTATTTATCGAATGCAATACAGACAACCTTTGAGAATGTAGACATCGAAAAACTTCACCTCCGCCATTTCCAGAATTTTCGAAGTTCAGTTTTTAGGTTCACTATAACCGAAGTCATGTTTACTAAAACCTAAGAATGCTATGCACATTTCTAATGTAAGTGAATCGGGACTAACGATTTGCGTTCACTATAGGCGAAAGTTCACTATATCCGGGTTCACTATAACCGGAGTTGACTGTATTAATATTTTTTGTATTTCTTGTGTGTGTTTTTTTTTACATTGTTTGAATGATGCAAAGATGTTTGACAAAATAAATAAATACAAATGATATTCATGTGTCATCAATACAGGAACTTTTAGAACACTCTGTATTAGCAACTGTCAGTAGCTCACAAAACAAAAACTATATTTAACTAGCAGAAATTTTTTTAAAAGTAAATAAAGAAATAAAAATTAAAATATGGGTTAACTTTTATTTCCATTTTTTTGAAAGTTTAAGTAAAAGAATGAAAAATGGAAAAGATTCATTTTTAAGCAAGATGGAAACAGATTGAAATTGAAATGCCTGAGCCTGATTTTAAGCACTGTTTTCTCGTCAATATAAAAAAAAAAATAGCGGAAATCCACTAATTAGATATTTGAAATTAGCGGATTTCCTCAAAATCGCGGAAAAATCACATGCCTGACTGTCATCATAGCAAATTATTTTAACGTAGCTACGGTGATATGTCCTCTATTCATCAGATATTCGGCAGGGGCGGATCCAGAAATTACTGAAGGAGGGTCGCGATTTTGTACCAGAAATAGGGGGGGGGGGCACAAAATCATTTTATAATTAATATAATCAATTATACCAATTAATATAATTACGTAATTGTTTTATTGATAAAATCTATATATGAGCGATGATTAAAAAGAACAGGGAGTAGTACCTGCAATACGCCCCTTAGAAAAAGGCTACTTGATTTTCATTATACTTTCATAATATATTTTAATAGCTTATAACAGATTTTTGGACTTCGCCCTGGAGGGGGTAATTGCCCCCACCGCCATCCCCTTGGATCTGCGCCTGATATACGTTTATGCTAACATTAATAAAAGTTCAATCATCAATTTTAGGTTCTATTATAACTGACTTCAATATGTTATCTGACAGTATGTTTTCGGAAATATTTCCATACACTTCATTAATAATATTATTTTCACTCCCTCTTAATTGCTGAGGTATTTCTTCAATAATATTTTTGGAGAAAAGTTCCTTTAGCATACTTCCTGTCGGGAGGTTATGAAGAAATTGTCGAATTGGCGCGTTTCTGTATAGCATCTCTTGTATCCCGACCTGCCCGGAACGAATAGTAAATATTATTCTCTCCTCCAAGGTTTTTCTACAGCTTTTAAACATTGAACTAGCTGAAGTACTCGTTCTTCGTACGGAAATAATATATTTTCATTAAAAACACGCATGCAAAGAATGCTGCACCGATAATTAAAAATTTCGTCCCAAAAAGTATTTTATTGCGTGATTTATATGTAAGCCGCAAGTTATATAAATATTTTTGACGAATTTTTTGGCTATTTCAAGTTTAACTTTGAAAATATGTATTTTATATGTATTTTAACCCTTATATCGCTCGCTTTCAAACTTTTTTATAATTTAAAACTTTATCTACAAATGATACTGCTCACGACTTCATGCATTTTGTTTAAGCATTTCTATACATTTTTTTTTTCTGGGATAAGCTATATTTAAAAATTAGCTTGCATATTATAACATACACTGCTGGCCATCGTAAATGCAACACCCTGAAGGAAGCATGCAAATAATATGAAATTTACAACATGCATTAGCTGAGGTGAGATATGCAAATGATTAGAATTTCAGCGCAGACGCACATCAAGCGCGCCTGTGGCGCCACCTCAAAGCGCTATTTAAGGCTTGGAGATTTCGACGGTTTCAAGTACAGCAATTGTGTTTTTCTTGCTTTTTTTTCAAAAAAACGATAAATTATGCCTCGTAGGAAACAACGATCATCTTTTGATCAAGTATCCGAGTTTGACAGAGGAAGGATAGTGGCATACCGAGATTGTGGGTTATCTTTCAGGGAAATCGGTCGTCGTATTGGACGAAACCAAACAACTGTGATGCGGATATGTGATCGTTGGGTGCAGGAGGGTACGACGGACAGACGTGATCGACCGCATCGACCTCAGTGCACCACGTCACGTGATGACAGGCAGATTGTACGCATGGCAGTGACGGACCGCTCAGTCACATCACGAACCATATCACAGCAGATTCAGTCTGTAACGCATCATCCAGTGTCTGCGCGTACCATTCGACGTCGTTTACAGCAGAATGGTCTGTCCGCAAGACGTCCGTTGCTTTGTCTACCTCTGACGCGGAACCACAGACGTCTCCGCCGCCAATGGTGCGATGAAAGAAGGATGTGGACGACAGAATGGAATGAAATTCTCTTTACTGACGAGTCACGCTTCTGTATGCAACACCACGACGGTCGGATTCGAGTCTGGAGACACCGTGGAGAGAGGATGCTGAACAGCTGCATTATGCACCGTCACACTGGTCCTGCACCGGGTATTATGGTATGGGGCGGTATCGGATATCTCTCTCGCACTCCTCTAGTACGCATTGCCGGTACTTTAACCAGCCAGCGCTACATCTCCGAGGTGTTGGAGCCAGTTGTCCTTTCTTACCTTCAGAGCTTGCCAACAGCCATATTTCAGCAGGATAATGCACGGCCACACGTGGCACGCATTGTCCAAGGGTTCTTCGTCAATCACCAGATTGAATTGCTTCCCTGGCCGGCGCGCTCTCCGGATCTTTCGCCGATAGAAAACATGTGGTCCATGGTTGCTCAACGACTGACCCAGAGTTCATCCCCAGCTGTCACACCAGATCAACTTTGGCAACGTGTGGAAGCTGCTTGGTCTGCTGTACCCCAAGAACACATTCAAAGTCTCTTTGAATCAATGCCGAGGCGTGTGGCAGCTGTGATCTCCAACAACGGCGGCTACTCTGGGTACTGATTTTGGCAGGAACCACGCTTCATAGAATGCTGTAAATTTAATCATTTGTTACTTGGTCAACATGTTATCTACACAATAAATTTTGTTGTGATATCTCTTGTTTTTCTTGGTGTTGCAATTTGGGTGGCCAGCAGTGTACTTCTGAATTATCATTTAATTTGTTCAAACACAGCTTTGGATACATAATAATATTATACTTATGAAGTCAGACTTAATGCGATGCAAATGGTGAAGGCATTTTTGACATTGTATATGAAAAAATCATTCACATCAAGTAACATTGAAATGCACTAATAAATAGATGCAAAAATAAAAAAATTATATGACAAATACAGAATCTACAAAATATGCAACAACATGCAAACTTTATAAATTGTTCAAACTCAGCTTTAGATATAGAATAATCTAAATGTGTTTTTATGAAGGTAGAATTTTTGTTGTTGTTGTGGGGTTACAACCAATTAGCCATACGTATGCTCTTGGCCAAGGGGTGAGATGCTCTCCGTCGGGGGTCTTTCTAAGGGATCCCAACCCGTATTTACCCTAAGTTTCGGAGGAAACCACGGAGGACTGCGACCGGTTAGATCGGCGGGCACGACCTGGTTTTGAAGCAGGCACCATCCGAAGTTACACTTGACGCTGTACAAATAACGGGTATATTTTAGACGATAAATAAATGAACAATTAATGCTAGTACAAAAATTGCAATATATACAACTGAGTGCAACATTTACAAATTATTCAAACAATGACATACTTATAAGTTGCACTTAAGGCTATACAAAAGGGTGACTATATTTTCGCCAATAAATCAATGCAAAAACTACAGATAATATGAAATTACACTTAATTATTGTACAGATGTGACTATATTTCCCACAATAAATCAGTGCAAAAAATAATAAAATTGCAACCAATACAAATTTTACAAAAATTTGTAACCATCTGCAAAACATTATATACTTATGAAGTTACTCTTAATGCAATTCAAATGACAGATACTCTTTCGACAATAATCATGAATGCAAAAATTAGCAAAATGTGTAGCAAATACAAAATACAACACTATGTACAAATTCACAAACTATTCAAACACTGCTCATACAGAATGATATATACTACTTGTAAGTTACACTTAATGCTATACAAAGGGGTGACTATATTTTTGCCAATAAATTAATGAAAAAATAAAGGATAATATATGAAATTACACTTAATGATACTGTACAAATGTGACTATATTTCCGACAATAAATCAGTGCAAAAAATAATAAAATTGCAACCAATACAAATTTTACAAAAATTTGTAACTATATGCAAAACAACATATACTTATGAAGTTACTCTTAATGCAATTCAAATGACAAATACACTTTCGACAATAATCATGAATGTAAAAATTAGCTAAATGTGTAACAAATTCAAAATACAACACTATGTAGAAATTGACAATCTATTCCAACACGGCCTAAGATACAGAATAATATACACGTCTATAGTTACACTTGACACTGTGTATATTTTCCTCAATAAACCTGTGCAAAAGTTAAGGTTAATATTAATTACACTTAATGCTATTGTACAAATGAGACTATATTTACGCCAATAAATCAATGCAATAATTAATAAAATTGCAATCAATACAAATTCTACAAAATTTGTAATTACATTCAGAACAACAGATACTTATCAAGTTAATGCAATTCAAATGACAAATACACTTTCGACAATAATCATGAATGCAAAAATTAGCAAAATATGTAACAAATTCAAAATAGAACACTATGTACAAATCGACAAACTATTCAAACACTGCTCATACAAAATAATATATACTACTTGTAAGTTACACTTAATGCTATACAAAGGGGTGGCTATATTTTCGGCAATAAATCAATGCAAAAATAAAGGATAATATATGAAATTACACTTAATGATACTGTACAAATGTGACTATATTTCCGACAGTAAATCAGTGCAAAAAATAATAAAATTGCAACCAATACAAATTCTACAAAAATTTATAACTGTATGCAAAACAACATATACTTAATGCAATTCAAATGATAGATACACTTTCGACAATAATCATGAATGCAAAAATTAGCAAAATGTGTAGCAAATACAAAATACAACACTATGTACAAATTGACAAACTATTCAAACACTGCTCATACAGAATAATATACACTTGTAAGCTACGCTTAATTCTATACAACGGGTTGGCTATAATTTCGCCAATAAATCAATGCAAAAATACAGGATAATATATGAAATTACACTTAATGATACTGTACAAATGTGACTATATTTCCGACAGTAAATCAGTGCAAAAAATAATAAAATTGCAACCAATACAAAATACAACACAATGTACAAATTGACAAACTATTCAAACACTGCTCATACAGAATAATATACACTTGTAAGTTACGCTTAATTCTATACAAAGGGTTGGCTATATTTTCGCCAATAAATCAATGCAAAAATACAGGATAATATATGAAATTACACTTAATGATACTGTACAAATGTGACTATATTTCCGACAGTAAATCAGTGCAAAAAATAATAAAATTGCAAAGAGAAAGGCAGGATCAGAAAGAGAGAGAGGAGAGAGAAAGACAGGATCAGAAAGAGAGAGAAGAAAAAGAAAGAGAAAAAGGTTTTGAATTAGAAAAATTGAAAATTGAAAAAATGGCAGAAAATGCGATGTTGGGAAGCCAAGTACGGGAAGGAAGTGGTGTTAAAACTAATTTAGAAAAATTATTGCCTAGGTTTGATCCGAAGGAAAGCGATATCTGTTTATTTCTTACGTTGTTTGAGAGACAGTTAAAGATGCTTGGCGTCGATAAAGAAAATTGGGTTGCTCATTTAATTGGAGTGTTGCCAACTCCTGTTTCCAGTTTGATTGATAGGGAAACAGAAGAGGTAGCGCAAAATTACGATGAAATTAAGAAGATGCTGTTAAAAAGATTTAAATTAAGCGCCGAGAAATTCGGACAGTTATTTATGAAACATCAAAAGTCCACAGAAGAAACATGGATGGAATTTTATTTTAAAATGAAAGCCTATTTTGATGGGTGGATTGGCGGGTTAAAAATTAAATCACTAGAAGATTTAAAAAGTCTAATGATCACTGATCAGATTAAAAGAAAGGTACCATTTGAAGTGAAAGAATATTTCATGGATGAATGGACGGAGATTGTATCCCCAATAACGTTGGCCGAAAAACTAGATGAATATGACGATGTAAGAAGAGTAATGAAGCCAAAATTCGCCAAGGAACGTCCTCTTGCGAAAACAGAAAACGATAATTGGGCAACTATCCCGTACCAGTCAAAATACGGAAATTTTCAAAGTCGCCGAAATACAACGACTCGAAAAGAAAATGATTTCCAAGATAGAAGAAAAGAAAATTTGCATGCACAAAGGAAACGGAATCGATGTTTTGAATGCGGATCGTTTGAGCATTTGTGATCGCAATGTCCGAGATTTAAAAATAAAAGCGATTCACTTAATTTCCATAACAGAAGATCAGAACGCGCACAGAGTAATTTAGTTCAAATGCAGACTAGTGACGCGAATAAAGAAGATAACACTGAAGTAAAATTGAGCATGCTCACCGCACGGGTTGATTTGAGAACATCAGATAAATTTAAACTCAAAAGTAATTGCGATAATCTTATGATTTTGGAAGTTGAATGCGAAGGGAAAACATTTAATGGTATCGTAGATACTGGGGCACAAATATCAGTCATACGAAATGATTTAATACAGAAACACGAAGAAAAGAGTGAGGGTACTGTAAAGCTTTACTCAGCGTATGGAGAAGAAGAAACAGTTCCGTTAACCCATTTATGCCTAGCGTCCCTTTTTTGGGACGGCAATATCGCTATCATTCGAAAACGTTATTTATATTTCCTAACCTTTATTCGCGAGTATTGAACCTCAATTCCACAAAATATTTTAATATGGCAAGTAGGATGTTGACATTTCAATTTTTATACATAACGATTTTAAATGAAATCATCCCTTGTTCAAAAAGTTGACATCAGAAATTTATCAATTACTTCTGGTGTTAGCAAAAATCGAAGAAAGTCGCAAAAATATCCAGGCACGAATGGGTTAAGAATAGTGAAAGTAAAAATAAATGATGGGTTGCATGGAAGAGTACCGGTTATATGTGATACTAGCTGAAGTACCCGTCCTCGATGGGTTAGTGAATGAAAATTTCCAAAAAGCAAGAACTTTCGTCAGCATTGTAGGAGTACACAGAATGGATGTAGTATGTTGCCAAAGTAAAGAAAGCGAAGTTATAATTTTCATGTATTGTTAAAATATTACAGGTTAGAGTGTAACTAAGTAATATCATTTCATTCGCTTTAGTCGTAATTATGTGATGCGCGAACGAATATTTACGCATATTGAAATAATTTTCGCAAAATATTAAAATTTAATCAACATTTTTGAAAAATTTGAAGCCTAGAATTTAAGTTGAGTGACAACCTATCATGTCACCCAAATTCGTTTCATTCCCTGCAGTCTTTATTTCGTGATGCTGGAACAAATTTTCAGCATTTTAAAACGATTTCCGAAAAATCTCAAAATGTAAGCAAAATATTTTTAAAATTCAACGCCTATAAATTAAGATTAGCAACTACCTATCATATCACTCAATTTCGTATCATTCGTATGAGTCGTTATTACGTGATGTTTGAAGAAATATAAACGTATTTTGAGAGAATTTTCACAAAATCTCAAAATCTAATAAAAATGTTTAAAAATTGGACTCCTATAGTTTATGTTGAGCAACCATCTATCGTGTGACCAAATTTCATATCATTCGCTTTAGTCGTTATTACGTAATACGGGAACAAAGATTCACTCAGTTTTAAACGATTTTCACAAAATCTCGAAATCTGATGGATTTTTTTTAATTAGATGCTTATAGTTTAAGGTGAGTGACCACCTATCATGACACCCAATTTCATATCATTCGCTTTAGTCGTTTTTGCGTGATGCTTGAACACAAATTTACGCAGTTTGAAACGATTTTCGCAAAATCTGAAAATCTAATCAAGATTTTTTAAAAATTCGACGCCTATGTTTTAAGTGGAGTGACCACCTATCATGACACCCAATTTCATATCATTCGCTTCAGTCGTTTTTACGTGATGCTTGAACACAAATTTACGCAGTTTGAAACGATTTTCGCAAAATCTGAAAATCTAATCAAGATTTTTTAAAAATTCGGCGCCTATGTTTTAAGTTGAGTGACCACCTATCATGACACCCAATTTCATATCATTCGCTTCAGTCGTTTTTACGTGATGCTTAAACAAAAAAAGCGTCACGGACAGAATGACAGAATGACAGAACGACAGAATGACAGAATGACAGACAGACAAACTTTTTTTTGAGGGTCGCATCGGATTCCCGGATGCTTGAAACGGATAGAAATCGCAAAATTTTTGAATTCCAAGAAATGTACAGACAAAAGTCTAATTTTATTTATATAGATATCAAGGAAACTAAAATGCGATATGTTAATTTGTAATACGGAAATTAAATTAATGAAAGAAAACATACAGTTATTTAATGGTACGGAATTAAAATCTGATGTGTGCAGTATTTTAGTTCAAGACGAAAACAAAAGGTATATAAATCAATTGGTATCGGGAAATGTACAAACAAGGGCTGAAAACACTGAAGCAGAAAAGAACGCGAAAGTTCCTGAGACTGTAGCATCGTTCCAGAAGCTCCAAAGGGAAGACGAACAATTAAAACCATATTGGAAACATGCAGAAAATCATCAAAATTCATATGAAGTTTTAGATGGTATTCTTGTACATGCCGAAACAATATGTGGGGAAGATGTCAAACAAGTAGTACTACCCCAATGTAAGAGATCGGATGTGCTTAAAATGGCCCATAACATTTCATTAGCCGGACACTTAGGAGAACGGAAAACTAAAGAACGAATTAAATATACATTTTTTTGGCCATCAATCAAACGAGACGTTAAAAAATTTTGTGAGAGTTGCAAAGAATGCCAATTAAGAAGAGTTGAGACATACCGAGATAGGATTCCCATACAACCTATTGTCAGACCTGAAATACCATTCGAAGTATGGAGTTTAGATTGTGTTGGCCCACTAGAACCACCTTCGGGAAGAAGACATCGGTTTATCATATGTGCAGTAGATTTATGCACCCGATGGGCTGAAGCCATTCCTGTAAGAGAAATCAGTGCTAAAACCACTTGTGATGTATTAATGAAGATATTTACCCAAACGGGATTTCCTAAAATGATCTGTACAGATCAAGGTACAAACTTTACTTCCAAGTTAACTCAGGCATTTGAGAACTTGTTAGGCGTTTCACCTCGCTTTTCCACTCCAGGACATCCTGAGAGTATGGGAGCAGTCGAACGCTGGAATAGAACTCTGAAGGATATCTATATAAATAAAATTAGACTTTTGTCTGTACATTTCTTGGAATTCAAAAATTTTGCGATTTCTATCCGTTTCAAGCACCCGGGAATCCGATGCGACCCTCAAAAAAAAGTTTGTCTGTCTGTCATTCTGTCATTCTGTCCGCGACGCTTTTTTTGTTTAAGCATCACGTAAAAACGACTGAAGCGAATGATATGAAATTTGGTGTCATGATAGGTGGTCACTCAACTTAAAACATAGGCGTCCAATTTTTAAAAAATCTTGATTAGATTTTCAGATTTTGCGAAAATCGTTTCAAACTGCGTAAATTTGTGTTCAAGCATCACGCAAAAACGTCTAAAGCGAATGATATGAAATTGGGTGTCATGATAGGTGGTCACTCAACTTAAAACATAGGCGTCCAATTTTTAAAAAATCTTGATTGGATTTTGAGATTTTGCGAAAATCCTTTCAAACTGCGTAAATTTGTGTTCAAGCATCACGTAAAAACGACTGAAGCGAATGATATGAAATTGAGTGTCATGATAGGTGGTCACTCAACTTAAAACATAGGCGTCCAATTTTTAAAAAATCTTGATTAGATTTTCAGATTTTGCGAAAATCGTTTCAAACTGCGTAAATTTGTGTTCAAGCATCACGCAAAAACGACTAAAGCGAATGATATGAAATTGGGTGTCATGATAGGTGGTCACTCAACTTAAAACATAGGCGTCCAATTTTTAAAAAATCTTGATTGGATTTTGAGATTTTGCGAAAATCCTTTCAAACTGCGTAAATTTGTGTTCAAGCATCACGTAAAAACGACTGAAGCGAATGATATGAAATTGGGTGTCATGATAGGTGGTCACTCAACTTAAAACATAGGCGTCGAAAAAAATCTTGATTAGATTTTGAAATTTTGCGAAAATCATTTCAAACTGCGTAAATTTGTGTTCGCACATCACGTAATAACTGCAAAGGTGGAAAAATGATATTTGGTGAAATGATAGGTGGTCACTCACCTTAAACTATAAGCATCTAATTAAAAAAAAATCCATCAGATTTCGAGATTTTGTGAAAATCGTTTAAAACTGAGTGAATCTTTGTTCCCGTATTACGTAATAACGACTAAAGCGAATGATATGAAATTGGGTCACACGATAGATGGTTGCTCAACATAAACTATAGGAGTCCAATTTTTTAAACATTTTTATTAGATTTTGAGATTTTGTGAAAGTTCTCTCAAAATACGTTTATATTTCTTCAAACATCACGTAATAACGACTAATACGAATGATACGAAATTGAGTGATATGATAGGTAGTTGCTAATCTTAATTTATAGGCGTTGAATTTTAAAAGTATTTTGCTTACATTTTGAGATTTTTCGAAAATCGTTTTAAAATGCTGAAAATTTGTTCCAGCATCACGAAATAAAGACTGCAGGGAATGAAACGAATTTGAGTGACATGATAGGTTGTCACTCAACTTAAATTCTAGGCTTCAAATATTTCAAAAATGTTGATTAAATTTTGAGATTTTGCGAAAATTATTTCAATATGCGTAAATATTCGTTCGCGCATCCCATAATTACGACTAAAGCGAATGAAATGATATTACTTAGTTACTCTCTAACCTGTAATATTTTAACAATACATGAAAATTATAACTTCGCTTTCTTTACTTTGGCAACATACTACATCCATTCTGTGTACTCCTACAATGCTGACGAAAGTTCTTGCTTTTTGGAAATTTTCATTCACTAACCCGTCGAGGACGGGTACTTCAGCTAGTGTTGAATAAAATTATACAAGAATATGGTAAAGTTTGGGACATTCACCTCCCGTACCTTATGTTTGCATATAGAGAAGTGCCTCACAGCACTACCGGATTGTCATCTTATCAATTGGTATATGGAAAATTACCTCCAGGACCTTTAGCGTTGCTAAAAGATATTTGGACAGCTGAACGACAGATTCCAACGACCGCCTCACGTCCAATTACGGAATTTTTGCAAAACTTGGTGGAGAGTTTAAAAGGGGCTCACGAATTCGCTTCTGAGAATAGCAAGAAGGCTCAGGAAGAATATGTCTCTAGATATAACCTCCGGTCAAAAGAAAAGTCATTTGCAGTGGGCGATAAAGTTTTAGTATTGAGGCCGTCATCCTCGCATAAGCTTTTAAATACCTGGATCGGCCCCGGAACAATTACACAGATTACCAGACCACATTCTGTAAAGGTTGAAATGGAAGACGAAGTATAAGAGAACTTCATGTGAACAAAGTGCGTCCGTATATTCAAAGAGTAAATCATGTTGGTATGATTTTTGAGTTAGACGAAGATTTCTCTACCTTTCATTATGCACCTACTGATGCACAAAGTAAAAGCATAGAAGATATTAGGACACACCTTGGGAATGCCAAGTTAACGAATAAGCAAGTACAGGAATTATTTCATGTACTTAAAAAATATGCAGGTGTGTTTAGTGCTAAACCTGGCCGCGCTAGGGTAGAAGGTCACTCTGTTAGGGTTACAGGAGATTGTACACCAAAGAGACTTAAACCATACCGAATACCTATAAGTTTGCAACAAGAAGTGGATCGACAGATTCAAGAACTGTTAGACCTGGGTCTAATCGAACACAGTGATAGCGAATGGGCTCATCCTGTGGTTTGTGTTGCCAAGAAAGATGGAAGTGTCAGATTATGTGTCGACTTCAGATTATTAAATAGTTTTACTATACCAGACGTGTACCCTATGAAAATAGCCAATGACTTAATATATGAGGTGGGAAAGGCATCATTTATTACAGTCATAGACCTTACCAAAGGCAGATTCCTATGAAGGAAAATTCAAAGCATTATACCGCATTTGTAACTCAATCAGGTCATTACCAGTGGAATGTCATGCCCTTTGGAATGAAAAATTCTGGAGGAACGTTTCAAAAATCAATGGATAAGGCTTTGATCGCACATAGAGAATACTGCCGTTCATATATCGACGATGTGGCTATATTTTCTAGGACATGGGATGAACATCTGGTTCATATAGACAATGTTTTCAAGACCTTGAAGGAAGTAGGTCTGACAGTAAATTTGGGAAAGGGCGAATTTGGAAAACCCCATGTGAAATTTCTAGGTCATGTAGTTGGATCGGGACAACATTCCCCGGATCCAGAAAAGGTTGAAATTATACGAAAGTTAGCAAGACCCACCACTAAGAAAGAGTTGAGAAGTTTGATTGGGCTGGCTAGTTACTATCGTGACTATATACCTCAGTTTTCACAAATCGTATTACCGTTGACAAACTTGACGAAGAAAAGCGTTCCAATTAAGATACCGTGGAGTTCGGAGGCGGATAAAGCATTTACAAAGCTCAAAGAGGAACTGATAAAAATGCCTTCCTTACACACTCCAGACCTTGAGAAACCTTTTCAATTATACACAGATGCCTCGGCCACTGCAATTGGGGCATGCTTAGCTCAACGTGATGACAATGGAAAAGAATTACCGATTGCATTTTTCAGTAAAAAACTAAGCACGAGTCAAATAAAGTGGGCGACCATTGAAAGAGAAGCCTTTTGTGTACTGGAAGCATTAAAGAAATTTGACACCTGGATATTTGGATCTGAAATTCAAATAGTTTCAGACCATAATCCTCTGACGTATTTAACGAGAAGTGGGCCCCATAGTGCTAAGCTATCTCGGTGGGCTTTAGCCCTGCAACGTTATAACAGGACGATTACATATCGGAAAGGCAGTCAACATAGTAATGCTGATGCATTATCAAGACTAAAATTTGAAGACTCTCATTAATTTAAGTTGAAAAAGTTTATTTATTCCATCAACATCGCCACTCCTGTGGCAGATGTGCTTTTCCCCCATGGAAGCAGTAAAGATTATAAACGCACCCGCTGCTTTAATAAATGAGCGAGCTGTTAAAAGAACACGGGCTAGAAAATAAAATAAGTGTGCGCGTTTTTTCTAAAGATTGAATTTTGAATTTTTATATAAAAGGACCTGACTGATGCTAGCCGCCTTGTAAATGGCGAGACTCTAAGTCTGAATGTGTATTGTGTAAATTAAATTGTCGGTTACCGTTTTGAAGATAGTTATAGTGTTTGTATTATGCTTCAATAAAATTTGAAATTAGCGTGGGAAAACTTTACTGGGTTACTATATTTTCGCCAATAAATTCAATGCAAAAATAAAGGATAATATATGAAATTACACTTAATGATACTGTACAGATGTGATTATATTTCCGACAATAAATCGGTGCAAAAATAATAAAATTGCAACTAATACAAATTCTAAAAAAATTTGTAACTATTTGCAGAACAACATATACTTATGAAGTTACTCTTAATGCAATTCAAATGACAAATACACTTTCGACAAAAATTAGCAAAATGTGTAACAAATTCAAAATACAGCACTATGTACAAATTGACAATCTATTCAAACACAGCCTAAGATACATAATAATATATATGTCTATAGTTACACTTGACACTGTGAAAATTTTCGACGATAAATACACACTTGACGCTGAGCAAATAGTGACTATATTTTCGACTCTGAATAAATGAAATATAGCAATATATGCTGGTACAAAAATTGCAACATATACAGCTGTGTGCACCATTGACAAATTCTTCAACTTCAAACATTGCTTATACAGTATAAATGTAATTATAAGTTACACTTAATGCTATACAAAGGGGTGACTATATATTTGCCGATAATTTAGTGCAATAGTAAAGGATAATATTAAATTACACTTAAGCTATTGTACAAGTGAGACTATATTTACGGCAATAAATCAATGCAAAAATTAATAAACATATACTAATGAAGTTACATTTTATGCAATATAAATGACAAATATACTTCGACAATAATCATGAATGCCAAAATTAGCCAAATATGTAGCTAATACAAAATACACCACTATTGTACAATTGACAAATTATTCGAATACAGCTGAAGATAGAGAATAGTATACACGTTTATAGTTATACTTGACACTGTGAAAATTTTTGACGGATGAAGAAATTAAATTAAGCAGACCATGCTAGTACTAAAATTGCAACATCTACAGCAGCGTGCAAAATTTACAAATTATTCAAACACAGCTTTTACAGAATAATATATACTTATATGTTACACTTAATGCTATACAAAGGGGTGACTATATTTTCCCCAATAAACCAGTGCAAAAGTTAAGGTTAATATTAATTACACTTAATACTATTGTACAAATGAGACTATATTTACGCCAATAAATCGGGGCCTTCGCTATTAGTAACGGGCCTGCGCGTGTATTTCGATGAATCATCCAAAGAGGCCTACGGATGCTCGCGTCTTCCCGTGTACATCAAGCTTTTTTTGAGCTTTCCGATGCTTTGAAATGTTATTTAATGTAGTTTTAAGTAGTGATTGTGTTACTAATTCAAGTACGAACTCATTGACAGTTTCTTTACTATGATACACGTGGACATTAAAGTAAATAGATGCATGTAATTTGAAGGAGAAACAAAGTAGTACTCACTCTATGGTTCATTATTTTAGCTTGATTTTTAATATACACGAACAAATTAAGCTGACTTTTAGTATACATTAAAGTAAACGAATGCACAAATAATACAGACATTTTTATGCATTTCTTTATACTGAATGTTTAAGTTTCACATTTTCAAAGCAGTTGCAACCATTATTACTTTTAAATAAATTTAACTAATAGTTATTAAATTTTCATTTATTAAATATTGCTCGGTTAATATATTAACAAAATATATGACGAGGATCTGAAATAGAATTTAAAATATTTGATATTTACAATTCACGTATACAAAATTTAAGTACTGATATATTATTTAATTTTTGATCTTTTGTAAGGCGTAGGTATCAGAAGAATGTTTGCTATAATTAAAGTACAACCTGTGCACTGCATGTCCTTGGTATTTACATGAAAAATAATGTAAATTAATTTAACGAGAAACATTTAGAGTGAATTACAAAATAAAGGGTGTCCCATAAATAGTAGTACGAACTTAAAGGGGAGATAAAATATATCAAAAGGATTAAGAATAACGTAACAGTGTATGATCAAACACATTTGTTAACTGTTTTTATTTTGGTTAGTTCAAATGAGTTTATTTATCGAAAATTTTACCATTCGAAATGAAAATGATTTATAATTTTCAGTGTTAGTTCCATATATTTTTTCTTCTCCAAAGAAAAATAATAAATTTTAGAAAACCATACTAGGAAATACCACTAATATTCCAACACCTCTTTTTTTTAAAGTTATTATTAACTGGCGATTGAAAACAACTGTTTTCGTCCCTGCATTGCTGTATATTAGGGTTGTAGCTTTAAGAAGAAAAAAAAAACTGCTCCACGGCCTTTGAATACAAATTAAGATAAACCAACAGCTCTAGGACTTGCAAAATTTCAAGATCCCTTTTCACAAGTTGCTAAACACTGTAGTAAACTAAAAACAAACGATCCCTGAATTAATTACTTTTTATTATAGCCATTATCTAAATGGAATTTTGAATTTGAGTTTAATGAACGCTTATACAAAATATTAACTTCAATTAAAGTTTCGATATAAACATGTGCAAAAATTAATAACATATTTTACAGTACTTCTGCACTGTAACCAATATCACACATTTAGTGCATTTATAATAAATGATAAATGACATTTTCAACTGAAAGATTTAAACAGATAAGAATGTCTAACTAGTATTACAGCGCACGCTTATTTACTAGAATAATAAACTACCCAAGTTAAACGATTTCAGATTAAAATAATTTATAAATAACACATGAATATTAATTCACAAAACATGCTTTATATCCTATAAATTTGTAGAATTTCTAAATAAGTTATGTACACTTACCTTTGCATTCAGAACTTAAAGTTCGAATTCTATGATTGAATTCGTTGATTTATTTCCATAAAAAAAAAGCGCAATCTTCAAAAAATTATTACCTACATCTAAAACACCTTGTCATTAAATCATTATGACACAACTATAACAAAATTGTTTTTTAATTATAAAATAAATTAACGTTTATAATCCCAAATCGCATACAATCGAATAGCGCAAATGTAAATATTAGGCCTCAATGTTTCACTCATTTCTTCCGGTGGCAACGAACAAGCAGGCCCGGTTGCTAATAACGACGGCCCCGAATAAATCAATGCAAGAATTAATAAAATTGCAGTCAATACAAATTCTACAAAATTTGTAATTACATACAAAACAACAGATATTTATGAAGTTAAACTTAATGCAATACAAATGACAAATATACTTTCGACAATAATCCCAAATGCAAAAATTAGCAAAATGTATAGCCAACTCAAAATACACCACTATATACAACTTGACAAATTATTCGAACACTGCCGAAGATACAAAGTAATATATACTAATACAGCTAACTTGACGCTGGTCAAATAGTGACTATATTTACAACTTGACAAATTAATCGAACACTGCCGAAGATGCAAAATAATATATACTAATACAGTTAACTTGACGCTGGTCAAATAGTGACTATATTTAATGGTGACTATATATATAATAGTGACTATTTATATATAAATAATGAAAATTCAATAAAATATGCTAGTACAAAAACTGCAACATATACAGCTGTGTGCAAAATTTACAAATTATTTAAACACTGCTTATACAGAATAATATAAAGTTACACTTAATGCTTACGGGATGAATATATATTCGGCGATGAATCAATTCAAAAATCAGGAATAATATACATACTTATGAAATTACAATTAATGCTAAATTTTGTACAAATGATGACTGTATTTTCAACTGTAAATCAATGCTCGGAGCCTTTTTTTCTGCTTCCCATATCTTAGGCTGTTCGCTCCGCCTCTGTGAATGCACTATGGGATCGATAGGGCTCCTCATAATTTAAACAGCGGCTTGACTTATTCTGAAGAAGGTCGAGATTATATTTCCGCATGTACTTATTTAATGCTGTTTGGGTTAACTTGAACCAAAGCTCTAAAACAATTAGAGTTGATGACATCAAAATTTATAATTTGGACATTCTCTTACGGAAAAACTGTAATAAATCATCTCTTACTTCTTTAATGAAGAACTTCCTTATAAACAATATTTTGTGTGAAAACTTTGCTGCAGTTTGGAATTAAATGGCCTTGTTTTTGTGTCTCTTTCACTGCAACACGAATATTCTTTATGGAAGAGCATCTTGAGAAAACAACGTACAGCATCCCATGGCTGAAAACGGGTTGAGGGAGATAAATCCCAATTTTCTTCAGTGTCTGTCCTTGCGATTTATTAATAGTCATGCAAAAAGCAAGCCTGACAGGAAATTGCCTTCTCTTCAACTGAAAGGGGAGGTTTAAATCAGGAGGTGAGACTTCAATACGTGGAATGAAAATCCTACATCCAGCATTTTGTCCGGTGATCACTTCACAATCTAAAACGTTGCGCATAATTCCTTTGACGATGAGTCGTGTTCCGTTGCAGAGTCCCGCAGATGGATTCAGATTTCTCAGAAGCATGACTATTGCACCGATTTTTAAATTCAAGCAATGAGGTGGCATTCCAGAAGGTGTTAAACTGTGGATGAAATCTAATTGGTATGTGTCTTGCTCTTCATCGTCGTCACAAATAACTGCGTCTGCACTGTAGTGTGCGAAAACTTGTCCTGGAAATCTTAAAAGAATTTCTTCGTTAAGTTTCAACGATTCTTCATTCTTGGGACATAAAACTGCTTTGCTTGCCAAGTCTTCTAAGTCGAAATCATTGCTGAAACGATATAACTCCTCTACGATTGAGCCAGTAACGACACACGAAGATGGAATTTCAACAACATTTTCTTGCAAGCCACTATCAGTTTCAAGACGACCATCTCCCAACCGCAGAAGCCAAACGGAAAACTGTTGTTCTTCTGGAAGCAATCGCATATTTATAGTAAGTGTGCACTGTCTGAAATGTGGCCACAAAAAAGAGTTTCTGAGGCAGCTCTCGATTGATGAAGTTCGATTTCCATGTGAAATCACGGGTAATGTTTGTCGCCAGTCGCCTCCTAAAACTACTGTTTTTCCGCCGTATGGCGAATCCTGTTCAGCCAAGTCTCTCAGAAGTCTGTCAACAGCTTCCAAGGCATAATGCGGCGTCATAGTACATATCCCATATCAAAGGCTTTGCAATCTTCAAGAGTCTTCCTTCGGCGCTGTCTTGTTTCACACGACACGAAGAATTTTCCAAAACTGGGATGGGTAGCTTAAAAGTAGAGTGCACAGTTCTTCCACCAGTCAACAGCACAGCAGCAATGCCTGTCCAAGCAACGGGAACAGCAACATGGCCCATTCCTCGAACATCATGAAGAATAGTCTTGAAAAGGAATGTTTTCCCACTTCCAGCAAATGCATTCACACAAAATGTCTTCGACATGTTCTGATTCACATCTTGCACAGCTTCCAAAACTGAGTCGTAAACATATCTCTGCTCAGTATTCAACATTTCTTTTAATGATTCGGCTTGCTGCTTCTCAAAATGTGTATCGTACTGCAGAACTTCTAAGCCAATGGCGTCGTTTAATGACGGTTGGGGAAGACCAAGAACAGACAGTGAAACATTATGCACCTGTAACTATTCTTCTATATTTGTCCCCATGACGAAAGAAAAGAACGTATGTCATCGGTTCCAAATTAGGATTTAAAGTACTAATGTTGATGAGACCGCCACCTCTTGGATGTATCACAATGTCTCTGTTTGACGGAGGAACACCGTCTTCACTCTTGAAAACAACAGCAACTTCATTTTCTTTCGGAGAATTGTAACGACCCCTGTGGTCGCCAGTAAGAACATTTTCACCCTTGATGTACAGCTGCGGAAAAAAAAAAGTCCCACTTGTACATTTTTCGGAAATCGTTCGTCGCACAGCAAAATTACAGATACCACTCGTTTACGATTGACGCACACTTTAATTTGCTCTGCATAAAAATTGCATAAGGGACCATCTACATATTAAAATTCACACCAACTTTTTTTTTCTCAATAGCAACCCCTAGATTTCACTTCATATTTCAAAAATTTAGCTCATTTTAACCCCGGACACCAATTTTCAATAAATTTGGACAGAAAATGAGTGAGTTATGAGCACCCAAAATCCCCCTCCCCCTATGTTAAAATATTTTTTCATACTTCAATTCATATCTCATATAATATTGGTAGTAAGAAGCTGATTTTTATTCGTACTATTAGAACTAAACGACCCAAACATAATTTAATGTTATTATGATTTTTAATAAATTATTAATATGAATTATGAATTATTAAATTAATATTCAAAAAAATTATGAATAGCGACCTAGCCAAATTTCGATGGAAATAGATGCAGAAATTAATATTACATGGCTGTGCAAAATTTCAATTTTTTTACGTTCAGTAGTTTAATTTATATTAAATAAAATGTGTTATTTTCATGAGTTAAGGGACCATATATAAATTTATTAAGTGAAAATTTTTTGAAAATTGCATAAAATAAATGTAAATTAGATTTATTTCGTGCAAAAACACAGTAAAAGATACCAGTATTAAAAATATCAAATTTTGAAGCAAATAAATTAGAGGTTTTTACAGTTTGTTGGGGATTCTATAAAGCGTGTATTGTTGCGTCCGCTACCATATTCCTCCAAATAAAATATTTTCCAGCTATAGAATTAGATGCAGTAGATGTATGTCTTCTAATACAACGTCCTATTTCTGAAAAACTAACATCCTCAACTTTCCAGGCATGAATGTGACCTTTTTTAATATCGGAAACATTAGGTCTTTGGAATTCCCCATACTTTATCAAACATTCAAAATCACGTTTTTCTGTAAAAAAATTTTCATCTAACTATAAATTAAAATACCGCCAAAAGTCTTAAGAATATTGCACATTGCAGGCGATAGTATTAAATGAAGAAAGTGAAATAACAAACACAGTGATAATATTGGGTCGACAAAAAAGTAATTGCGTTTTTTACATGAAATTCAAACAAATAAATTTCCAATCGTGAAACCATTCTTTAAGTTCGACCATAGCTGAGTCGAGCAATATTCATGCTTGTAGTCAGAAAAGCAGGGAGCAGCCTCTAACTCCTGCCAACATTTCAGCTGTTTAAGAGAAACATCAAGGGAAACACTGAATAACAATTTCAAAATTACAAAGATTTTCAAAATCCTTAGCAGTCATTTTGCATTTTTTCCTTAAATCATGTATACGAACCAAGGAAGTTATAAACTCACGGGTCATTTGCACCACAGACTAAATATTCTATTCTACCCTTGATATTCTCAGTACAAAAAACTTTAAGAGAGATGGGAACAATATTTTCCTTGAAAATAATATTAATTTCTTTTAATTCTCGCGAGCGAAATAAATGAAATGCGAAAAGTTCGGAACCTACAAATAGCGTTTTTCAATTTGCAGAAAGTCCCTTAAAAACGCGCAAAAATGAATTCGGAATATCTCCGGAAATTATCGTAGAAAATTGGTGAAAATTTATATTTAGGATAATTTGAAGGTTTTCTTTCGTTTAATAAAGTCAAAATATGGGGTTGCCATTGAGAAAAACGAAGTTGATGCAGAATTAAAGATGAAGACGGCCCCTTATGCAAATTAAATTAATAGTACATTAAAGTACGCGTTATTTGCAAACGAATGGTATATATAACTTTGCTATACGACGAACGATGGCGAAATAAAGAGCAAGTGGGATTTTTTTTTTTCCGCCACTGTACATCCGGATATCAGCAGCTGCTTCAGTACCTTGCTCTCTTACAGTTTCTTCTTCGAATTCTTTGAGCATTTTGTAGGCTTGAGCGTACGGATTGACATTTCTCAAAACTGTATCCAAAAGTATCAATAGTTCGCCATTCAAAGAAGCATTTCTCACTATGTTCATTCTCTGCCTAAGTGCTTCATCAGAATCCAAAATATAAAGTTGGGCATAATGTTCTTGACCAGGATGAGGTGGATGAAGGTGACTTGTTCGGTGATATATGGCACCGTGAATCCTGAAACAATAGGGACCTGGACCTACGGGTTTGTCCATATTGGCTCCCATTGAAGCGAAACTTAAGAGACTGTTGTAGGTGCGAATGTTCGCAAAAAAATCTTTAGAAACTGGTGGTTGCCAATGATTATTTCACGTAAAACTTTTGGATAGTTTCTTTCGGCTTCTGCAATTTTTCCATTATGACAACAGTGCACATATCTTCCTCTTGTGTTTCTTTCTCCAGAAAAGAACAATCCACTGCAGAGATCACAGGAAGCCTCCATCGAACCCAGATTGTGTTGATCAACGAACACTTGTAGACCACATTTTGCTATGTTGCGAAACGTACCACGTGAACAACGTACCGTGTTTATACGAAGCCTTTCTTCTCTTACATCAATTGTTTCTTCTGCTCGAACTCGTCTGTGATGTTCAGCATCTTCGGCTCTTCGTATGCTGGTTTCTCCTTCCGTTTCTTTGGCTCGCATCAGCCTGAGTCGTTCAGCATCTTCGGCTCTTCGCGAGCTGGTTTCTTCCGTTTCTTGAGCTCGAATTTGTCTGTGATGTTCAGCATCTTCGGCTCTTCGTGTGCTGGTTTCTTCTTCCGTTTCTTGAGCTCGAATTCTCCTATGATGTTCAGCATCTTCAGCTCTTCGTGTGCTGGTTTCTTCAGCTCGCATGAGACTGTGTCGTTCAACATCAATAAATCTTCTGCTGATGGTTTGCTCTGTGCTTTCCGCAGCTCGCATCTGTCTTGTCGTTGAGCATTAATAATTCTTCTTCTGCTGGCTTCCTCTGAGCTTCCAGTAACTCGTCGTAACCTTTGTTCTTCAGCCCGTTCTCGCCTTTGGGCTTATCCGGTAATGCCTCTTTTCCTCTTCGGCATAACTATTTAATGTTTAACTGAATAAAGGCTTTAAAATATATAGCTAAAAATAATAGCTATTTAAAAAGCCAGATTTCAAATCCTGAAATCAATCTAAATACAACGTTCGAATTCAGTTTTTTACATAAATGCCAACTCGTAAATAAATTTTCGTGCTGCCATATTTTAAAACAAAACTTTACAGAACTCTGGAATTGGGTGTGACGTCATGTGAAAGCTTTCAAGTAATGTGATTCTTTTACCCAACTCCATGTTAGGAGCAATTAATTTCGCATTGTATTTCGCAATTTGCTTTTCCACAAACTCGCAATATTGACAGAATTCCGTAAATTCTTGGATTAAAATTTGCTAGAAATACTGAGTTCTTAGTCTTCGAACAATGAAAATAAACAAATATTTAAAAAGAAAAAAAAAAGAATATTAATTTTAAGAATCCTCGGATTGCATTCTTAGCTTTCCCCACTTTTTAGCATCCACCCTTGAGGGCTTATGAACGCCATCTGGAAATTTTAATTATTTTTTTCACTTTGCACCTGCGCATGTTTCGTAGTTGCCATAGCAACAAATGAACGAAAAAGAAAGAAAGAAAAAGAAAAACACACATTCTGTATTGAGATGATTACAGAATTGAGTTTATATTTATTACCAGTCAGTATTATTACACAAGAAATGGCTTTGAATTCATTAGTGTTTTTTATATAATGAGGTTAATATTTTACGATGAAATTTGAGATTTCAGTAATAGTTCGAAATAAGTAATTAAAAATCATGTTAAAGTTTATCGCGGCATGAGATAAAATTAAATAGTATTTATACGTGTGTCATTGATACTGTAAATAAGAACTTCGTGAATATTGTATACTATTCGATGTCCACGTCACCAGAAAGAGGAGGAATAGCATTTTCTCCTCTAGTTTGGTCTCCACTTGATTGGTGAATTTAACACCTTAAGTGGCAACAATGATTCCATTACTACGGAAACTGTAGCAATGTTAAAAATAGAATATGACATGGATTATTTATGTTTACTTTGCTAAAACTGCCATATTGGCGTAATTAACGCCGTCAGTTAATAACAAATAGGTGAAATGAACTACAAATTATGCTTGACAGTATAGGCATATTTTATAGGCAAAACCCGCTTCCCGTACCGAGCCAGAAAAAAATTTCATTTATATACATAAGACATTCGTAGTTATAAAGAATTCTTATTTTATTAAACCCTGCTTGGCAGAATTTAAAAAAATTATCAATACAAACGCACAAACACACGCTATTAAACCCTCCATGTATTAAACACAGTTACCTTTGAATATTTATCACAACTTTGCTAAAAAGGGAATAGAAAGTATATATAGTAGAAATGAATGTACATTTTAATTTGTAAAACAAAACGACAAAAACACTGCGTTACAAACACTGTGTTAAATACGGCATTCTAACAGTTTACTGTATAGGAACTGTACATTCAAGATCAATTATTTATTACAGAAAAGTAACGGTATTTTAAATAATCAACTATAATGCGTTTACTCATGGTTAACTCCGATGTACAAATGCGAGAATGTCAATTTTCAGAAATTTGGCGGGATCCTCCTGGCTGAAAATTCACGCTCTACAAATTTATTAGTCTCAATTAAATAGTTCTCCATATCGCCATTTCTACACCAAAGACGTCAATCTGCATTTTGCTCGTTTCAAGAAAAATGCTTACAAAGGTTCATTGTGTGCTTCAGTTTATACTGATTAATCAATTTCCTTGCAAACTAATCGGAAGTAAGATATGAGGCCTTGACATAGTATGCAGGAAGACCTTGAAAATGAATTCTCGTTCATCTCTAAAAACAGGCATATTTATACAGAATTTCTATTTTATTATACCCTGTTTGGCGGGATTAAAAAAATTATCTATACATACGCTCTTAACATTGGCTCATCGCAATCGTGCCGTAGAATTAGCGGTACAAACGCAAAAACCCCCAAAAAAACACCCTATTGAACACGCAGTTACACTACATTTGAATATTTATCGCCAACTTTGCTAAGAAAGTTACAAAGTAGGAATCCGCATACATTTTAATTCGCAAAAAAAAAGTATATTAGACAGTATTAATTACGCCATACTAAGTTTCCAGTAAAAGGAATCATTCGAAGCACTGATTTAACACCAATCAAAATGGGAAATAGTTATTTGTATATGGTTTGATCGCCTAAAATTAATGCAGGAATCTAATTGAAAAGTATCATAGCAGAATTTTAAATTATCAAGTGATTTTTTTTGATTTAATTTTTTTTTTAGTTTTTTTTTTTTTTTTTATTTTTTTATTATTTTGTTTTTTTTTTTTTTTATTATTTTATATTTATTGTTTTTGTTATTTATTTTTTATTTTTTTTATTGGGGTATGGTTTTTTTTTTTCTTTTTTGTTTTTTTTGTTATTTTTTTGTTGTTTTTTTTTTTTATTTTTTTTTATTTTTTTTTTTTGCTTCATTTTTGTTTATTTTAAGTTTGTTTTTTTATTAGTAAAAAAAGAGACGATAAAAAATAAACAAAAAAACGAAAAAAGATAAAAAAGAAAAAATAAAGAAAAAAGTAAAAAAGAATAAGAAAACTAAAAGAAAAAAAAAAATAAGAATGAAAAACAAAACGACAAAAAAAAATAAGAAAAAAGTGAAAATAGGAATAAAAAAATAAATAAAAATAAACATTTAAACTATCAAAAAAGAATATGAAAAATAATAAAAAATAAGAAAAAAAAAAAAAAAAAAAAAAAATTATGGAAAATAAAAAACAATAAAAAATCCCGTGTCCTAAAATATCACTCCTCCTGCGCCGCACCCCCCCCCCCCCCCCAGACCCACCACCACCCTCGTCCCACCACCGCTGACTTCGATTCCCCAGCCTAAACAGCCGACATAGATCGCCTGATCCAACCCCGTCCCAACTCTGGCCTACGCCTCAGTCACCCCCCCTCCGCCCCCGCCCCGCTACATTCCAAAAAGCGCCCCCGCTCACGACACCACCGCCCCCCGCGGGACTACGTACCCCCCCCCTGCCGACCCCCCCACCACCCCACCACACCGGCCTTACTCTCCCATCCACCCCACGACCTACCCAAACCAAAATACACCAAAACATTCTTTACAACCCCCCCCCAACCCACCCAAACCCCAACCAAATTACCCCCCAACCTCCCTAGTCGACTCACTCAACCCCCAACCCTAACCACCGAATCCCCACATAACAGATCCACTTCCGCCAAACCCTAAACCTCCATCGCCCCCCCCTCCTACCTACACCACCGCCCCACCCAATGAAAAACCCCCACCACAAACTTTGTTAGCGAGTCACTCCCGATCCGCTACCCGGCATGGCTCCCCTCCTAGGCCACCAGATCCATGCTAGTGATCTTCCACCACCTACTTACGCCACCCAAAAACGCCATTAAATAATATACCCCGCATCCACAAAAAACCTTAATACAAAAAAGTCACAGCCCATCACCCCGACCCGTCTTTGACCCCCGCCACCCCTTTTGAAACGAATAAACACAAAATATTAATAGGGTGGGGAGTAGGGGGGGGGGGGGGGTGCCCCTATGCCGATCACAGGGTAGCGGCGAGATTTCAGCTCTGATTTCCCTCGCAGGCGATATTTTAATTAAAAAAAAAGAAATATACCTAAACAAAAAAAAAATGAAATTTCTTTTAAATTCAGAAGTCTAAATCATTTTAATAAAAAAATCGCGGTCGCCAAAACACAATGGCAACCTCGATAACTTATTTCTCAAAAAATACATCACATACAAGGGTTACAATCGCGGATCGTTTGCGGATGAGCAAAGAAATTGGGCCCGTTAATAGTTTTTTTTATTTTTTGACGCAAAGAGGGGGTTTTTATTTTGTTTTTACAAATAAAAAATTCGTCCTAAACTAAGGATCAATTTTTTTTTATTTCGAAAATTTAAATTAGCGGAAAAACACTTCCCGGTCGGAAATTTTTTTTTTTCCGAATCCTCACACCCTCCCTACCCCCCGACCCATCCCCCCCAAAACCCCCCCAAGCACGCACCCCCGCGCGCCCCCCGTGGAACTCGATCGAAAAAAGAAACTCAACTCCCAGGGGGGAGGCCCAGCCATTTCGGAGGAGATGAGCTATAAACCATAATGACAGAGAGGTCAGTGGGCGAGCCAACGGAAAGCACAACGGCCGCCGCCACCGGGCATTTGTACCGCCAACACGTCGTCTACACAGCAACTACGCAAGGACACACCGTAAAGACAGGCAGCACCACGAGCGGACACATACACGTAACAAGCCCATAAACTGAAACAGGCACGTCCCGCCGTAACCGAGGTCTAGGGCCCGGCGCGGCCCACAAAGAACTACCGTATTGGCCTGCCGCAGGCGTACAATCGGCTTCAAAAACTTATTAAAAAAAAAAAAGAAATTGTGCCTAAAGATATTATATTTGTTTTCAAACTGCCTTATTTTTTTTTTTCTGGATATTTCCTTCTTACCCTTTTTATTCGGCCAGTGTTCCCCAATTGGAGAACAATCAAATTAAAAAAAAAATTTTTGTGAAAAAATTAAATGTTCTCAAGAAAATATTGCCTATGAAAAAAAAAATATTCAGACAAAATTAAAAGTTGACTTGATTGTGTGTTGAAACGCAAGTTGCATTTCACACAATATTTCCCTATTTCCCCCCCACGCCCCCCCCCTCCTTTGGGGGGTGGGAAACTCTCTAAACTTAACTAACTCTTGGGAAAAAAAAAAAAATCAATAGTGTAGAAAAATAAGGCATTTTTTTTCACGAATTGTTTTGTACAGATCTATCATTATGCCCCCCCCCTTCAAGCTTAATTCCATGTCTTTTTTTATTTAAATAAGAAGTTTCAAAATAGAATGCTTTCATTAATTCTTCCTTAATATTTCAACTTTATAATTTATGCCCATTGGTTCCACGAAACGCCTCCCACGGACCCCACACCCCTCCCTAAGCCCGGGCACAGACCGGTCCGCCAGGAACATTAATTCTTTTGGATTGTTTTTTATATTTGACTTGGTGTAATTTTCTCATCTCAGGAATTCTTGCGACTTTTGTCGTGTTTTGTGTTTTAATATTTATACCTTGCTTTGCAACAGAAAAAAAGATAGTATATAAAAAAATATGAGAGAAAATATTGTAATTTCATTTAACATTTCACTTTTTCTTTTGCTTGTTTTATTAAAGATTTCAAGAATAGTGAATAATATGCAAGTCAAAAAAAAAAAAAAGAAAAAAAAAAAAAAGATAGAGGAATAAAAGTTCATACCTTAAAAACTATTTCCAGGAAACAAAAAAAACTCTGCCGGTGAAAAAATGCTGAAAGGGATATTGGGTACAAGTCAAACACAATTTTTTATATTCATTTTTTTTTTTTTTTTTTTTTTTTTTTTTTTGTTTTATTTTGGTGAGTGTGTGTGTGTGTGTGGTGTAACTGTATGTTTATTTTTGGAGGCATGGTTAAAAAATACAATTAAAAAAAAATTAAAGTACTTAAATACAAGAACCATCTAAAAAAAAATTTAGGAAACATTGATACGCCCGGTACAGCCCTCCCACGGCCACCCTCAGCGGGCCGCTGGTAAAAAAAAATTATCAGCAACACGTTGACACGGTTCATGCGATAAAAAGGTTGGAGAGCAACAAAGATTTAAGGTAGTCCTAATCACTATACAACCATAGCAGAGCCGAACCGTTCCTATTTTATCGGATCAGATTTCAACACGCAACCTGCTTATTTTACGAACAATTTTATTTTAAAATTAAAAATATGGAACTTAAATTTAAATGCAAACTTAAAGCCCACCGAAAAAATTAGTTGGTAGGCAAGGGCTGAAAGGGTGATGTGAAGTGATGGCCTGCAAATAACGAACGATTTAAAGAAATATATTTTTAAAAACAAGGAACTCTTAACAAATATTGGTGTTGGAATGTAAAATTGACAAAAATTTTTGTATTAGATGACACACGCATATAAATAGCAGGCAATTTAAAAATGAAAATCCCAAGCTACGTAAAATGATTTAGAACTCAGTGATAAAGACGCAATGAAAAACTTAACAGATGATTTTCTTTTTAAATAAAATAAAATTGGAACTGTTTAATGACCAAATTGTTTATGGTAAGAGTAAAAAAATAATCTGCTGTTAAATTATAATGATTTATTTAGGCTAAATTCCTAGCGTTTGTTTTTCTTGTTTAAATTTTATAAAAAAAAAGACTTTAAAAAAAAAACAACATTTAATAGTTCTCTGGCAACAAACTTTTTGAGAAAGCTTTTTTAAGTGGCGAAATTATTTTAATGTATAATATATTTCATAAAAAAAAAAAAAGAGAAGAATAGGGCTTTATTAAGAAATTGAAAACAAACTATTTTTAAAAAAAAATAGAGTGGATTAGTTTGTTTAGATTTTTTTTTAAAAAAAAAAAAACGATATAGAGATTAAAAACATATGAAAACATCCTAAAAAAGGTATTTTAGACCACTTATTGTGTTATAATACAGTTTTTTATCAATTTAACATTCCCTAAACACCAGTATTTAATTAAAGAGTTCGTAGTTATTTAAATAAAAAATATTAATTTTAAATCAAACGAATTTCTTCCGGATAGGTAGGGCAACATTGAAGGTGGCCCACACCCTATCTTTTATTAACCTCTCTCATTGCATTATTCGAAAGATTGCCACGAAGCAAGAAGAGCGGGGTGGTAACACAACAAAATTCAGAATATTAAAGGGCCCTTAGGACAGCCAAGAAAAAAACCAAACTGATTCCCATTGTTTTTTTATTTTTTTTTTGTATAATATATATATTTATATGTTTTTATATTTTTGATATTATTATATTATTTTTTATTATTTGTTTTTTTTTTTTTTGATTATTTATATTTATAATATTATTATTATTTTTATATATTATTTTTTAATTTATTTAATTATTTATATTTAGTTTTTTTTTATATTTTTTTTATTTTATTTGATTTAATATTTTTATTTTATATTATTTATTCATTTTATTTTTTATTTTATATTTTTTTAAATTAATTTTATTATTTTATTTTTTATTATATTTATATTATTTAATTTTTTTATTGTTTTCTTTATTTTATGAAATATATATTATATTTTTTTTTATTTATTTATTTTTTATATTTTATAATTATATTTATGTTATATTAATAAACACAAGGCTTAAAACACTATATCCATAGCAGCAAATGCCTATATGAGACACTATTTCAATTAACATTTCCGAATAGTACTGAGCAATTTTATGAAAAAACTGTTGATCAATCTCATTATTCCATCCAATTGTACGGATCCGCATTTTCTTAAAAAAATTGTGCCAGCGAAGATTTTATAGGCAAGAAACTTCATTTGCAGGCAACCAAAATAATTTCAGTGATTGCCCAATGGACAACCGAAAAAAATCACAAGATTCTATCCCTGGTGGTGAGAAATGTTCCGAAAAAACGGAACGTTTGGCAGCTATGCTAATTCCGTTTTTGAAACCAATGTAAAAGTTTGTCCCCCCATTTAAATGACTAATATCCTTTAATTAACGCATTAGAAGGCAAAATATGCAGAAAACTAATTGAAAATATGGCTGGATCTGAATTCGGTCTGTAAAAGGTTAGCACTAGTAAATAGTACACTCATAACGCTAGATATCATTTAAAATTTTTTAATCAATGGCGTAATTTGATTGCTTAAAAAACCGCTTAAAAGCAAATGTATCAATTGTACACTAACAGCTAAATGTATCGTGAATGTAATATAAAAGCAATATAAGCCTATGCGAGTTTGATAAAATCTATTGTTTCTTTTGCAGTAGAAATGTTTTTAAAGTGCACCGAAACGGTAGGCTTATACTCCGGAGCCCAACCACTGGCCGAGCGCATAGTGCTCTGAAATGTGAGACGGAAGGAGCCTGGTTCAAACCCAGGTCGCATCCGCCGACCTAACCGTTCGTTTCCGTCGTTTCCTCCGAAATGCTTGTTAGGACCCCTTAGAAAGACCCCCACGGAAAACACTCCACACCTCGTCCTAGAGCCCACATGTAGCTAATTGGCCGTAATCCCACAGCAACAGAAACTCATACTCAAGACTAGTTTTCATAGTCTTAAAAAATCTTTTAACGTCAGTTAATACATAGGTGTGTGTGTGTTCGTACGCATACGCCCATTTTCATTATGCTCTTTTTCAATAATTTTTTCACGCCGCGGCGCGCCGCCGCCGCCGGGTTTCTGAGGTCGTTACGCCGCCGCCGCGAATTTTTGTGCGGCGCAGACCTCTAGCTATACACAGACAGACAGACGCGCATAGATTTTAATAGTATAGATTTACAACACTTCGTGCACTTACGGGCACTTATCACCGTGTAAAAAAAGTCGCCAAGCACATTGCTAAAGCATATTTTAGTCATTGGCTTATCACCAAACTGGGGGATAATTCCACTTTTTGTAAATTTTGTTGTAATACTATAACCCAATAGTACTGCTGAAACTAAGTGTTGTTATTTCAAAATTGACACAACAATGGAACCATCGCCCGACTTGGCACGAAATACTGCGTGCCAAATTACTTCTCTAATTTTTTACGGTGCATTACACTGTTAAAACAAGTGGTTCAACGTTTCACCATTATATGGTGCTGAATTAGCTGCATCCTTCCCAAGGAGAAACATTATTCCATTTCTTGGTACTTTCTCCAAGACCATGATTAGGTAGAAGGTTGAACCATGATTTGGTAAAAAGTTTGAACCATGATTTGGTAAAAAGGTTGAACCATGTATTGGTAAAAAGTTCGAACCATGATTTGGTAAAAAGGTTGAACCATTATTTGGTAAAAAGGTTGAACCATTATTTGGTAAAAAGGTTGAACCATGATTTGGTAAAAAGGATGAACCATGATTTGGTAGATAGGTTGAACCATAATTTGAGAAATAATAGAACCATGCTTGTGTAGTAAGTTGAACCATGATTTGGAAAATAGGGGGGGGAAATCTGTGTCAGATGCAAAAAATTGCATAAATTTCATTCATAAAAATTATTTAGCACTGTAAAAATGTGTATATTTACCAAATATTTTCAAATACTTTACTTATAATTTTTTTTATATTTACCTTAATTACATATACTTCAATTAAAATTTTTAAAAAAATTATACTTTTTTTTCCTGAATTAACAGATTTTTTAAAAATATATTTTCCATTGATAAGGTATAAAATTAAAGTATTTGAAAATATTTGTTCAATTTATGTATTTTTTTATCAAGAGAAATTTTTATGAATAAATTGCTTGCAATTTTTTACATCTGGCACTGAGATTTCCCTCTTTATTGTCTGGAGATAAGAATCTATCTATTATCCAATCTTAAATCTAGGAATAAAAGGGAATTACTGTCAAACATCGATTGTGCAATATAAAACTTTTTTGGTGCTATCTTCTTTCTCAACCTGAAATTTGAATATGTTTCATAATAACGGGGTTTACAGTGTCTAAAATTCCTACTTCCATAGAAATTGGGAACATTTGAACATTTAAAGTATGATGCCTCGTTTACATTCAGCTCACTTTTGCGGCAGTAAGGAAGGGAAGTGAGAAATACTAAAATGTAAGCACCCCCTTCTACTCGTGCTGTCTCCCACTCCCTTCTAAACGGATTTTTTTGGGCAAGGCAAACTGCAGCATGAGGGGAGTGAGTATTTATACTCAACACGCTCGTTCATTTGGTGCCAATACTAGTCTTTTGACCCTGGGATTCTGATTGCTGTGTGTAAGAAGTGGGTTCGGGAAGGTGAGAAGAAAGTATGGCAGAATGCGAAACCCCCCCCTCACTGCTACTCTATACTGCTGCAGAAATATTTCCGCGAGCCCGGGAGAAAATGGGAATGGTTGAATGTAAACGGGGTATTACAGTAACTGTTGAAAGTGTTTTTAGATATTAATTATGTAACAAATAATACATGCCAATTATTCTTAGTATTAGATTCAATTAGGTACAGAAAGACACACGGTGGGGGTGGGGGGGGGGGTAGGGAGTTCCACTCACCATTACGTGCCCAAAACGTGGCCCCGCCCTACCCCCATAACATTCATACACATCCCACCCATCACAAACAATTGGACCAGACATGCACCGAGTCCACACAAGTTGGGCTAGTACATAATTTTAAACACACATGAAGGCCTGATCTTGGATCTGTAGTGACATGAGAATCTGCAAGCATGTACCGCCATGGTTATATGACGTGGTGTCCTCGCTGTTATTTAGTTTTATTTATTTAAACAACCATATTTCCTCTACTTAAACCCATAACAAGTATCCCGCCCTTGGACCGCTTCCGTCATTAAGCCCGGCGCGCATATCATCGACCTAGCGCTGAGTTAGCACCCATATAGCTGTTTTTAAAAGAAAAGTTACAACTAAAAAATCCCTTTGGGTCCTAGAAAAGGAAGATCAAAAAAGCTCTTTTAAATTTTTCAAGTTAGATTTCAATAGTCGTTTCCAAAAATCGATAAATATGCTAAGCATAAGAATCGAGGACTATTTTTAAAAGCGGGGGTGCAATAATGAATGTCTTCACATCCTCCTGTGCAGATAACGAGTTGACGTCTCAGTTTCACCCTCTCACATTGTTTTGGCTGCGGATTCTGGGGAACTCGCCAGTATGTTAAGCACCTCCTGAATTGCTCTTATTGGCACACAAGAGCTCGAGTGGAATTTCTCGAGAGATAAACTTCAATGCTGTGAGAGGCTTGGGAACCATGCATGACTACTAGTCTAGATTCTGCCTCCCACTGCAATTGTGCGTTTTTACTGTCAAATTTTCAGTAGGAAATTCAAACTAATTATCGATTGTAAACTACACAATTCAAATAATTGAAAGAAATAAGGTAGCTGAACAGGGCGGCATGCCCCCCTATACCCTAGTGATCTTTTAGATTTCTCAAGACCTAAAAACAATGTTTGTTAACTTGAAAAAAAAAAATAAAAAAGAAAAAAGAAAAGAAAAAAAAAAATTGTAAGAACACAAAACTCTGTCCCGTGTTAAAAGCAATGGCAGAGATGTGCCAATAATGGCAAATCCCTTTTGGGGGGCAACAAAATATGAATGCTTCAGCCTGTGTATACAGGAGCTCTAGGTGCAAATATGCTTTTAAAAAATAAAAAAATCATACCAAATATTGTTGAGTGAAGAATTTGTTGCCCACCCTAAGAAATACATTAATTTTACACATATATAATAACATTATTAAATTTATTGTTAGATAAATATTCACGAAAGTTATTGGAGCTCTGCTGCAATGAATAGCTCTCGTAGAATTGCCACAGGCGAGAGTATAAGTGGTAACGTATGGAGAGGTGGTGAGGAGGGGGGTGGGATGAGTGGGGGAGGTGATGGGGGAAGAGGAGTGGGAGGGGAGGGTGAATGCCAGGAAGGAAATGTACATCAAAAATTACTTTGGAGATCCCAACCTTATATATTTTTTAAAAGCTCGAATGCACAGACAGTGAAAATACAAAGAATACTACATATCTGGGTGTTCAATTAAAGAGAAAAATTAATCATCAGTGTCTTACGGTGAAGACCTTCCCCCAGCATCCCCCACACCCGCCCCCTCAAGCCACCACCAACAATCCCGTCCCGCCCCCTCTCTTCTTGACATCTGTTTGTAAGAAGGTTGTATATACATCCATAAATTTTTTTGTAAAAATCAGATTATTTCCCACTTTGTAATTCGAAACAACAAGTTTAAGGCATAAAAAAACACAAACAGGAAAACCGCAAATGAGTTATTTTTCATATTTTTTATTAAAATATAAGAAATATTAGAATTTAAAACCGCGCGAGAGCGTGAGTAACAAGTCACACACTATTTATAAAATTGTCACCAATAGGCAAGAGAGTGGATTTCTTAAAGGCACGTTTAAATCCATGAAAGTGTAATCTTAAATGTTATTGATAATAAGTACACAATTTTAATGAACGATCTTTAGTACACGATACGAGTTAAAAATCATTGTACCCCACTCAATAACTAGTAAAAGAATTATGTGGGGAAGAAAAGTTCTTTCTTTTTACTTTTATTAAAATTTTAACAAGACTGGAGACAAACACTTATTCTGTTAAAACCACCAAGTTTTTAAAAATTATAACTACAATAAGGTGGTGGTTTGTCAATTGTCAAAGGTGACACACAATTTTATAACTACGCATTGGCAAAAATAGAATTTTTAACAGTTAGAAAAAGACAATTTAATGTCAAAATACAATTTACTTTGTCTGAGGACCAATCACATAAAATAATAGCAATATACAAACCTGTCCAGACAGAACATAATGGCAAGAGTTTTTCTGATGAAGTATTTCAGAAAAAATTGCAATTTTTATTTCTGAACAAATATTCTCATTAACAAGGGGGTCCTCAGAAAATAAAGAAAAAATTTCAGAGAGAAGTTGTACACGTCTGTCCAACATTCAAAATTACCAATATATGGCTGCCATTGGCCTATCACCAACTATAATCTACAACATCACAATATCTATTACTTTTTTCTGTCCAAGGAAAAAAATTACATTTTATCCAAGTAAAAAATATATTCAAAATAATTTGTTGAATGAAATTATTCTCTCTTTTGTATTAAATATCAAATACTTTGGATTATTGTCATGCCCATTTATATTTATTCATGATAAAGGGAATAAATATCTATAAATCCCCAAGAGATTCAAGAAAAATTAAAATGGTTTGACCACCTAATTGGAATTTTTCAGTTTTAAAGAAGGCGACATATTATGAAAAGATGGTGGCTACTTAAAAATGTTCGTCTAAAAAATTTTTTAAAAAAATTTTTTTGTTTTTTGTACATGAACCTTTAAAAAAAAAAAAGAAACGGAAGAATTATTAAAAATTTTTATCAAAAACTGTTCATCTTTATCAAAACCAGATATAAAGCAAAGCCTCTTTTGTAAGCCCAATTCCAATTTATCTGTACCTTTGATAACGGAATAAAAATTTTCCAACAACGCGCTCTACAAGTAATTGTTTAAATTTCTGCTGAATATCTCCTCTTTCACATTAATAATTCACTCCCTAAACTATATAAGTCTTTGTTTCACTCTACTTATCTTGAATACTCCAAATTGTAAATAGCAACTGCACTTTGCGCTTGTATACAAAAATCCATCTGACTTCCTTTTTTTTGGTCAGCCCTATTTAATATTTACTGTCCCTAAACAGTGGAATCCTCACTTGCCGGATTTGGGTTTTAGAGCTGTTAAAAAACAAGCTGGTATGTTCCCCACGACCCAGGCAGGTTACCCCTCAACCGACCAACAGTTTTTTTAAATAGGGAATTTTACTGTGTGTGAGACTCAGAGAGCATCACGAAAATTTCTACTAAGCGTTTCCTGCTTTATTTGGATAAGCACTGTTAAAAATTTTGTATGACATAGCACGCCAAATGTGGGGGGGGGGGCTCACCAAAGCTCCCTTGACGACAGCACAACCTCAACAATTTTTCAATTAGTGAGGGGCCTCTGCCTAAAGGCTTTGTAAAATCTCACTAATTTGGCGAACATTTATTTTGATGTGGCACATTGAGGTTTTAAAAAAAAGTTTAGCTGTAAGCAGTAACATCTAAGTTTTTTGCATTTTGCGTCTCTAAGACAAATCCTTGAGTTTAGTAAGCGCATTTGTTTTTTTTTGAAAAAGGGGGGTGTAATCATTGACAATCTCGTTAACTACTTATTCTTGATTGGATCTATTAAAGATAGTATAAAGTGGGCTATATGTTTGCCTAATCGGGAACAATCTATAACTTTAATGGTTCTTCTCTATATCTTTTAGAGATGATATTTCTCACTTCAACCATGCCTAGAATAAGTTTTGAAAATCTGGATTCATCAAGCCAGGATCGCGATAACGCATCTAGATGCGTATTTTTTTTCATGCATTAGAAAAGTTCAGAATACGCCTTAAAAAATTTCGGAATGCGTATTGCTTTTTTTACGCATTGCTTTTTTCCATAGTAAAATTAAGGTATATTTATTTGATAAATAATTATGAAGGGAAAAATTTGTTGAGTTTTAAATTTAAAAATCCAATTATTGCACTAGTTTTTGTTCAACTGACCTTTATGTACCTTGACGTATAATAGTTATTATTTATATGTCAAATGCAATTTAATTATATATTTGTAATATGTTAGAGTACATAATTGTTTTGTTTTTAATTAGACTCCTTTGGAAAAGAAAATACTCTTATTCTTAAAAGGTTAAGAAGGTATTTTTTACTCATGTCTGAAAAAATCCTAGATCGAATCACTGATCATACGTTGAAGAAATAATCATCTCTGTTAAGCCCAAAGCGGAACAAAACTGCAAGACACAAAATGGATTCATAAAATTGTGCACGCCTTCAAACCCTGTAGGAAGGATCGAAAGCCTGATTAACATGTGAGAGAAGGTAACGAGGATAACACTAAGGATACTCTTTTTTTTTTGCAATCATTTATGGAGCGGAGGGACACAAAATTGATGTCATGATTTTTAAGAAATGTGGAATAACAATTTTGAAGGGCAAGTAAGTTTGGAAATCACAGGCTATTACATATTAAATTATTTACGCTTTTAAACCTTTAAACTCAAACAAAAAACTCATTAATGTGTAAACAGAATGCCTTCTCTTAAATTTTGAAAAAACTATTAAATGATAAAGGACAGTCTCGCTCAACCAACAAATATAGTTGAAGTTTGGATGTATGTCTGAAAATTTCTTGTGAGACTTTAGATAAAAAAATAGATACAAGTGGAACGCCCGATCGTATCTTCCCGCGTGCAAGCATTCACAATGGCGTTTTCACGTATTGATCGTTTAATATCTTATAAAAATGGTCCCTGCACGGAAAAAGTTGTATTTAATTAAAAAGACACACTTAACGAGTAAGAGAACCCAGGAAAACACTCATTACCAGATTTAAAAAAATAAAAAATAAAAAAAAAATAAAAAAAGTTAAAAAAAAAATAAAGAAAAAGAAAAAATCGATTCGTCAAAAAAATCCTTTTTTACCGCCGCCCGCGTTGATCTTGTATAATATTTACTCCTGACAGAAATGAAGCGAAATCAGATGTAAATCCATTATGAATATCATAACAAGAAACTTATTTATTTTCCTGGTATGACTTTCTTGTGTAGATACTTGTGTAGATGAAGGTTGTTACATTTATGCAGAGCAAGTGGGGTGGAAATTTAGCGATTATATTCCTTTAATATAGACGTAGCGATCCGACGTATCCTAAAGAAATGGAAGAAATGTGTGGGGATGCCAAAATATAAAAATAAATGGGCGAAGAAGCATAGAGTAATATTCCCTGCCGAGAGACAAAAAGCCTACTAACTAGTGCCAAGTTTATTTTTATACGAAAAAAATTACAGTATTTGGAATGTAATGAACTTATTATAAATACAAACATGAAGACACACGCAAAAGGCGAGGAGAAAATATTGTAAAAATCTTTAAATATTTTTCGGTTAATTAAAAAAAAAAAAGATTAAGTGATTAAAAACGCGCTGTGTAAAATTCAACTGATTTTTCAGAAATGAAAAAAAAATTAATTTTGCCAGACCGCAGACTTAATTTATTCTTCACCCAATTTGTGTATTCTTTTACAGTTTGAGTAACAAATTAGTTATTTTTGTGTATGAAATTACATTGGTGTGGCAGCATTTCATAAACAATGTTTTCCCCCTCAGCCCCTCCATCCCTCTTATTCCCTTTTCTGTCTTTGCTTTTCTTCTTGCGCAATTTTGAGGAAAAGCGAATGTTTTTTGGGTCTTTAAAAGCAAACGCCATGCCGGTCGCAAACTCGAGCCAACCGCGGGCCGCCCCGACCCCGCACACCCAAACGGAACTCAGAGAAGCATGGCCACTTCCCCGAAACCCCCCGGCCACAATACAAACCCCGCCCCGCTCTACCCTGGTGACACACACCAGAGGAGCATAGCCCCCCCCCAAACACAACCCACACTTCAACCAGCCCCCAGCGTCCGGCCCCATCTGCACCAATGGAACTCCCCCGACAAAACACTGAACACTGTCCCACCCGACGCCCTGCAAGCCACCCCTCCACCTCCGACGTGCGAACCGCTCACCAACTCCCCCGAAACCGACCGCGCGCACCCCCCCCCGACACACACGCAACCGGCCCCATCAACTGGCAACGTCCACACCAACACGTTCTGTCCGTCACGAGCGTTCCTCACGTGACCCGACGGCCCGGACCTGCCCCCACACGACGCCAGCCAATGTCCCCCCCTGCCCCCCCCCCCCCCCGCCCCTACCGCCACCGGCCCCCCCACCTCCCACGTACAACCCCAGGGAGACACCCACCCCATCAACTCTCCCCACGCCCAACCAAACCCGATCCCCACTTCCGCCCGGACCCCCATCCCACACTCCGGGTTGGGGTAACACCCCCCCTCCCACACGCCGCGCTTGCTTGCGCCCGCCGCAGCCCCCCCCCGTCAAGCCCCTCCCGCACCCCCCCTCGCCCCGCACCAACACCGCACACCCCCACCCACAAACAACAACACAAACGTCGCGCTCACGCCGCCCGCCAACACCACCACGCCCCTTCTCTTGCCCATCGCAGGAAACGCCACTACCCCCCACCAAACACCTCCACAAACCGTTGCCCGCGCTCAACACCTCCCTCCCTCCCCTAACTCCCCCGACACGACCACGACGAACACTCCCACGGGACCCCCGGCCACCCCCCACATAGCCCTGTGCACCAAACCCGCATGCATCGCTTTTTTTTTTTCTACGTCCACACGCCCTTGAAAAAAAACGATAGATCGAAGGATCTACAGTAGATAATCAAATTTCCTTGTCTTACTACATATAAAAAAAACAATTGTGTAAGACAGACATTTTTAAGGAATTAAATATTTTCTCAAAGATGGATGAAATTAGTTTAAAAAAATTTCTGTAGGCGAAAATTGTTTTTTCTTGGGATTTTTTGTTATGTTTTATTTCCATAAATACATCAGACAGACAAAAAGGAAAAACTCTGGAAAAAAATAAATTTTAGCAAGATATTTGAACATTCATTATTTGCATTCCTGTTAGAAAAACATTTGAGGCCAATAAATATACTTTTACGAATTCAACGGACTACACATATTGTCAAGTACTGCAACAAAATTAACATATGTGTAACTTTTGTTCACCCAAATTTATTTGTAATTTTTTTTTTTTTTTTTTTTTTTTAGCTTTTATTTTTTTTTTTTTTTTCCTTTATCTTTAAATAAACAGTAGAAAGAAAATAATTAAAACGATATTTTTTTAAAAAAAAACCAACCAACTTATCTGTACAAGAGTAAGTACTTTTTTTTAGGGAGGGGGTACATTTGACCACAATTAATTATCAAACAAATGCATATAGTTTCTGGATAGGAAAGAATGAGTAAATGCAAATATTAAAGTGCCATATAAAATTTCTTTGGGATATGAAATATACAGTTTTAAAGAGAAAGGATGCCCCGAAAAATTAATAAAATGGGAAAATCCGCAAAACCGGCGGTCCGAAAAAATCCTCTACTGCTCCTTCTCCTTGTCTTTCACGCTTTCCCGTATGTAAAATAATGAAATTTTGCAGTCATTTAAATCCGCTGCATGGAAGAACTTGTTGAAAAGTGGGGTCTTTGGACCAATATCCAAAGATAAATAAAACATTCTGATGATGATGATAAAAAACCTTTGGTAATAACAATAATTAATAATCAAATCCGTTTATATAAAATAAAAGTTAAAAAAGTTTGGAGTAGAAATACCGTATAATTTTTAAAGTAATCAGTAAAAGTTCTGTAACAAACAAGAATTAATGATAATATACAATTTACAGCAAATAAATAAAAAAAGAAAGAAAGCATAGAAAGAAACAAAAAACTGAAAGCAGGAAAAAGAAAAATAACATTTTAAAATAAAAAAAGAAAAAACAATCACCATAGAACATGCTTTCAAAATTAGAAAAAGGAAATATTGAAACCACATTTTGCTTTTTTTGCCTTGTCTCCACATATGACTAGGATGCAAAATTTTTTTTTTTTTTTTTTTTTTTATTTTTCCAGATTTTTTTTTCTCTTTCCTATGCTTATTGTATTTAATGTGAAAATATAAGTTAAATACTTTTGAAGACTGTGCTTTTTTTGTATTTCATTGTACTTGTATTCTACTGTTTTTTTAAAAAAAATAAAAAAAAAAAAAAAATTAGAACAAAATGGTAAGATTTTTATTATTATCTTTTAAAAAAAATGGCCCGAAAAAAATAGTCCACAAAATCACTAAAATCCGCAACAAGCCATGGTCCCAAGCTGTGTGGATTTTTTCTGCTCTCTACTGTATTTAAACGTATAATAAAATGATAATGAATAGACCAAACAGCTGCATTAAAGTCCATGTTTTGTATTTTTTTTTTTTTTTTTTTTTTTGTCTGTGCACTAAGCACGGTTTTCTGACGACAACTGGTACAGAAATTTTCCATCAGTTACGCAACTGCAAAGTGAAAATATCCTCGGAAAATGCATGATTGAAATCTGTATCAAAGCTTGATACCTAAAAGAAAAAAAAATAATAATAATATGGTTGATTCCCTTTCTAAAAAGAAAAAAAAAAAAAAAAAAAAAAAAAAAAAAAAAAAATGAAAAGAAATTGAAGTAACAATAGCAAAACACTAGAATGACTTTAAAAGGGGTATTTCTGCTCTTTTTCTCCTGAGAACAGTACACTCTCAAACACAAAAAAACAAAACAATAACGCAGTCAAGAAAATACAGAGTTAAAGTGCCATAAAGATCTCTCTCTGCTAAATATTTAAAATTGAGATAAAAATTATAATTTGACTTTTATTTTAAATTTCCTAGAATACTTGCTTTAACATGATAAAATTATCCTCATTACTTTTGTTTTTATCAATTTATGTATTTAAAAATTAACTTTAAGACTGTTTTAAAATTAACTTATTACATCGGAAGTGTCCAAGTTACCATAAAAATCGGAGAAGGGGGGGGGAGGGCCGCGGCTCATATAAAAAAAAGTTAAACTTTTTTCAAAAGTGGGTGGGAGGGCGCCATTCTGATATTTTTCCTCCCCCCTCGAAAACTTTATAACATTTTCCCCGTTGGTATTTTGTGTCACATCACTACGTATTGATTGCAATTAATTTAAAAAAATTAGAAAAAGAAAACCAAAACCTTAAAAAAAGTAATCTAGATGACTGTCTAATTCCCTTTTTCCTCAAATAAGAATTAAATCATTTGAGTTTAGGGTGAGGCGCTCTATGCCTGTTTGATAGACCTTTCTCGGATGTGAAAAAACCTGGAAATGGTAACTGGGGCTAGAAACAGACCAACATTCACATCACATTTTTTTTGTTGTTTTTTGTTTTTATTTTTTATTTTTATGGGGTATTGGCCTGTCAAGTTTCATATGTTTTAAAACACACCATTTTATTATAGTAACTGCGATCAAAATTATTTAGAAATATTAAATAAGCACCGAAGATTCTTTACTATTTCTTCTATTTGTTTATTACAGCCCCTTGTGTTTAAAAAACAAATAAAGAGAAATAATTGATAACTAACAGTATATATATAAAAGAAATTAATAGACAGAATTTACAAAAAGGAAGATATTATCATAAATCAAAGAATAAAAAAATAAAAGAAAACATCAATACCCTCTCACCTATCGCCAACTAGATCCCGCTCAACCCCTCCCCTCAGCAGCCTAACCACCCCACTCTTAATGATTCAACCAAGCATCCCCCCCGATAATTCCACCCCCCCCAACCCCGAACCATCCCCCCTAAATCCCCGCAACCCACGCACCCTCCCCGTTAAATACCCCACCCCCCCCTCCCCCCACCGTCACCCCCCGACCATCCCTACCCGAACATAGACTCCAAAGCCCCCCGCTCCCAACCCCCCACCAACCTCCCCAACCCACACCACATCAGTTCTACCCCACCCCCCTCCCATTCCACCCCCCCACCACCCTCAAGCGCCCCCCCCCCCAACCCAGTTACCACCGCCAATATCATACTCCACACACCCACACCCCAACAACCCCCCATATCACCTCCACCATCCTCTCAAGTCCTCCCCCGCCGGCACTCTCGCTCCAAACCACCAACCCCTCTCTTCTCCCCCTACTCCCACCCCACTATACAGCCCCCACCCCCGCCCCCATACCATCCCCCCTCTCAAACAAAACCAACCAATCCTAATACCCCCCAGCCCAACTACAACACCCCCCCACACAGAACCCCCCTCCACAATTCCCGCTCAGCCACTCACGCGCCCAGACACCCCACCTACCAAACCCGCCCCCATCGTCTACCCAAGCATGATTGTTTTAGACATTCACGCGCGCCCTACTAGCCTCTCCCTCCACTCCCCCCACGTCCCCTTACCCACCAAGCCCCCCTCACCCACCACCCAACCACCTTATTTACACCCTTAAACAAAGCATCAGTCTGGTCCCTGAGTGGATAAGTGTGTTTTGTGCCGATATGGGCCAGTATAATACGGTAACCTGATGCTACAACGAAACATACACAAATGCTAAAAAGAAAAATTAACAATATAATTTAAAAATTAAACTTTGCTTTTTAAACTAGCATCAATTGTTTTTTTAAAGCGACAACTGCTTACACATTCTTACCGATTTAACAAAGTACTGCATAGGTTCTTTTAGTAAATAAGGGAGAACAAACAAGCCCATTTTTTTAACAGCAGTAGAAGTATCCTCAACTTCTCTCAAACAATTGATAATTGCATTAGTGTCATCTCTTTCATCTTTCAAATTTTTTTTGGACTGGAAAATCTGAAACAGATGAGCACCATGACGTTCTGCAAAAGAAAAGATTTCTTCTCTGATATTAACCGAAGAAATTCTTCAAACTGCTGCTCCTCTTGGAAGAAAAGTGGATACGCTTCAATTAAGCTGTCCACAGTTGCACGATTGTTTATTGAGCTGTGCCTAAATGAGTATGTTATGGCCATAAGTGCATTGATTTTTTTTTTTTTTTTAATCCTGAAAGGAAATACTTTTCTTGGACTCCTCAATCATTCCAGATCTGTGAAGGCTTTGTGACAGCTCCGTTTCCCCCTCAACATGATCAGGAGTCCAGTTAATTTCTCCTTTCTCGGGATTTAATTTAATTCTCTTGGGGGTAACAAAATCAACTGATTTCCTTTTTTGCCTATTTAATTTCAATTTATTCTTTTCAGTAATTGCATCATGTGCAAACAAAAATTTACACATTTTGAAAAAAATCTTAAAATCTATAGAAAATTTTGAAAGAGATCCATTAGTTTATGTTAATGATTACATATCTGTATACCAACTTTTTATTTCATTCGCTGTACTTGTAGTTCATGTATGAACAAAAATTTAAGCATTTTGACTAAATTTTCACAAAATTCTAAAATCGTGAAAATATTTGATGTTCAGGTTGAGTAACCACCTATTAATATGTCAAATTTTATTTAATTTGTATTCAGTCGTTATATGAGTGAACCAAAATAAGCATCACAGACAGAATGACAGGTACTTTTTTTTTAATGGTTTTCCAGGTGCTTAAAAGGGATAAAAATAGAAAGAGGTTTACATTTTAGGTTAATGTACAGTAAAAAGTTTTGTACAGATATAGGAAATTTGACTGAATATAGGATTTTTGTAAAATATAGGACGTTTTTGGCAGTTTAAAAAAATATATTAGAAATATAGGATATATAGGACGACTGAGAGCCAGCCCTGTATCTGAAATAATAATTAATTCTTAATGTGATTTTTCCCAGTGAACATCGCTACCCCTAAGTAAACATAGCAGTTGCAGTCGACATGAGGTGAATTTTTCTGACTGCATATTATAGCACAGTTCTTCATAAGATGAAATTTTGTTCTCGTAACAAACTAGAATTAGCACTTTTTTTTTAGCCCAACTCAATAAATATTTTTGAAATTACATAAGTACAGTAATCGAAAACAAAGCTTATATCTATTACTATAATCAAGAAACCATGCAGAAATTCATAATTAACTCACAGATTACTATGGCTCTGGATACAACCAATTTGTGCTAATAGATTAGAACTTCTTTAAAAATTCACATATAAATACTAAAAGGATTAAAAATATACATACATTATCGATACATACATATACAGAAAACTTGGTATATTGGCTCTGAATACAATAAATTTGTGTTAATATTCTTATTATATTAAAACTCATTTTAAGAATTCACATATAAATACTAAATGAAATAAAAATATACATACCTAATCGGCTCCAAAGTACAGTTTGCAGCACTGTAACATACAACACACGTTGTCAAAATCAAAACAGTTTTTTTTCTTAAATACCATGCATGCCTATAGAATCTGAAATAATAGGATAGTGCTGTTATAGAGTGTAAAGAAATTTAATTTCAACTTTGTCAAAGAAATATAAAATATAATACATCAATCAAAATACACAGGGAATAAACTACTCATATCTAAAAATATATATAAAGAGAACTTACAACACTCAAATTCAAATAATACCTAATTTTATATCCAAAAGAACTTTTCTTAATATTATACAGCTTTGAAATTTTTACCTTATTTGTACATAAGTAATAAGCATAACATAATGAACTTTTATTTATGTAATTTCTTAGAACAACTACAGATGCGTTATTTCAAATCAAATGTATTCAAGCAGTAGCGTAGCCAGAAATATTTTTGAGGCATGGCTGACAACTCAAAAATTAGAATGCAGTACAGCTTATAAAAATTGATATAGCATATACAGGGCCTGAAATTTCAGCTTGGAATATACTTGCCAAAAAAATAATGTATTCGCCACAAAGTTGAGTTGCCGTATATTTTACTTTTTATGTATTTTGGGATTTTTTTCTAATTAAGAAATGCTAGAAATATGCCAAGTTATTTTATATAATAAAATGGTCTCATTGTAATTGAAAATCATTTTAATGTATTGTATTTGAGATTTCATAAAGATTGTAGTATTTATGAACATAAATGAAGAGCCAATTAAAAAAAAAAAAAAAAGTTTCGCTTTTAAAGGGTCATATCTAATACGAATTTGTGTATATTTGCCTGTCAGAACTAAAGTACTACCACTAGTTAGTGGCATCATCTGGATGAAAGTTTTTAACATCTGGCCCATTTATATGGATATAGTTAAAAAGATCGTTCATAGTGCTTGTTGATAATGCATTCCTATATGCAGTTTTAATTCGGTTAAAAGCTGGGCTGCGCAAAACGTGAAGAGAGAATGCATAGGCATAAAGGGCACTTCGCTTTAATTGTTCTGCTGAACATATCGTTTTTTTTTTCTTTTTCTTTTAAAGGATAAATGGTATGTGAAATTGTATCTTTACATACTTTCTACATCCGGCTGTGTCAACTTTTTTTTTCCATGTATGAACATGAACTCCATCCATAATTAGACCAAATTCGAACTCACCAACAGCGAGTCGGTGAGTGGAAATTTCGTGCCCCGACACACACACACACACACACATATATATATCTTTGGGGAGGGAGGGTGAGGGCGACACCAGAGAAAGGAATATCCCCTTGAATTTTTGCCTGAATATTTTCGCATATAAAAATGAATTAAAGAAAACAAAGGAAGTTCTAAAAAATCATAAATCGAGTATAAAACCTTTAATATTGGAAATACATACTTTTTAAAAAAAAATGGCTTAGGTCCATAGCTGAACTTAAAGTTCATGAAATTAAGGTAAACTTTCAAATGTACCATCATAGAGATTAGTGATGTACCGAGTAGCAGAATACTCGACATTTACTACTCGGACTGAGTGTAGTGTTGGGAATTAAAAACACACTAAATGTTCAATGATAATCGGTGTCTGTCTGCTGTAGCTCCAGAAAGGATTTTACAGCAAGTTCTGTTGCTGAGTCTCGGGAGATGGAGTAAATTAAAAACTGAGAGGTGGCTTCTATCTTTGAATCAAATAAGTCCACAGACGAGTTAACGGATGTGAAAAGCGAGGGGAGGTAAGAGATCACGCATGGAAGCACCAAATTGCATGAAAAACAAAGAAAATCAAATTTATTTGCAAATGAAAACTATTCAAAACTGACATGGATTTCACAAAAACTTCTTTTCCTTAAATAAGAGCATCTAATTCGAAGTAGCAAATTATTTTCCCAGAAAGCTTCATAGGCCACAGAGGAAGACATCGAGGGCCGCAGGCAGCCTGTAGGAAACCCTTAGTGTAAATCAATGAGAAGGAATAGCTGAAATAAGCATTAATTTCTAAATAAGTGGATGAGCTACTAATTATTGCTACCTTGGGTAGTCTCATAATAGTTGCATAGATGGCGTGCCAAATTTTTGAGTGCATATAGTACAGTGTTCTATGAGGGTTTTTTTTTTGAAGGGGGTGGGTGAGGAAGGGCAACCATTACATATTTTTGAAATTATCTAAGTCATGAAAATTCACTGGAATATTAAACTTTATTTATTCATTAGTATTTTTCATTAGGCATGACTTTTCAGAAATGTTTTGTTCGTTGATTATTACATCATATATTTTGCAAGAAAAATCTGAATTTTAACATTTAGCAGAATATTTAACAGTATGGATACTGAAAGTTTATGCCTTTCTGCTGAATACATTTACCCCATAATTGTAAAACAAACCCCCAGACAGTAGGGTTGGCTGTCCGTCCAGGCTAATCGCAGACGTACGGTAACCCAAAACAAAGCTTGCATGCATTGCGGGAATAATTCTGTAAGCAGGGGCAGGTTTAGTAGGCGAATTTCTTTTTTTTTAACGTCTATATACAAGAAAACATAAAACCAAAGCTACAATACACTTATCTAAACAGCTTATTAAAACCTTTCTACACATATTTCAAATGAAATATAATACAAATTGAACATAACCAAAACACTACCTCTACACTGCCCCCGCTTACGGAATTTATCTCGTACTTAAGTGATCACAACAAACCAGATACAGGATTAAGCACCCGGCAAGAAGCAGCACACTTGTTATATTTTGGCTCTGAATTCAATAAATGTGTGGAAAACATAAATCTTAAATAATATAAGGCGAAAAATTCACATCTAAATACTAAAACGATAAAAAATACACATACTTTTTTGATTGTCAGAAATCATATAGGCAGCTGCATGCGGCACAGTCGTATTTAAGCTCTAAATACAGTAAATTTGTGTTAATATTCTTATTAGGTCAAAACACATTTCAGAATTCACATATAAATAATAAATGAATGAGAAATATACAATACATACCTTATTGGGCTCCAAGAAGAGATTTGCAGATACGAATTCAGACACCTTCACCTTCTTGCTAACCCTAACGCGAACGGTCGCGGATGCCGCTGTCGCTGTGTTGTGTTTCTCAATGGTTGGTTGGTTTATTTCGATCGCTGAACAGCGGAGAAAATACCGAATCATGGTGTAACTTCGAACCATACTTCAAGTTGAACCATAAATTCTTGTTTTTGTAAAAGTGATCGCACCATCTTTTGGTAACTCGGTTTACTTTTCACCAATGCATGGTACAACGTTGAACTGATAGTTTTAACAGTGTACTTGGTGAAAGACAGCATGCAGTACGTAAATTTATCGAAAATGTGGCTGCCATTTAAATCTATCAAAACAGCTCAATTAACTTAGTATTTTAAAGCCTGTAATTTATGGGAATCATTGACACCCAGTTTTTTTTTAATCATCCTAAAATAAGTATAATGTGTGCTAACTAAGAAAGTACTTTAAATAAATACAGTAGAATTTTTCAAATTCAAAATCGACGGGACTTAACCGATTCTGCATAACACAAAATTCCAGATTATAAAAATCCTGTAGTATTATAAAAAAAATCGTCATAATCAGGTAAAGTTTAAAAAAAATTACTTACTTTTTTTTTTAAATAGAAAAATGTATTAAAAATAAAATAGATTTACTGAGAAATTGCTCATTAGAAAGATGCTATTCTTTTAAACATTTTTAATAAAATCTAAAATATTTTCGTTCGAATACTAATTTATTGTTATTTTAAGGTCTAATTTCGTCTTGATAATTCACATTCCGTAAATTAGCAGTGCAAATTTAAGAAATTCTTCTGTATTTAAAAATAACAAAAGGGGATATATTTAAAAGACAAACGGGAAACAGATAAAAGTTTAAACACCCATGCGCGAAATCGCTAATAGCTATTGAAGGAAGCGTACGATACTAAAAGAGATAACAAAGCTAGTGGAAACGGAATTCTGCTTTAGCGTTAAGACATTTGAGTCAGTAAAGACATTAGGGACAGCAAAGACACAAGTGGAAACGGAGCTTTATACGCCCGGCTTATATCAGCATGCCGAGTCTCTTTTCCACCTACAGCATGCGCATTGCCGATCTCGCGGACATACGAAATTCTTCTGATGCTGGAGAAAACATATATGTATTTAGTTACAAGTGCTTTCTTCTGACACTGGTCTTTTTTTTTTTCGAGGGTGGGTGGGGCTGAACCTTTACTAAATTAGTTCATTTTGGTTTCTACTCAAAGGATGTGAAGTAGGTTTCGATTTTTAGACCGATAGCCTTAAGTAAATTTTATTTTAAACTTCTTTTTCTTTCAGGGGGGTTCGAGAGTAATTCTATTTTAATTCATATTACAAAGCTTTTTTTAAAAATAAATAATTTTTTGCGCAAATTCTCAAACTGGTAGTTCATCTAAACGTTCTCTAAAAAAAATGAATTTATCAACTGATAAAAAAACAAACAAACATAGTATGAAGTTAGTTTTCTAAAAATTTTATTAATGATTATAGTCATTAATTAATTTAATTAACAATTTTGAGATGTATCATTAACTTAGTTAAAAACTTACAGTGTATCATAATATAATTAAAAATTTAACTTACAGATAGCTTTAAACTCAAAGAAAACATTGCATTAATAGATTACATTGCATTAAAACAATAGAATGAGTAATTAGATTATCATTAATTAAGAATGAGATTATTAAATTAATAATTGTAACGAAACTTAACTTACGGTTATCGTTAAAGTGAATGCAGATTAATGAATCACAATGCATTAAAACAATAGAACCAATAGTTATATATTGTTGTTGTTGTTCTGGAATTACGGCCGATTAGCTACACGTATAGGTTCTAAGCCGGTGGGATGCCCTCCATGGGGGTCTTTCTAAGGGGTCCTAACCCGTATTTACGCTAAGTTTCGGAGGAAACCATGGAAAACTCTGAACGATTAGGTCCGCGGACACAACCTGGTTTCGAACCAGGCACCTTTGTTCTCCCAGTTCAGAGCGTTATGAGCTCGGCCACTGATGGGGCTCAATACTTATATAATTATAGTAAAAAGTTAACTTACGTTTAGCATTAAACTGAATGCAAATTAATGAAATAAAATCAAAGATGGGGGCAGGGATACTAATCTGTACTCGACCCAAATTATAAATAGAAAATTACTCAAAAAATTATTGATTATAATCAATATTATGCCTCTTATTATAAAATTCTAACAAAAACATGTCAATTTTCTGTTACATGTTACAAAAGAATGTGTGACTTTTTTAATCAAATTACTCTGATACTGCATGAAAACAGATTTGTATATTTATTTACATAACTTAGTGTCAAGCAAACTTCTGAAATTCGCGCGTGAAACTAATTTATTATCTTCTGACCATACCCGTAAAAAGTAATGATATCCCCATGCAAAAACCCTTAACTGGTTAAAAATTTGTGACGTAGCATTTTACTTTATAGCTATATGAATTTTAAATATGGGTTTTAAAAATAATGATATCAAATTTTGAGTGACGCCCTGCTGGGATTTTTAAAGATTTGTTTTTAAATTCTATTACAGTTACTTTCGTTTTATTTTCTAAAGAAGATTTACGCATTTAAGCAATACTTTTAATTATGAAATACACTGTCAAATATATCACACTTTCACTGATTCTATATAATGTATTCAAATGAATTTATTTCAATAATTTAATTTATCTTTTGCGTCACGCTATCCAAAAGGGCAAGTAAAATTTACTTAAATATTTAGATAGTGTGATAGTAACCGAACTAATTAAATGTATATGAAAATTTTGCTTGACCTTTTGGATAGCGTGACGCAGAAGATAAATTAAATTATTGAAATAAATTCATTTGAATACATTATATAGACTCAGTGAAAGTGTGATATATTTGACAGTGTATTTCATAATTAAAAGATTGCTTAAATACGTAAATCTTCTTTAGAAAATAAAATGCAAGTAACTGTAATGGAATTTAAAAACAAATCTTTAAAAATCCCAGCAGGGCGTCACTCAAAATTTGATATCATTATTTTTAAGACCCATATTTAAAATTCATATAGCTATAAAGTAAAATGCTGTGTCACAAATTTTTAACCCGTTAAGGGTTTTTGCATGGCAGTGGCGTAGCGTAGCTTTTAAAAGTAGGGAAGCAACTTTATAAATTCATTAGAAGAAATATATTTACAGTTTTATATACATACACACACTAATATAATAAAATTACATACAATTACTCAAAGAAGACTTAATTTTACAGAGATATAATAAGTAGGGTAATAAGGGTGTAATAAACAGATAAAAGTTATCATTTATAACTGAGCTTGATTCTTCTGTTTTTCTTACTAAATATATCTACCACTTCATCTAAGAAAGTGGGTTTAGACTGAAGTGTTTTCAAAAATGTCTTTTCAATGTTCATCAGTGCTAGAGATGACAGCCTGTCCTGCTTTACTGAAATTCTCAAATAATTTTTTAATCGTTTCAAAGCTGAAAATGAGCGTTCATCTGCTGCACTCGTCGCTGGTATAGTTAAAACCTGCTCGCACAATTTAAAAACCTCAGGAAAAACTTTTGAAAGCTGAGTAACATACATAAATTGGTATAAATCGTACACACTTTCTTTTATCATATCTGCGTCTGAAAATATAACTTTAAGTTCACTCTTCAGAGCAACAAAATCAAAAAAAGCCCCATAATTTTCTTTTAAATTCAAAAAAGCTTTTTCAGGGAATGAGACTTTATATGTCGGAAAAAATTTGCCATCAAGGAGACTAAAAAAAATGAGCTTATTATTGTCTGAAAACCTCAGAGAAATATTCTGGCACACAACATCAATAATATCATAAAAAAGCCGTTTATAAGAGGCTTTTCTTTCTTCCCCACTCATAGAGTCAATTCGAATACTTTTTGGGCGAGCCTCATCATTTGAAAGTAGAAAATTTTCAGTTTCATTCGAAAATCGGTCAAATTCTTCCCGCAATTTCTGCATGGAGCGCTTAAAAACTTCTATTTGCGAATTGCAATGTCACGCCTCTTTGTTTGTAAAATTTTTACCAGAGCATCTAAATGTGGGAAATTTGAAGAAAATATTTTCAGCATGAAAAAGAAATCAAAATCCCTTAAAATCGAGAGAAGTCCGCGGGCAGAAGAAATTGTTTCCGTATCAAAGTTATTTGACTTCTGAGCCTCCTCCGAAAAGAAGAGATCCAGCTGATAGATTTAAAAAAGCGGAACTCAGAGACGAAGAAAAATTTAAAAATTGGTGTTTGGAGGACATTATTCCCACATATGAATCTTTTAAAAGTACTTACATATCAAAACTACCCAATGGATGGATGTCAAAAGAAGAGGACGATTTTATTTTGTTTTACAAAATTAACTGCAACGAGACTCCTACAATGACAGTTTCTTTCAAAATATTTCAAGACTTAACGATAAAAGCATGGAAAGGTTCAATTTTATTGAACAATAAGCAGTATGAATTTATATTGCAAAAAGAAAAGTATGATAGATGGACAAAATTTGATTGTTTGTTGATTATTTTCCAACTTGTGAGGAAGATAAAATTCCATTTAGCAACAAGGTTGATTATACTACCATTCTTTCGGAATACAGAAATGACTCAGAATTTTCGGAAGGTAAAACATTTTATATTGATCTTATTCTTGAGCATGTTTCACGCATTACATTATCATCTAAAAGATTATCATATATACCTAATTACATTCTATTTACTGTTAAATTTTTTTACAGTTATCTACCCGCATATAATTTTATTCGTAACTCTAAAATTTTAATTCTTCCTCATCCTGTATATTTGAAAAAGCTTTCTAGTCCTTTAAATGGCAGTACTGACTTAAACAATGATAATCATCTTTTATATCTAAAACAAAAATCTGAATTGTTAAAAGATAATGAAAAATAGTTTCTGTTTTACTGGACGAAATCTATGTAAGCCCTTCTATATCATATAAATCAAGAAAAATAATTGGTATGGCCAATAATTCTGTTAATGAGGCAACTACTATCCAAGCCTTTATGGTAGCATCTCTCTTTTCTAAAAATAAGGATGTAGTATCTCTTGTACCAGTTAAAAATCAAACTGCCGATGTTCTCTTATCACACACACTAACGATTTTGAATATTTTAAAAGAATTGAACTATACTGTTTTGTCTCTAATTTCAGATAATAATCGAATGAATACAAAACATGTTTACAAAAATGTACGGTGGTACACTTACGTCATTTATACAAAATCCTGCTGATCCAGACAAGAAACTATTCTTTTTATTTGATACGGTTCATTTAATTAAATCCATTAGAAATAATTGGTTAAATTCAACAGAAAAAAGTTAATTTTTTCCTGACCCAGATGATTTTTCAAAAATTAATAAAGCTGACATTAATTTATTAAAACAACTTTACGAATGGGAAAAGGGTGCAATTGTGAAAATAGCTCCTAAATTGTCCCAGAAAGTTCTATATCCCACATCCCTTGAAAAACAAAATGTTTTGTATGCTCTAAATTTGTTCCACGAAACAAACATAGCAGCTCTTGCTCTAAAAAATCAAAATAATGAAAGTAGTGGTACAATAACATTTTTGGATATTCTTGTCAAATGGTGGGAAATTGTAAATGTGAAACATTATAGAAAAAGATTTAATGATAATTTTTGTGATCCCATTGTAAGCGTAACTGATAAAAATGCGCAGTTTCTGGAAAAAATTGTGGACTGGTTATTGTGTTGGGAAAAGTTTAGGACTTTTGAACTTTCTGAAAAAAAAAATTAGGATTACCTGGAAAGGGGGATATGCTAACAAAAGAGACACAATTTGCTCTAAATTTTACTACTCCAACCTTAATAGAATTGATCCGATATGTCTTTATTAATTTTAATCCAAAATATGTACTTCTTGGAAAGTTTCAAACAGATTCTCTGGAAGCTCGATTTGGACAGTACAGACATATGTCTGGGGGAAATTATAATGTATCCTGCCAAGAAATTTTTGAGTCTGAAAATTAACTTAAAATCATTAGTTTTATTGAGTTATATTCAGAAAGAAAAGTTTTATTTAAATTAAGGCATTTAAAATTATCTGAGACAGAAGATTTTCATGAAGAAACAAACATTCCTGTAATTTTATATGAAACACTAAACTCTTATGATGCAGATATTGCAAGTAATCAAAAAGTTGTAGTATTCATTTTTATTTCAGGATACGTAGGTAAAGAAGTCTGTAAAAAACTTAATTGTGAGAACTGCTGTAAATATTTAGTTTTGGATAAAAATCTTGATTCTGATGTAAAAATAGAAGAATATTTATCTCTTTTAGACAGGGGAAATTTAAAATGGCTAACAGAATTTGTACTTGAGATAGTAATCCAAACTTATTTAATATTTTTAAAACTTATAAGCAAGCAGTATGAAGAGAAATTTTTAAATTGTAAAAATCATAAGTTTGTACTAGAGCAATTAGTTTCAGGAAAATTTGAACTAATATCTGCTATTCCTAACATTCGGTGTGCATATGGTTGTAGCATGACTGTTTCAATGAAACATTGTTTATCAATAAGTTCAAATATTTTTATCAACAATTAGTATGTAAAAACGAAAAATGACAAAATTAATACCAAAACTACGAAACGAAAATTATCAACTCTTGCAATATAAAAGGTTTATATATGCATGTTTGATTTTATATGAGAAAAATTCATATTATACTAATTAATTTGTGTAAGATAAATATTAGTATTTATGTATGTATTCATCTGTTTGTATCAGTGGCGGCTCGTGGGATACAGCAAGTACAGCCGGGCTGCACTTGAAATTATCAGCACATACTTTAAAATAATTTATTCTACTAATTTTCCTAAATTCAGATTAGAATTGTGGAATTCCTACGGTAAATTAAAAAAATCTCCGAAAAAAAAAAAAAAAAAAAAAACGTATTGTGGCCGAATTGCTCATTCAGAAAAAAAGCACTTTAATCTTCCCGCAATTCAATTGGGAAAATCATGCGGGGTATCTCAAGTTATCGTTACTTCTCAAGTTATCGTCTTTGGTTCAGCCCAGAGCGCTGAAAAGAAAATTGGCAGCACCGTTGCCATGACAACGACTACGTCAGCAGCCTCTCCGGCATCGGGAGTATGCAGCTGATACAGCCGATGGAAGATTTTCTAACGGCGGCTGAACTTGAGAACTCGACTAACTGATTCGCTCGGACGAGAAGTGAGAGAGGGGGTAAGGAGAATATATGTTTGGAAAACTCTGGACTTTACATTGCTGAATTTATCAAGAAGGTAAGCCTGAATAGACGCTTATGAATGGACAATTACCCATCAAAGCAGTATTGTTTTTAAGTAAGCAAGAACTGGCATTTAGAGGACATGGCGAGCGAGAAAATTCTTTAAACATGGGAAATTTTAAAGAGCTTTTAAAATTATTGATATCTGAATTAAAACAACGCCTTTTTATGGGGACATCACTGACCGATTCGCATGTTTAAAAGAAAGGAGGATTGATTTGACTTATAAAAAATAAGTAAGTTTTCTGTTTTTTTTTTTTCTTCTCAAGTTATCGTTACAAAAGAAAATTCTAAGGAAACTTCGAATAAGACACGGATTAATGCAATTTTGATGATAAGAGCGGCTGGTTGAAATTTATGTCCATTTTATGGTAAGTAAAATAGGATCTCTGACATTTTTTATGTAATTTCTTTTTTTTTTTTTCTCGGTGAGGGCTTAATCCGCCAGCTTTCGAATTCAGTAACAAAGATTTTCCAATCCTCTCCGGAGGAAAGGGGGGCGGGCTCATATGCTTCCGGCTGCACTAACATTTTTGACCACGGGCCGCCACTGATTTGTATGTAGAGCAGGTTTTAATTTCTTGTGTTTTAAATTACCATACTATCTCAAATTTTATATATTTGTATTTAATAAATTCCAATAATCTTATTTAAATGCAGGTATTCCATATAGTTAATAAATACATTAAAAACAGATGTGCAATCTTCCATTAAGATATATTAACCTTCTGCATGAATATTCTTATAAATATTCATACAAACCAATTTCTTTCATTAAAGCTAATTTTTTTCCCTTCATTGGAATTTTAATTATGTCATATAAGATATTGAATAGCTTATGCCTTATTTGTTAGTGCAATAACTTATCACAACATTTTAAATCAGTGCATTAATTTTCTTTTTCTTTCTCTTTTTTAACTGCATTATTTAATACAGAAGACTTTATTGTAATGTATGTAATGATATGTAAATTAATTTTACTTCATATTTTATTTATTTTTGTAAAAAATAAACTATCTTCCTCACAAGTCCAAGTTAAACAAGATGATATTAAATGCGTATTTTAGTGTAAAACTCTAGAGTATTCTATTTATTTTTTTTAAGTTTCATTTATTTGAAATCCATGTTATGAAATAAAATCTGAAACTTCCTGGCATGTTACCCAGACAGCACAGTAAACTTGCATCGAACTTGCAGCAAGCTTCATTTATAAAGTCAATGAACTTGAATTAAGCTTGAAAATTTCAAGCGTGTAAGCTTGAATCAAATGTTCAAGTTTACACTTGCCCAGATTGCATTAAGCTTGAACATAGCAAGCTTCAATCAAGCTTGACATAGCAAACTTAATTTCAAGCTTAAAAAATTTTTCTAAAAAAAAAATTTCTTAAATATACGGGGCGCCCGTCGGCGAACTCGCCCCACATATTTTATATTTCCACGCATTTTCCCCTCTAAGTTAATTTAATCTGTTTCTATCAAGCGTCCGCGGCTGGGATAGAATTCGGGACCTAAGGTTTGGGAGTCCAGCGTCCTAACCGTTCCGTCAATCTGCCTAGGGCTCGCACGACTAAAGTTTGAAGTGACTGTCATGGTTGTCACGCCGTTTTCTGGCGAGATCGATCAGTGCCCGATGCCGATTTCTTTCTTTTATTTTTCCATGGGATGAATCAAAATTAAAATAATGTTATGTGTGATTTATAGACTCTACTAATAGGGAAATAAGCATAATATAAACTTAAAAGCAGCACACGTTTTAAAACTTTCAATATCGCGACACTCATGTTGGGCAATACTGGCCAAAATCGAGACAAACGACTGATTTTGAAATCAATTTCGTAGTATAATTGTATTTTATTTTGAAGAATTTCCATATTTGGAAATATAGAATCTTTTTTTTAATTCTATGGTCAAGTACATTTATGACTGATGATAAATTATTTGTTATGTGGATGTGGCTTTCCAAATCAAGCAGTCATCAAGTTGTATTCAAGCTTGACAGTTCAAATGACTTCTCCAAGCTTGCTGCAAGCTTAAAATGAATTGAACTGCAAGCTTGTATTAATACGTCAAATTCAAAGAAATGTCAAGCTTGATTTAAGCTTATGTGCTGTCTGGGTCTCTGGAGAAAGCTGCGGAAGTAGCGGATCGAGCAGTGGCGGCCCGTGGTCAAAAATGTTAGTGCAGCCGGAAACAAATGAGCCCCCCCCCTTTCCTCCGGAGAGGATTGGAAAATCTTTGTTACTGAATTCGAAAGCTGGCGGATTAAGCCCTCACCGAGGAAAAAAAAAAAGAAATTACATAAAAAATGTCAGAGATCCTATTTTACTTCCATAAAATGGACATAAATTTCAACCAGCCGCTCTCATCCTCAAAATTGCATTAATCCGTGTCTGATTCGAAGTTTCCTTAGAATTTTCTTTTGTAACGATAACTTGGCAAGGAAAAAAAAAATCTGGAGTGACTCCACTCGACTTTCCGAACACTTACGATTAAGATCATTACCAAGCACTTAAATAAATTTTAATCGATGAATAATTCAAACATATATACCAAATTGAAACTCAATTGAATGCACCGTTTAAACGCTTGCGCACTTTCAAGAATTTCTCCCCATATGCCATTATGCCATAACATAAAAGAAAGTTTTGTCGTAGCCCTGTAGGAGAACTATAAGTCCTATACACACCAAAATCAATACCGGTCTTGTAACGGTGGTTTGTAACATGTATACCCAATTTGAGCTCAATCGAATCTACCGTTTAAACGCTAGCGCACTTTCAAGAAATTCCCCCCATAGGCCATAATGTAAAAGAAATCTTTGTCGTAGCCCTGTAGAAAAACTATAAGTCCTTTACACACCAAAATCAATACCGGTCTTGCAACGGTGGTTTATAACATGTATACCCAATTTGAGCTCAATCGAATCTACCGTTTAAACGCTAGCGCACTTTCAAGAAATTCCCCCATAGGCCATAATGTAAAAGAAATCTTTGTCGTAGCCCTGTAGAAAAACTATAAGTCTTTTACACACCAAAATCAATACCGGTCTTGCAACGGGGGTTTATAACATATATACCCAATTTGAGCTCAATCGAATCTACCGTTTAAACGCTAGCGCACTTTCAAGAAATTCCCCCCATAGGCCATAATGTAAAAGAAATCTTTGTCGTAGCCCTGTAGAAAAACTATAAGTCCTATACACACCAAAATCAATACCGGTCTTGCGACGGTGGTTTATGACATATATATCCAATTTGAGCTCAATCGAATGCTCCGTTCAGGAGCTATCGTGTTCACTCACATACACACCAAACACACACACACACACACACACATACACACATACACACATACATACATACATCTCGTAAAAATAGCATAAATGGATTCAGAAGCCCTCAAAACGTGTAAAAACACCAAAATCTCGAAGTCGAATTTTTTCATGATTACAATACTTTCCTTACATGGTACATGTTCGGAAAGTAAATAAAGAAAACTTACTTATTTTTTATAAGTCAAATCAATCCTCCCTTCTTTTAAACATGCGAATCGGTCAGTGATGTCCCCATAAAAAGGCGTTGTTTTAATTCAGATATCAATAATTTTAAAAGCTCTTTAAAATTTCCCATGTTTAAAGAATTTTCTCGCTCGCCATGTCCTCTAAATGCCAGTTCTTGCTTACTTAAAAACAATACTGCTTTGATGGGTAATTGTCCATTCATAAGCGTCTATTCAGGCTTACCTTCTTGATAAATTCAGCAATGTAAAGTCCAGAGTTTTCCAAACATATATTCTCCTTACCCCCTCTCTCACTTCTCGTCCGAGCGAATCAGTTAGTCGAGTTCTCAAGTTCAGCCGCCGTTAGAAAATCTTCCATCGGCTGTATCAGCTGCATACTCCCTATGCCGGAGAGGCTGCTGACGTAGTCGTTGTCATGGCAAAGGTGCTGACAATTTTCTTTTCAGCGCTCTGGGCTGAACCAAAGATTTTCCCAATTGAATTGCGGGAAGATTAAAGTGCTTTTTTCTGAATGAGCGATCCGGCCACAATACGGTTTTTTTGTTTGGTTTTTTTCGGAGATTTTTTTAATTTACCGTAGGAATTCCACAATTCTAATCTGAATTTAGGAAAATTAGTAGAATAAATTATTTTAAAGTATGTGATGATAATTTCGAGTGCAACCCGGCTGTACTTGCTGTATCCCACGAGCCGCCACTGGGATCGAGTGTTGGAGGTTTCGCCGGCGCCTGTAGCGGTAAGGGCCACGTGCTCAGAAATTCCCCAGATTCCATTGAAGAACGCTTAATTGCGGAAATAAAAAAACTGCATGTACGCATAGATAATCTTGCGCGGAGCCGAAGCCGAAGTCCTGGTCGTAGTAATTATCGCAGGAATCACAATGGCAGTAATTCCCGATCAAAAACGTATGAAAGTTATTAGTACCATTGCAAATTCGGGGATAAAGCAAAGAAATGCACCCCTCTATGTAATTATTCAAAATACGATGCAAGCGAGGCGTAGTGGCGACGACCGCCTTTTAACAGAATTCCCGTCGTCTGTTTGTCCGCGATCGCCGTACGAACTTAACATTTTTAATTGACACAGGATCAGACGTTTATATTATCCCGGCGTCCGCTCTCCAAAGACGAAATTTGGTACAAATTACCCTAAAAGCAGCTAATTCTTCTCCTATTAAAGTATTTACTACACAAAACCTTTCTTTAGATCTCGATTTGAGGCGAATTTTTACATGGACATTTTTAGTGGGAAATGTTTCAGTACCAAGCATAGGGGGTAACTAATAACTTTCATTTGCACACCCTTTGGTCTGTTCGAGAGTACCCATATGCAATTCGGACTCTGCAACGCGTCCGCAACATTTCAGCGATTCATAGATGAGGTTACTAGAGGTTTAGAAGGCGTATTTGCATGCGTCGATGACATATTAATTGCCTCAAAATCACCGGAAGAGCATATCACACAGCTCAAAAACTTATTTGAACGATTACAAAAGTATGGTCTCAGCGTAAAACGAAAACCTTCAAAATGTACATTCGGAGTTTCGTCCATAAATTTCTTAGGATTTAATGTTTCGCAACATGGCATTGAACCCTTGAAAGACAGAGTGCATCCTTAATTTCCCCAAACCAACTACAATCACTCAACTAAGGCGTTTCTTAGGCCTTTTCAATTTTTATCGTCGGTTTGTGCCAAAAGCAGCCCACTTATTAGTACCCTTAAATAAATTTCTTGAGGGAATTAAAAATAATAAGAAATCAAAGCGATCCGTACTGAAAAATCCACAGGAAATACTTCAGTGGACTGAGGTTGCTGAGCAGGCATTTGCAGATGCCAAAAATGCTTTAGCTAATGCTACATTACTTCGTCATCCAATTCCAGGAGCCAAACTTAGCGTTTGGGTTGATGCCAGTGATGTCGCTGTCGGTGGTTCCCTGGTGCAACTTAGCATGACCAATTGGGAACCTATTGCCGTCTTTTCTATCAAGCTTACAAATAGCCAACGGAAATACTCCACCTATGATCGAGAGTTACTGGCCATCTACACAGCAGTGAAACGATTCCAGAACATGCTGGAAGGTCGAGATTTCATAATCTTCACTCACCAAAAACCTCTCATCTATGCCTTCAAGCAAAAACCAGATAAGTGCAGTCCGCGGCAGTGGAGACAGCTGGACTTCATTTCCCAATTCAGCACAGATATCCGACACACCAGTGGTGCAAACAACACAGTAGCGGATGCATTATCAAGAATTGAAGTCCATAACATTTCAAATTCTTCATTTCTTGGTTTCGAAGCCTTCAGCGAGGCTCAGAGAATAGACCTTGATCTACAAGACCAGCAAAACAGGAGTCATTCACTAGACTTAAAGCCAGTGGCGGCCGTGGGTTATTTAAGAGGAGGTTCACAAAACAATTTTCGAAAATTAAATGTGCAGATACGACGCACCTTACAAGTTAAAATAGATTTGCGTTTCCAGCATTTAATGAAAAACAATGCACGCTAATGAAAGAAAACAAGTCATCTTTGCAGGGCCGTACCCAGAAAAAAATTTCAGGGGGGGGGGACCAAAAGGTGAAAAAGGCTAAATTTTTCACAAAAAGGCTTCACTTTATTGTTTTGTTAACAAAATTTTAAATTTCGGGAGGGGGGCGGACCCCCTGGTCCCCCTAGGTACGGCCTTGCATCTTTGGTGTTATATTTCGTCACCAAGATAAGTTTTAGCAAAGGTACTGTCTTGATTCATTTTATTTCCATTTTTTTCAAAGGATACTATTGAAAAATGCCATTGCTTTAGCTCCGAAACACGTCTTTCACTCGCATCTAATTTACTTTACAATAGTTTGTAAAAAAATAATGTAGAGAAAAATGATAGAAATAAAAAAAATATAAAGAAAATGAAAAAACAAATTAATTAACTAACCGAACGTAACAAACCATTTGAAAATCCGGAAGCTATACCGCAAAAAATTTGAGTTGTGTTCACGATGAAACTGTGCGAACGGAATGATTTCATCAGTACCGTACACTTTTCCAGCTGTCTCGGCTTCTCATACCAGAGAGCGGTTCAGGAGAAAAATTTTCCGTTCGCACGTGCGATTGATTCATGACTGCTGTAGTAACCAACACTACAGTGCGTTAGCTATAACAAGCCTATTTAATAATAGTGGAAGGAGGGGGGAGAGTAAAATTCATGTTTTAAATTCACATAAATCTAGAAGTGTGCTTAATATTTGCTTTAAATTTACTTTGTTAATGTGTTTATTCGTTAGTTTTTCCTTTGGGGGGTTCACGTGCTCATGTGCTCAAATGGAGGAGCCGCCACTGCTTAAAGCAAGTGACTAGTCCAGTGACCACACAAGAACTGCCATGTGAATGTGATGTATCCACCGGTAACCCTCGACCATTTGTTCCTAAAAACTTTCGCAGAACAGTCTTCAATCATTTTCATAACCTCGCACATCCAGGCATCAGAGCTACAATTGAATTAATTGCAAGCAGGTATTTGTTTTCCCATGTGCATATTGATGTAGGACCCTTGCCCCCCTCGGAAGGTAAGATGTATTGTCTTACTGTCATCGATAGATTCACCAAATGGCCAGAAGCCATGCCCATTTCTGACATGACAGCAGCAATCATAGTTAGAGCCTTTTTCGAGGCATGGATATCCCGTTTTGATGCCATCAACCATCACAACTGATCAGGGACGCCAATTTGAATCATCCTTGTTCAGGGAACTCACAAAGATGTTGGGAACAAACAAGTAATCCAATAATACACGAAGGGCGCGTTCGAGAATTCATCGGTTGTGCACCGATAACACCGGTGCACGACCAGAGCGTTCGAAAAGGCGGAGCTCTGGAATTAACCGCGTTCGAAAACGTTTCGGTCATGTAGCTGTTGTCTGCTCAGCGTGACCAGAGCGCAACCAGAATGACCCTGCTAGCTAGGTGGGTTATTCCGGTTATTAGCGTAGTGTTGCCAATGTTTATTTTTGTTTTCTTGGCTTGGAATTGGATGTGGTGAGGATGACCGAAACCGGTTGACAACCGTGACGTCACTTAACCAAAAAATTACCGCAACCGGTAGCACCGGTGCATAACCAACCGGTGAATTCTCGAACGTGCCCGAAGTTTTTTAAAACTCTCATGCGCTAAATCACGACCAACTGATCCATATTTCCCCGGTAAACGCGCCCTCTAGCGGCGATATCTTTTCGCACTATTTCATCATCATCATCATCATCATCGAATTGTTCTTGAAAGGAGTGCCTGTTCCATGACGGTTTAAATCCAGTTGTTTGATGAGTAGTTATACATCGATGGGTCATGTAAGAGAAAATGCAGTATCAGAAAGTACATAATATAAAAGGTAAATAGTAATATATATTAGAGCAAAACAGTATGAGAATAATGCAAAATGAAAATAAATTATATACAATATATATAAGGGACTCTAGAAGACAATGTCAAGGGTGGGACAAGATCAGGAGACACAAATAGGGAAGTCGTACCCAGACAGCACATAAGCTTAAATCAAGCTTGACATTTGGCTTGGCAATGCAAGGTTGGCTTAAGCTGGATTTTCGCTTGCAAAGTGTGCAGTGATGGCGCCATCTGTGAAAGAGAATGCACATTAATTGTCTCGCGTCCTCAATTTTGCTGAAAGTTCATACAAGATGTGTTTTATTCATGACGCATTTTATTACCAGTGTCATATTACCGGCAGGGCAAACGGGGCAACTGCCCAGGGCCTACAGATTTTAGGGCCCAAAAATCTTACATCTTACACTTTTGTAATTTTAAAATAAAATTACAAAGGATAAAAAAAATTCAGAAGTTAAATAATTTTTTTAATTATAAAGTATGAACAATGAAAAAAATTCAAATTTACATTTGTATAAATTAATTTAAACTTATTTTTAATTCTTCGAAATGCTCTATATCGATATAGCATACCAATATGTAGGAAAATAACCACATTTGTAAAGAGAATTTTTAGCGTTAAAAAATAGCAAAATTTTTCAATTATTTGTTATTTTAAGAAATATTTACGAAAATAACTAAAGTGTTTGTATTCCATACATGTTAGCAACTAACGTCGAAGTAACGTTTAACTATCTGTTTCTTTCATTTCAGATTACTTAACACAAAATTTGTGTTAAGTAAACCCATTCTAGGGCTCTATTCTGCCACGTACGTTAAAGCGAACGTTCGGATTTGTGACGTCATCCAAAACTTATCCGTGCCGCATCCTAGTTAACGAACGTTCGAAAAATTGGTATTCTGGAAGCCCTCCAAACGAACGTTCGAAACAGACCACAGCGTGCGGCATATTCACAATACCCACATAGTGTTTTAAATGAATGCTCCTGATTGGTTAAACAAATCGCAAGTGGTATGACTAGCTTTGGCAGCTTATCGCCAGTACGGACCCTGTAGAATACCTAGCAGTTTATCGCCAATATGTATCCTGCAGGTTTTAAGCCAGTGGTGTCTGAGTATGTACGTATATGTAAATAAACATCGTTCGTCGGTAATGTTAGCATTTTTTAGCCGTGTACTAGTGGGTTTTTTTCAATATTTTTTAACGTGATAATGAGTACTTAAACAAAAATTATTAAATGTGCTTTACTTTTGTTTTATAAATTGTTAATTTATAGTGTAATTTTTAAAAAGGTTTTATGATGCAGTATAATTTTGCATGATAGTCAGTCAAATATTAGTCAGTTTAGTATATATTTTTTCTTTTTTTCATATGCTCTAAGTTATCATTATTAACAGTAATCTTATCAACAAAGATAATATTTATACGCTGGAGCGATTTCTATTGAAGAAAAAAAAAACTTTTCTAATGTCTGTTCCTTATAATAATGATATTTAATTTTTTTTTATCCTTGCTAGGCTAATTAAATTTATAGCTAATGTAAACTCTTTGTCACGGTGTTATTTGACATAGAATTAGCCACATTAGAAACTTCTGAATATGTAATTTATATTGAATACAACTATAAATGTCTTATTATCATTGCAAGTTTACCTGTAGTAGAATGTTTTCTTTCAAATGTCCCCCCTTGGAGAAAATGTTCAGTTCGCACCCTGCCCTCACCGGAGCCGCACTTGACTTCAAGATTAGATGAGAAATCCTTTAATTGTAACATTTGTCAGTTCAAACCCTCTATGTTTTTTTTTTGTTTGTTTGTTTTCTAAAAAGTAGATATTTTGTAAAACTTTGAACATTTTGGAAAAATTATTTTGGAATTTTGCATATCTGCAGAAAACTGGGTACTTGCATATTATCCCAGCAGTCATTCCCACCAAATTATTTTTTCATGAAATGTGCCGGCAAACAGTTGCCATTTGTATTCGGAACCATCAATAATTTAATTTGTCTGGCATGTATCTTGCAAAAAATCGCTCGTCTCGGCGGACTACTGCGATAATATGTAAGTACCCAAAACTGCAGATTAAAAATCATCAACAAAGCTGATAATTATTTAACCAGATAACTTTTTAAGTTTAATGCAAATTGTCATAAATAGTAGAATGTAAATATACGACATGCAGATACATGATTTTTTTAAAGATATGCAATATTAACTTACAAAATACACAAAATGAAAATGTACAAGTGAAAATAAAGAATAAATCATTAAAAAATAGAACTTTTCATAAGTTTTCTAATATAACAAATTTAAATTACTTGTTGAAAAATATTTTTTTTAAATTACAGAATTTTGTAAATAATAAAACTCCTCATGCATCTTGGAGCATTCTGTATTGTTAAAAACAAATTTTATACATCATACACTAAGCACTAAATTGTAGTACTGTAAAATCTTTAAGTCCAAATCGGATGATTTCTAGTACAGTTTTTCGATAAAATATTGATATAGCTTTTTGTGAGGTTTAATTGCCGCCAGGCTTAGAATGTAAGCAAGCATGGAATAAATGCCGTAAAATGATATTTATTTATTTTTTTGGTGTGTTTAGTAAAATTTAACTCAGTGGTTAATTCAGCTCTGTTAAACAAAGTTTGATCGTAATTCACAAAAAATGTCCAGGTCAGTATATTTGCATCATTTTTAATTTTTGCTTTTGTTGTTGTTGTCGTGTCCATGATAGACGATGCTATCCATGGAAAGAGGGGTTCTAGTGCCCCCAAGGGGGTTGGACTTCTAGTTGTTGGTCCCTAATTTTGAACCGATTCCAGATGACGGACCAACCCCCACCTGAAATCAGCACCCCCAGAGGTATCCTTTAACAACTTGGAGGACATTGGAGCTACGACGGATTTTACGTGCACCAGCTCCCATTAGCGTACACAGACCCACATCAGACAAGCCGAGAGGGAGATGACCCTCCTAAGCATTGGCCAAACCGGATGCTGCTTCACTTGCCGTGTTCTTATGGGAACAGAGTTTAGCGCCCAGACCACTGCGGGACAATTTTTGCATTTGATTATTGTCCTTATTTATGAGTCCAGTTTTATGCTCTGATTCAAGCTTGAGGCAAATATTATTAGATAAGATTGTATTCCATTTTCATTTAAAAACCACTGTTTTAAGTTCAAGATTTTTAAAATTTACTTTTGATTGAAGTTTGAAGAAAGATGCATGTTGATTTTTTTTCTTTTGAAATAGAGGCGAAATAAAATGAATTTAATAAAATTTTTATAGAATATAATTAATTTATATAGTTATGAAAGTGTTAACTATGTTAATTATTTACTGAGTAATGGAATTATAAATGTTCAAATTAAATATGTTTGTCATAGGTTTTATGAATTAGCACAGCCAAAGGATTAATTTTTGCTTACTTAAATTTATCCACATATTGCTGTTTTATAACAATTGTTTTCATTGTTTTGTTTACATTATTTTAAACGTTAATTTACATGTTCAGTTATCACTTAATGTAATTGATTTTGTTTAATGAGCAGAAAATTAAAATTCTATGTTCTTTTTTAAGACTTTGAAGTTTTTATCTTTGTAAAACTGTCTATTATTTTAAAAACTGTATAATTCTTTCGAGTATTATTTGCCTCTCCATGACACAGGGATTATTATGTCACTGAAAATGGTAGATGGCCAAAGTATTAAGGTCCTGTGTTTGGGTCTCACCGCGTGGCTGTCGATCTAACTGCCTGGAGTTTTGGTAGGTTTTCTCTAGATGTAACGTGAATATGCATTGAAACCCCTTAAAAAGTCCTCCTACCAAGGCACCCCCATCCTTGGCAGATCACCCTAGCGTAGTGTTACCATAATCACACAAACAATTTCAATAAAGTGTAAATGCATGTCCAAAGTGTCACATTTTCCTTCATGCTTTTTTTTTTGTTTCTATTGGAGTAGTATTTAATAACAATTTACAATAAAATTTCTTTCCCATTATTGGCACAGTGGTTATGTCACTAAAAATGGTAGACAGACGAATTATGAAAGTCCTATGTTCGGGTCCCAGCGCACGGCTGTCGATCTAACGGTCTGGAGATTTGGTAGATTTTTCTCCAGATGTAACGTGAATACACATTAGAACCCCTTAGAAAGCCTTCCTATCAAGGCATCCCCCATTTTTAGCAGATCACCCAAACGTAGCGTTGTTATAATCACACAAACATCTTTCCTGTTATATAGTTAACAGGTTATTTATGTGTTATATAAAATTACTTTTCTTGTGTATTTATACAGTATCATATGAAGTCATTTACTACTTGATAATTATTCGGCAAGAGGGACAATTTGCCAAGCATGAATCAGTTCAGTAAAAACACTCAAAATACTGGTGTTAAAAGATAAAGTAAATAAAACTTTGTGTAAAAAACACACATATAACGATACCAATTCACAGGTACGATCGTTTCAATCAAAAATTTTTTCAGTCTACACTACATTTCACCAAACAGTGGGAACTGGAAAATAAACAAAAGAAGCATGTTGCCGCATGGAAGAAAAGAAAAAGGTGAGAAACTAGAGATTAATGTTACCTTTGTTTTTGTTCTTTGGTTTGATGGTCTGTGTTCTTTTTTTGCTTATTTATTTAATTATTTTTGTTTGTCTTTTTCTTTATCCCCCACCTTCACCACTTTTTTTTTTCCTTTCCCTTTCTTTAATCTCTACGGTTTCTCGCCTTTTTCTTTTTTTACATGTGGCAACATGCTTTTGTTTATTTTTCAGATCCCACTGTTTGGTAAGACGCAGTGTAAAGGCTGATGGAGACTGAAAAAAATTTCTGTCTAAACAATCATACCTGTGAATTGGTATTGTTTTATATATGTGTATTTTTATACTAAGTTTTCATTTACTTTATGAATCAATTGCTAGTGTAAGCAATAAGCTATTTTTGTGTCAGCTTAGGAGACCTAACGTTGTATGTGACAGTGTGAAATGTGTGGCTTCTTGATTGCTGAAGACAAGTTTGAGTTTTGCATGCTGCACATTGCTTTTATTTTTCTTCTTTAGCATCATACCAATTTTTTTTCCCCTAGAATGTGATCAACACAGTTTGTTTTTTTATGCCTAATGAGTGCTTGTACAATTTTGCTGTACATTTGAAAGAGCAACATTGTACTTGTACTTTTTCGGCTTGTAAAATAGGATCAAGAGTCATCTGCCCATTTGTACAAGCTGCAAGAGAAAAAAGAAATCGGTTCATATAAGAAAGTGCCGAAGAAAGATGAGAAGTATAATCCCTGTGTGTGAGTATGATGATCCATGAAATCAAATTTATAAATATATTGTATTGCATAAATAAAAAGATGAAACAGTTTCAATAAGTTTTTATTTATTAAAGTCTCTTAGAGAAATACTACAAACAAATTGGCTTGTGTAATGTTGTTGTCTTTATAAAATAAAAATATAAATACCCTAAAAGCACACACTGTTAATGGTAAATAAATGATCTGTGATTATGTACAGCGGGGCTTCATTTGTGATCAGTCATCTAATGATGTTGCTATCAAGTCACAATGTGAAAGGCGATTCTTGCAATTATAAAGTGATAATGTCACAGTAATCATTTTGTGTCTTAAATCTCATTGGCTGGTTGCTCATTTTAACAAGAAATTTTGATATCTCCCACCTCAGGAAAAAAAAAAAAATTGTTATGCATTGGAAAGAGTGAACCTCTTAAGTTTTATGATATGTACTTTCCTGGCAAGGCTCCATAATTTTCAGCATTGCTAGGAGAGCATGTAGTAGGAAGCAGCTTAATAATTTTTTAAGCAGCACCAATAGTGATTCAAGTTACGAGCTGCCACTAAACAGGAGAAATACCTGATAAGTGGGGGTAAGCCTACTTGGCAATATTTGTTTGCTCGTGGAAGGCCCTGAGCTGCAATGCAACCTGGTGCCTCAATATTGACAATATGACAGTTATGCCACTAATGAGATTCGTGAAATTTCAAGAAATTTAAAATGCATATAAAGGTTACTAATGTCAAAATGGATGTCAATTTGGCTAGATACTAAATATCCAGACAAAATTTCACCTGGATATCTGGCAGCAGTATGTTTCTTATTCAGTTGTATTGTTACAAGTTTTTATAAAAATATTCATCGTTATTGTTTAAAAAAATTTTTCACCAGTTTTAGATCATTTAATAGAAAAATCAGAAATCTTTTGGGGATTGTTTTTATGAAATTATGCCTGTTTTACTCCAATTAAAGTTGATGCAGACAACACTGCTTGAAAATCAATGTAACTTTGATATTCATTGTACATGGATAAATTTCCTTACTTTCAAAATAATTTAAAAAAAAAAGAAAACTTTTCTCACCAGACAACAGTATATACGAGAGGCTGTATTCTCAGAAACACTGTTAATTCTTGGAGGAAAAAAAAAACAATAAAAATTTACCAAAGAATGAAGAACAGTTATTATCTTTAACAAGAACACTCAGCAAAAGACTGATGTTGAAATTTAAAATAATTAAAAGCATTGTAAAATAGCACACGTAAAAATTGCTACGCATCAAGATGATTGTTTCAGGTGGTACAAAAGATTCACCCTTCTTCAGTTACAAAAATATTCCTCTGCATCAGAATTTACCACCTCAAAAAAAGTCTAAAAGTGAACATGTGTTTTCTGTTTTCTTTGCGTGATAAAATTGCAATTTGGAAAATCATTAAAAGTGAAATATTTTGATTTAAAAATTGCATTTGTAGTTTTAGAATTTATTATGTATATGTAATATCGCAGTATGAAATTTGAGGACAGATATATTGCTGGATATTTGTAATATCTGGCACATTAGCTGAATGCAGTATGTTTGCCTGAGAACATTGCATTCCTAAATTTTACTAGTAAAAACAAAAGAACTAAACTTACTACAAAGCAACTCAAAAAAAGAAAGAAAAATCCTTAAAACAGTAATTTAATATAAATCTAAAAACATTTCTGTAAATTCCAGAACTTACTGTACAGCAATTAAAATGATTGACAATCAGTCGCCCATTTTTAACCTAAAGTAACTGCAATGGATATTTGTGGCATAGCTACTCAAAAATCTTCAATCAGTCTATACACAAAATAAAACCATTTAATTAAACAAAAGCACTTACCTTAACTTTCACAGGCGTATCACTAACAGGTTATTTCATTTACAAACCATGAAAATTTTTTTATTTTCAACAAAATTCATTGCAGTACCAATTCACGATCAAGATTACATAACAACAGAAAATAAGATACTTTACGATCAGTGGCAGATCTAGAAAAGAATTCTGTATTCCCAATAGGTAAATGCTGCACCTAGAATCAGTGGGTTGGATAAAGCAGTCTTCTTTACGATGTGACTTCACAGCAAGAGCATCATCATTCATTTTTTATTTTTAAAAAGAACGGTAGCTTATATTTCCAGCAAAATAGCAAGTGTGAAGCAGAATTACATTTATATCTGCCCCACATGCCTGCTATTCAGCTAGTAAAAGCTCATATAGATACAAGAAATTAACCCATGCCTTTAAAAGAAATTCTATGGTATCATCCAAGTATTTGAGTATTACTATATAGACAGAAATAAACACCCAGGTGGTTTTGTGCACTATGTTAATTATAAACAAGGCAAATTATAATATTTTAAAATCTTTAGTACATGTAGCACATTTTGTAAAGCATGCATAATTTAAAACATAGTTAACATTAAGCTGTACACAGAAAATAAACACTGTAAACTGATGAACATTGGGCATTTTAACATGTACTAATTAGATACGGCAACTTATAATAGTATATTTGAAGTACTAATATAGTAAACGTAAAGAATCTAAATTAAAAACAAAGAAATCGTATGAATAAAAAAAATACTGTGTAACCTGTATTAATCAGAAGTAATAGAAAGATATGAGTTAATGTATTACAAAAGTAGAGTATGATCAATAATACATAAAGACGTAAGATAACGAAACTTTAAACGTACTTACAACGAAACAGTAGCATAAGCATCCCAACTCTAACGAAAACAAATACCTGTAACTCGAATTAGATATCCATAAAGTCACCGAGCACATAATCCTTCAAAAGCAAATTTCTTCTTTAATCTGTATACATTTGTATTTGTACAAAAGATTAGCATTTTTACAAACTAACTACTAAGATCAGCTATTTGTGCTGGCGAAAATGCATGGTCAAACTAGCAAAGACAATTTCGCCAAATCTGGTACGCCGCTTGGAGACCTGGAAGGATTGACATCATTCCCTCTGCGGTGCTGCGCGGCTTCGTATTGGATGATCAACTGACCCCTATGTGTTTCCAACGTCTAGTAGAAAAACAGAGTATTCGGTTTGGCCGAATACTTAAATATTCTGCAACCGATAAGTAAACAAATTTAAGTATTTACCAATCGGTAAACAAAAACATATTTTTTCATGAATAATAATGAATGAACGATACAGCATTCAATTAAAACCACCTCTTTACAAAAAATTCAGTCAATTAAAGCAGCCCTTCATTGGCACTTTACCTTACTTTTTAGTCTTTTTTTTCAGATATTTTAGCAGAAGTGTCTTATTAAAAACTGGTATGAAAACTCACAAAAATAAGTGTTTAAACTTACAAAATAAGTTTTCACAAAAATGGGACACTAGAAAAAATTCCTGGATCAAACCCTGAGATAGCATGTCTGCACATTGTTTTAGCAAGTATTGATGCTATTCTTAACTTAGTCAATTTAAACCATAGCAATCAATTTACATACTTTGGATTAAGTAATAAATAACAAATTTATATGTAGGTAATCTGGAAAGCTGTTATGCTAAGCTTTTGCAAAAATTTGAACTTAGTGTTGCTTTTAGTTCAACGTTGTTTGTATTAAGAAAATATAAATATATTTACATACTGTTGCACTACAAGTTTTAGCTTTGCAGGACAATCCGTGTTCTTGACCTGTCGTAAACATTTCCCACGATAGCGTGCATCGGTGTTGTGCTGACACCCGAAATCTTTTCTATAGATTAAACGTTTCCCAGCACATTTGTGAGTTCTGGCCACTCTCCAAACAGTTTTGCTGGAGCTTATAAAAGCATCGATCCACTCCTGTAATATAGATAAAGAAAACTTATTAAAATGTGCGTAAATATTGTATCAATTTGATTATAGTGAAATGACAGTGGTGTATAAAAAGTAGGAAACCACGTGGTTTACACTTAACGGTCCAAAAAATGAAAAGGTAGGAAACCGCGTGGTTTACACTAAACAATACACGCATAAAAAAATAAACTTCGCGATTCTATGGAAAGATAAAACGCATAAAGCAGAAACATCGAAATGAAAGATGTAAAAGTAAAGTGTATACAAACCATAGCCGTCTTTTCATCCCTAACTTCAGAAATACGTAGATCAGTCTGAAGGAAGTATACCGGACTGATTGACATCCCTATTAATTACTTTATACGTATACCCGTTTGGTAATTTTAGGGCAGTTATTTCATCCATTGCGAAAAAAAACAATACAATATAATGTCTCAAATCGAAGCAAATGGCAAACACGTACGACAACGACTCAAAGCAAATGGCAAATAACCACACAAGCACAACGCCAACGCCAAATCGTTTGTGCGCCAAGGGTTGCCGAGATCTTGTCCAACTTTGGACTTTCCACCAATCAGAAGACTCGCCTCCAAAAACACTATGTGGGTATTGTGAATATGCCAGCGTGCGGAAGGTGGAGCAAATTCCAAACAGTTCGTCCCAAAATGTCGATGACACACAAACAAGAGTGATGATTTTTACGTCACTTCCTATTGATTATAGCCAATGAAAATTCGGCAGACGATTTTCGGAAAGCAGTGAAAACTTGTAAACTGTCGAAGTGATAAGTTATAGCCGGGCTCTGGGTACTCCAAGCAAACTTATTTCCATGTTGATTTCCCAAAAGGTTTTTTAATTGTTTGATAACTTTAATATTCGACAAAAATAAGGCATTTCACCTCATTTTCAACTACAGTACAGTAAGTTTTAACTCTTGTATGAATTTAAAGTAAATTGAATGATTATAAATATAATTAATTTTTTGATAATAGTTGAAATCGTCTAAGCCTAACGATCTGAAAACGTAAATAAACATCATGTACCCGTAATGTAGGCATTTATTAGTCCTATACTAGTGTTGAATTATATTTTTGTGTTTTTTAACTTGATAATGAATATAGTTGAACACAAATAACAACAAAATGTGTATTACTTTTGTTTCATAAATTATTTATGAATTTATTGTGTATTTTGGAATGTTTTATGTATCATTTTACATGATTACTTGTTATATAATGGATTAATCATGTTTTATAAATAGCGATCTGATCAGCGAAGACAATATTTATACATTGAAGCGATTTTTTTCAACAATAAAAACTTTATTTAATGTATTTTCTTTATAATAATGGTATTTAATTTTGTAATGGGTGCTAGATTATTTAAATGCATAATTACTGTAAACTTTGTGTCAAGGTGTTCTTTTTCATAGAATGGACCTCATTTGAGAATTCTAAATATGTAATTTGTATTGACTATAACTATAGATTGCTTATTATCATTGCAATTTTGTCTGTAGTTTGATTGTTTTTTGTGAACTTCAAAAGATTAAAATTGTTTATTCACCTTATGTTTTTTAAACATACAGTATATCACTCGTACGTACATATACATATCTATTTCTTAAAACTGTTCAAGTACCATAGTATGCATGTTTCTCATCTCTTCATTATTTGTAAGATAAGCTATATAGTAGAATTCTTAAATTTTATTTTCAAAACATATTTTTAAAAGACTAAAACATAAGTGTCATGTAGCATGTTGTTTTTCAGTATTATATAATGTGTGTTTAGTTAAGCTAGATAATCTTTTTTTATTAAAATTCTTTCATAGGTAGGAACATTCGGTGTCAGAGACGAATTCATAAATTTGCTGCTTGAACAAAAGGGCTACCTATAGGCAGAACCAAAGCATCGTCTACTTTACTGTCTTTGTAGGTTATAGCCTTGTTAGCCTACTTAGAAATTCGCAACTGCATGTGTATGGTGCAGTATTTACTAGCTGGATTCTGATCGTTGGAGCAGATATTAATTTAATTCTGCTTCATGTTTGGAGATCTGCTGGTGTGTGGCTACTTAGTTATATATATTATAGATTAAAGAACCTTGCAGTTAAAAGTAAACTCTAGGTAAGTGATTTCATTACTGTCAATTAATAATTAAATTGATTAAAATACAAAGATAATAAGTCTTGTTTAAGAAAAAAATCATCTCTTTCATTTATAAAAAGTTACACTTTTGTAAATACCAACTTACGTCATATTCCCCCCCCCCCAAGGCAAATCAATATATTTTTAATTTAAGGATAAAAGTTTAGTTTAATAGTTAATCGTGAAATTCGTCTGTCATTTTATGAAAGATATTTTCTGTTGTCGTTGAGGCTGTTGTCTTAGTTTTTCTGATAGCTCAAAATCTTTTGAACTTTTAATTTTCTCTTTATTTATTTTTTTATATTATTTTATTTGTAAATATAGATCATTAGCATTATTCTTGAGTGAAAATGTATTTGGATAACACTGAAGTTCGAACTTTAGTTACCTGCTTTGAAAACTGTTAAAACTTCCTTTAGAACTCCTTCCTGTTCAGTTAGCGTAGTTTGATGAATGTGAGATTAACAACAAGAGCCAAAAAAAAAAAAAAAAAAAAAATCTATAAACGGTTTATTTATGTTATAAATATAGAACATTTTTGAAGGTGATAATAACGTTCTGTTAAACTGCATTATACAAATAAGTAATTTTAAATAACATGAAATACACCTATTGTACAACTCCGGAAAAAAGGCACTTGCAATTTCGAAGAGGAATGTTATATATACCAATCGCTTACGAATGACAGGCCCGTAGCCAGGCGATCCGACTAGATGGAGGCAGTATCCCAGGATGGCTATGTATTTTCAATTGTTTTTTTCTTCTCCCTTCCCGCCTCGGAGATCCTTAAAGTGTTACGAAAGCACATCTCTGGCTATTTCATTTACTTTATTGTTTTTACTAATTTAATCGCGTATGTTAATAAAATTACAATGCTGGCAAAAAGTCCTGAACACGTGCAAGTTTTTGTGGTTGACTTAATTTTCATTATAAAATTTCCATATTATCTTAACTATTGTTAGTGATTCTAAAATGTTTTAACGCTTTCCAACAAAGCTGAGAAGTGATTATAATTTCAGTTCTGTCAATCTGTTCTATCCGTCTGTCCGTGTGCTAACAGCCGTAAATATTCATCGACCACTACGAAGTTCTATATGTTATCCTTATGCACTGCGCCATGTACGGTATTGAAAATCGTGTATGTAGAATTCATAGAGCACTCAAAATAAATGAATACATTTTGCTCTATGGGCAGTCATTCTTTAAAGCTTATTTTAGGGACATTCGGCTATTTCAAACAAAAGAAAAGCCGACTATGGCCAAATGGATAAGACACTAAACATAGTAGATGGCTGAAGTGTATAAGTCCAGGGTTCTGGCCTACCGCGTGGCTATCGAACTGTCTTGAGTCTTGGGCGATTTCTCCAGATGTAACGTGAATACGCATTTGAACCTCCTAAAAAGCTTTTCACCCAAGACAAACCAACCCCCTTTACAGATAGCTCTAGTGTAGCTTTGACTTACTTGCAAAACCGATCAATCAAATGGTCAAATGGAACAAAATTGTTATGTGTTATTAAGAATTACAAAGCAGAGCTCTTCATAGCGCCTTTTATTTGTAGTTCCTTTACAGGAGCGCCCAAATGTACTATGATTCTAGAAAATTGTGAAAGTGAAATAAAAAACAATGGAAATTTTTATAAATGCCAATCTATCATGGAATCACGATCCCCAAAGCAGAATGTTTTGCAATGTTCTGCAACGCTCTCTCAACTAGCCAAAAAGTTTCTGCAGGAAATATACCTTAATATACAGAGGGCTATTATGTTAGGATATTAGTAAGCGTAACCTATATCTAAAATATTAAATGAAATTAGAGAAACTTTGTAATTATCAAAGTAACAAGGAAATAAAACATTAACCGAACAGATATATATATGCAGAGAAAATATTTCGAACTAAAGCTTAAAATTCCCGGTCGCCAGTCGGCGATTCAACTTAAAAAACTGGCGATTTACGACTTTCTGACTACCGGCCAGACGAATTCTATCGTTTGTTAACTCAGGTTTTGCACTAGACTGAGGGATTGCGCGATTCTTGCAATGCCACACAAAATCCCCCTCAAAACAAACAAACAAACAAAAAAAAAAAAACAAAAAAAAAAACAGTAGAGAACTTTTCCTGTGTGCTTGCTGGGTTGTTCAATTTTGATGAAGCAGCTAATGGGATAAAAAATCAAATATAATAAAGAATCAACTCTCCCGCCCTCTTTCCCCCTTCCGGAAGCACTCGGGAGGCCCAGTCCGGGTAGTAGCGGACCTTGATGAGAAGGGGGATGGAAATCAACTGTGTAAAAACTAATTCATCTATATTTTTTTTATTAATGGACCGATTTGTTTGAAAATTTGGGGATCACTTTTAAATGCAAAAATTTATTCAGAGTCTAAATTTTAGAAAGACATCTTAATTTGTTCAAAAGTTAGAAATTTATTGTCAAAACATAATTTCTTTCCCCTTTCTTACTTTGTGGCTTGGAGTTACAGAATGCTTTGTGGTTTTCTTTGTGAGCTAGACGGGGAGGCAAATGTTCTTATCTCCTTTCCGGCTATTTCAATATTACCACTTAAATAGATGACCAGCTGATTGTTAATATCAACGGAATATTTATTATGGCTGCATGATAATCCTGAAAAATTTTTTAGCTATTGTTGTCCATTAAAAAAAAAATTAATTAAGAACTGGAATTTGTAGTGGAATAAACATTGAATAACTGGAATAGATATTTATACCAGAGGCGTAGCCAAGGGGGGGGTTAGGGGGGTCATAACCCCCCATGAGAAATTTTTTGCCATACAAAATGTATATACTTCACTACATTATCACACATATGTATACATATATATGAGTTGCAGTAGTCGTAACCCCCCCCCATGAAAAATTTCTGGCTACGCCCCTGATTTATACCATTATAGGGTTATTTTGAACAGAAGAGTTATTAATATTTTTATGCATTAACTATAATATTTTAATTGTTTGAACTTTGCAAAATAGAGAATGAAAATAAAAGTAAAATAATTTTCTCAATAAAAAGACTTTTGTTCCTTAAGACTTCTAGGTATTTCATATTTAAAATCTTTTCTCTTCCTTTATAATCTTACCCCCCCCCCCCTTCCTACAACCAAATGCTCAGAAGTCTGGTGCACTTAAGTACACAAGCAGTGTAACAGACCCTGTGTCTCCTTGTCATGAAGTATGCAAAAGTGCTAGTGCAAATATAATGAGACGTTTCTTTGGTGAAGATGGGCCTGGAAAGTTGATATGTGTTTGCACTGCTGACATTTTATATACAGCTTTCTTTCAATCTTTTTCTGGGAAGTTAAATGAGTATGGAGAAAAAGAACTTGCAGAATTCTGTACAGTTTTTAATAAAATATATTGAATTTTTCGATTTTTCAGAAGAGATAATTAGAAAATATAATCGGGCCAATAATTTAAATTTATCATACGCTATCGATGTTAATTTTTATATAAGTAAAGCTAAATATTCTTAATTGCAACAAAAACCATAAAATATTCAAATGTTGCATTCGCAAAATGTCGCAATTCTCAAGATTTTCAGACCGATGTTTCGAAATCGCGTAAATTTTCGGACCCGTTTATAGTAGTTTTGCATTTCTAAATGCATCCATGATTACTTAAAGCATAGTATTATCTATAATAATTATGAATAAACTGTAATAGGAAGACCAGTTTAACAAAACAATCGTTCACAGCATAAACTTGCAAGAGCGCGAAACATCTGGAGCATCGTTACTAACTGCTTTTGCTACGGCGGTAAAATCTGAAATTATGAATATTTATTAAATAATTTGTAACCGTGTAGTTACTAAACATAACTTCTGACATTGCAGTATCAAGATCGACAGGCGGAATTGCTTAATCTCCCTTTCCCTTTCTAAGTATGAGTTCTTATTTGTTTGAAAATCCTGATGGCGTTTTCTTGTTGTGTCAGCAGAAAACAAACATCGGAGAGGCACCTTTAAGGTCAGCTCACAGCTCACGAAAGATGAAATAAAAAAGCTATTTAATAAACATCATATTCAGAAGAGGGTAAATTATTTGCAAAAATGCATTTTAACGGGTTGCATGTATGAAGGTCTAATTTTACTACGTGTAATTTTGAAGTGGCCAGTTTAATCGATTGTATTTTTGTAAAGGAGCCGTTTTAATCCAATTTTTTTAAAGGGGTTGCACATAACAATTCTCAGTTTTATATGCTCCTATAATTTTTAAAAATTATAGGAGTATTACACTCAAAGCAAGAGACTTTGTCTCGGGCAGACATATTTACCGGGGGGAAAAACGTAGCTAGAAAATGAATGTGAATGTTTAGTTAAAATTTAGACACGGAAATACCTTAGTAATTAGTTAAAAAAATTTAAAAGTCTAAAATCTCCATAAAGTGATTAAATGTAAGTGAATGTAATTAAGTGAGTAAATGTAAATAAGTGAGTAAATGTTTTTAACTAATTAATGAATGTGAATGATATTGCAAGTGATAAGCGCTGTCCGTTCTCCACATGTGGGGTCCAAAAAGGTGGCGCTCTCCCAGAAGGAGATGATCAGGCGCCTTTTGGGTGATAATTCACTTTTCACTTATTGCCGCCGTGTCATCTCCCCCCCCCCCCCCCCACAAAGGAATATATTCTTTCTATGCCTGGATGCAGGAGATGAAATGGTATCCCTCCAGATTGCTGTCTGGCTTTTGAGTTTGATTTTCTGTTTAAAGTGATTGATTTCTCCCCTCTCTCTCCCTTTTCAGTCCTCATCCGTAATTGTTCTGCAGCGGAGCTCTTTGTTCTGCGACGCACGTCGCCGATTTCGGCATGTTCTGCGTTGGGGATCACGATGTAGATTTATGGTCAAGAAAAAGGGCTATCGGATTGAACATTTAAAAAATAGTCATATTTTAAGCATATAAACTATATCCGGCCTCAAAACGCTTAAAAAAGTGTAAACATCCTCTGTATTTACATCAGTTAGAGCACTGTCGGACAGACAGACAAACCAAAATCATAAGCATTCTTCAGCAAATTTTATATTTCACATGACAAAATGTATTAAGCACTCAATATTTAATTTGTAGTATTTTTAACACTAGAAATAATACAAATATGATGTACTGTAAAAGCAATCTAGAAGATTGGTATGTTGGCAAACCGGTCACCAAAATCAGCGACGCACATAGGTATATACTTCGGGAGAGGGGGGGGGGATTTTAATTTTTTTTTTTTTTTAGAATAGTTAATATAAATGTTTTAAAATAGCTGATTTTTATAATTATCATACATTTTACATACATTATATTTTTATAATTATTTTACATTTTCTCCGGGCGCCCAGGCCCCCCTCTCGAATACGGCACTGAGAAAACGGCTTGAGTTTTAAAAGTATGCTGAAAATGCACAATCTGTCGTATGTACTTCAGTAATGGTAAAACAAGATTTTAAAAATGTTTAATTTTTTCAAACTGATTCTTTGATTTATTAAAATCACTTTTCTGTCAATTTTTCGAATTCGGGATAAGCGTTTAATTTACGGGGGGGGGATTCTTTTCTGGGAGGGCACTGCCCGTAATTTTATCCCTCGCTGGCTACTAGCCTGACGTACACTTTAATTTAAAGTATGCGTAAGGAGCCATCATATTTAAAGACGCACCTACTTAATTTTTACAATAGCAGCAGCTATATTTCACTTCGTATTTCTAAAAATTTATAAGTTGTTATCTTGTAAAATTTCCCTCTTCCTATGTTAAAATATTTTTTCATCCTATTAATATAATATCCTATCCCTTCATGCCTCTTCGCGCTCTTCTATCACGCTGATAAAATAACATCTGCAAAGCAGCTGCCGTCCTTTTGATTTGAAGCATTTTCAGCGTATGGATTCTCTAACGCCACGATTTTCTTGGCGGGTTGAAACGTATGCTAGAATGTAAACATACGGAAGTTAGAATCCCCACCTAAAGCTCTACCGTACCTTGCAGAATAGAGCATTTCGACGGACCCCTCCTCTCTGCGATCGGTCGCCGTCTTGCGTGACAGCTTGGGGTTCTCGTAATGTATTTCAATGGGAAAAAGCCGATTTTCAACATTCAAAAAA